>CM067167.1:218446791-218487573 GCA_034093135.1 Erigeron breviscapus | reverse complement strand
AATGTTTATTAATTAAAATTCTAATAAGTCGACGTATTAGTAATTTGGATAAACTATAATCAATCAAATTATTTATAAAAACTAAGCCGACCAAACTCCACCATATGTATTAACTTGATGTATAATATTAATTAATTAACTATCGATCAATATCATTATTATTAGCATTATCATTATATTTATTTTTATTTGTCTTTATCTTTATCTTTATATTTATCTTTATATATACTAAAAGACAACTGACCTAATAGCGTATTAACCAATCATAGCTCTCGATTTTATCAAATTAGAAATTGATGATGTCATTATTAACTTAATTATAAATTAAAAATCTAATAATCATTATCTAAATATATTAATTTATTATATTATATTAATATTTGTAAAAAATCTCACTAATTTACACTTTTTTGTTTTCATCAATAATTTACACTTTTTACCCTCACTAAATACTTAATTTATAATTATTACAATTTGTAGTTATCAACCCTCACTAAATACTTTTATAATTTTGACTTTAATTTACACTTTTTTGTTTGCAATTACAAATTTACACTTTTTAACCATTAATTCCAATACAATAGATAAAGAATACAAGCAGAAGTAAAATTATTAAAGAAGAAATTAGAGAAATAAAAATTAAGATAAAAGAACTAGATAAACAAAAAACTGTAAAAGATGAATCAAGTAATGAAGAAGAAAATAAAGAAGAAATTATAATTAATCGAATAAAAGAAATCAATTCTCAAAGATGGTATACTAAATTAAATATTATTGTTAATAACGAATTTAGAATATCTTTAGTTGCCATGATAGATAGTGGTGCAGATATGAATTGTATTCAAGAAGGTTTAATACCTACAAAATATTATGAAAAAACTTTATATAGATTATCTAGTGCTAATGGATCTAGACTAAATGTTAATTACAAATTATCAAATGTACATATTTGCAAAGAAAATTATTGTTATAAAACTCAATTAATTTTAGTAAAAGATTTAACGTCTCAAATATTATTAGGATCACCATTTATAAGTCAATTATATCCTTTTATGGTAACTGAAAATGGAATTATTACCAAAGTTTTAGGAAAAGATATTTGTTTCGAATTTACTCAACCTATTATTACAAGACAAATAAATATATTAAATTAAAAGAAAAACAAAAACATTTTTAATAAATGAAATAGATTATATTAGAATAAAGAATCAATTACAAGATAATATAATTAAACAAAGAATTCAAGATATTGAAAAAAAATTTAAAAATAATGTTTGTGCTAATATTCCAAATGCTTTCTGGGAAAGAAAACAACATATAGTCAACTTACCTTATATTAAGAAATTTAATGAAAAAGATATTCCAACAAAATCTAAAGCTATACATATGTCTCAAGAATTAGAAGCTTATTGTAAAAAGGAAATACAAGAATTATTAGATAAGAAATTAATTAGACCATCCAAGTCCCCTTGGTCTTGCTCAGCCTTCTATGTTCAAAATAGTGCTGAAATTGAAAGAGGAGCACCCAGATTAGTAATCAATTATAAACCTTTAAACAAAGTATTAGAATGGATTAGATATCCTATACCTAATAAAAAAGATCTATTAAAAAAGATCTATGATGCTAAGATATTTTCAAAATTTGATATGAAATCAGGTTTTTGGCAAATTCAAATTGAAGAAAAAGATAAATATAAGACAGGTTTTAATGTACCCTTTGGACATTACGAATGGAATGTAATGCCTTTTGGATTAAAAAATGCTCCATCGGAATTTCAAAATATTATGAATGATATTATTATACCATTAGGAAATTATGCTATAGTATATATTGATGATGTTTTAATATTTTCAAACACTATAGACCAACATTTTAAACACTTAAATGCTTTTTATAATATTATTCATAAAAATGGATTAGTTGTATCACCTACTAAGATAAGTTTATTTCAAACAGAAATAAGATTTTTAGGTCATAATATTGTTCAAGGAACTATAAAACCTATTGATAGAAGTTTAGAATTTTCAAATAAATTTCCAGATGAAATTAAAGATAAAAAACAACTACAAAGATTTTTAGGATGTTTGAATTATATTCATGATTTTTTCAAAGATTTAGGAATTATATGCAAACCTATATATGATAGACTTAAAAAGAATCCAAAACCATGGACTCAAGAACATACAAATATAATAAGACATATTAAAAGTAAAATAAAATATTTACCTTGTCTACATATTCCTCATCCTAATGCTAAAATTATAGTAGAAACAGATGCTAGTGATTTAGGATTTGGAGGTATATTAAAACAAAATTTGCAAAATAAAGAAGAATTAGTTAGATATTATTCAGGTGCATGAAATGATACTCAAAAGAACTATTCTACTGTTAAAAAAGAAATTTTAAGTATTGTTTTATGTATAAAGAAATCGAAGATGATTTATATATGAAACCATTTTTATTAAGAATTGATTGTTTATCTGCAAAATACATTTTAGAAAAAGATGTTAAAAATTTAATTTCCAAACAAATTTTTGTAAGATGGCAAACATTATTAAGCAACTTTGATTTTCAAATTGAATTTATAAAAGGAGAGAATAATTCTCTTCCAGATTTTTTATCAAGAGAATTTTTACAGGGAATATGAGCTCAGATTTTTCAAAAAAGATTGTTTTAGCAAAAAACAAATTCTCAAGTTCTCAATTATCAAATTCTCAATTCTCAAGATCTCCTTCTCACACACCTCATTTTCCACCACTACCGATAATACAAAATAGATTCGCTCCATTAACTCCAGGCCCAAGACTTAGACCTCCATTTTCAGTATAATTATTATGATTATCAAGAAGCTTGGGAAAAAACCTTTTTATTAAGAAATTATGATCATTCTTGGTTTTTCCAATTTGATGACGATTTCTCAAATATTTATCCTACATGGTTTATCAAATGGTTTAAATATATGGGAATTCGACCTGAAGCTTTTCCCAAAGATATATCAGAAGCATTCTCAAAGTTTACAAATTATTTTCAACAAGATGGAACCCCTATTTTCGAATACACTTTACAATTTATGAGTACATTTAGAATCCCATGGATCTCTTCATGGACTTATATTTTCGAAGAAGAAAAATACAGAACTCTCTCCACCTTACTCTATAGACAATATAAATTCAAATAGTGGAATAAGTTTTCCATAGAAAAGGCAAATGTTCAAGTTGTCAACAGATATTATAAGGAATTAACAAATCAATATGAAAAAAGTCTCAAGTCTCCAGTTCAAGATTCCAAAGTTCACAAAGAAGATCAAGAGTATATTCAAAGGATTCAAGCTTGCAGTTCTCAAGAAGAAATGTTAAAATTTTTTAATGAAATTCGGCATTCACCATCTCCTTCAAGGAAATCATCGCCAGACACAGAAATATTTCAAGATTCTCAAGACCCATATGATATGATGTAATAATAAATTATAATAATAATAATGCATTTTCAAGATCAATCATTCAAAATAAAGACAAAAGAACCTTTTGTCAAAATCAATGATTTAGCTTTTGTAAAAGAACGGCCATAATTCATCTACTTTTGGCAAAGTAGATTCCAATAATTCAAAAGAAGACAAAGTGAGGTTGAAGACAATTCTCAATTATTCAAAAGAAGACAATTTAAAAAGATAAAGATCAATTATTTTCAATGACGTGGAAAGACTTCAATTATCAATGAAGACTCCGGAAGGCTCAAAGAAGAGGACTCCTCTCCTATATAAGAGGAGGAAGACTCTGCATCAAAGATCATCGAAAAATTTTACATTCTTATTCATGTATGAAAAAATCTCCAAAAGAAAAACTTCTATTATCAACTGCTCTATGTTCAAAGAATTTAGATTTTCAAATTATTGTAGCTCCTCCCGATTGTAAGACAATCATTTGTAATCAAGATTTTCAATCAATAAATTCAGGTATTATTTAAATTTATGTTGTCTTTAATAATGTTTATTGCCATCATTCATTTTTAATTCAATCTTTCATGTCTATATCTCGATCCTGTCACTAATGGTATCATATATATATATATATATATTAAGATATATATATATGATATATATATATATAGACTGAAGATATAGATCAGATATATATATATATATATATATATATATAATATATATATATAGACTGAAGATATAGATAGATATATATATATATATAGATATAGATATATAGATATATATATATATTATATATATAATAGATATATATATATAGATATATATATATATAATAAATATATATTATATATATATATATATATAGGGGACCCTTATTTTGAGAACCCATTTTTTTGTAAGAACTTGAGAACTCTTAAATTATGTATTGGATCACATGTTTTTTTTGTTCATTCACATGTGAAACGTTATAAAAATATATGTTGCAGAAGAAAAAAAATTCAAAACCTTATATATACCCATTTATTAACATGTGAACGAAAACGTGGACATATTCATTCACAAGTTCACAAAAGGCTATTTTGAATGTTTTTTAAAAAAGTTTCTTCTACAACATACTTTTTTATATCATTTCACATGTGAATGAACAAAAAAAACATGTGATCCAATACATAATTTAAGAGTTCTCATGGTTCTTACAAAAAAAATGGTTCTCAAAATAAGGAAAGTCTATATATATATATATATATATATATATATATATATATATATATATATATATATATATACATATATCTATATATATAATATATATATATAGATATATATATATATAGACTGAAGATATAGATAGATATATATATATATATATATAGATATAGATATATATATATAATATATATATATATAGATGAAATAAATATCATATAAAGTAAATATGATCGAAACTAAATTATAATAAACAGTAATGATAAATATAATATATGTTTAGTTAGAGTTTTAGATTTACCTTAAATTTTTAGAACCACATCAAAATCGAAACTTGTAAGCATAGTGGATGATGGTAAATAGCCTTGTGATTTCGGATCGTAAACTCAAAATTTTGAAGTCTTCATGTTAATAACTTATTATAATTAATATAAGTAATAGGAGTTGAAGAATTGAGAAAGAAAAAGATACAATTTATTAATGAGAAAACGATCAATCAAATAAGGTTATAATGTCTTTTGTATTAATAAGCCAAGAGTTAGAGTTTAATTCTAAGTCTAATAAGAAAATTGAATTTATATACAACTAAAAAAGTTAATTTAACAAAATAAATAAATTAAAAGGACACGTGTCGATCAAAGATTACGCCACGTGTCGTTTCAAGAACATGTCAATCTTGTTTTAGTTTATTGGTAGATATATATATATATATAATATATATATATATATATATATAAAGGGTAATGGAGGGAACCCTAGCCCCGGTACCACAATTGGATACCCATCGACTCACCCCGTATGAGTCATATATATTTGCTCTATTAATTATATCTATAATATAACTAAAAGAGGAGGTTGGGGGTACACTTGGCACCCCTAATCCCCCTCTTTGAGCCTAAAACTCCCTCCTCATTAATCCTCTATTTTTTAAATATTTTTTTAATTATTAAATCTATAGGCCGACCTTATTATTAATAAAAAAATCTTTTTATCCTTAAAAGTCTCCCAAAAATTATATTATATCTATATATATACAACCTAGGAAAAAACCCTCACATATCCTCAACCAAAAACAAAAACCTACGACCAAAACAAAAAAATAGTCGCCTACCAAGAAGTCGACTACCAAGAGGTTTTTTTTTTAATATACTTTGTTCATATTTAATCATTATTATTATTATTTAACATTGAATTCTTATGTTATTGTTAGGCCTGGCAAAATGGGCGGGTCGGGCGGGTTTGGGTAACGGGTCAAAACGGGTGCGGGTTGAAACGGGTGCGGGTCCAAGCGGGTAATTTTAGAAATGCGGGTCAAGCGGGTACGGGTAAAAGCGGGTTGGGTGCGGGTCGGGTACGGGTCAACCCGCATTTTTTAATGATTAAATTTAGTTTGTAATTTGGTTTTAAAAAATATTAATTAATGGATTAAACTAACTATAAATTATGTAATCCTTTTTATATTGTAGTCTTGTACGATTTTATAACAGTTAGTAGTATATATTTATATTATACATAAAATAAAAATATATGGAGTAATAAAGATCACAGAGTTCTCCTATAATTCTATCCACACATTTAATTATCATTTTTTTTAGATAAACTCTCTCTCTCTCACTCTAGGTGTGCATACAGTATAATTCTTATTTTTTCATGTTCTCTTATTCACGACCATTAACAAGCTACAATATAGAGCACGTTCCAAGCACCATCACCACCATGGGTCGACGGTCAAACCACCATGACCATCACCAACAACTTAGTCGCCACTGCCAACACCAAATACTAGAAAGTCAAACTCAGAGATGGTGATTTACGACGACATCACCGGCGGCAAACGCCATCCCCGCCACCGTCAATCAACTTCAGGTGGATGGTTTTCCACCGCCCACCGGTGACCATCATCGTCATCTCCGTCAATCGACTTCAGTTGGCTGGTTTGCCACCGGCGACCATCATCGTCATCTCCGTCATTTTGTAGATCTATACTTTCTTTTCCATATTTGATTTCTTGGATGCAAGTGTTAACCCGCTCGATCGACCCGCATGACCCGCACAAAGAGTTCAAGACTTACTTGAAATACCCATTTAGACCCGCTGTATGATTTTAGGGGTGCCCATGAATACCCACATGAGTGGAAAGTTACCCGGAATTTCTCTTTTGGGTAAATTTTGCCAGGCCTAGTTATTGTTATTATTAACTCTATTAATTTAGTTTGTTGTCCATTATAGGTTCATCATGGCTTATTCTTCAACAACCAAAAATAAGATCACATTTGTAACATCCGTGATTTTGACCCGCTTGACTAATTATGTAATTTGACTAGAGATGTACTTGGTGAGTCGATTATTTGACGTATTATGTGAAACGATACAAGACGACTTGGGAATTAACTAGTTATGTGTACGGGTCAACCCATGGGTGCAAACCAACCCATGACCCAACTATGGACCCAACCCATGACCCAACCCTATCCATTCCCCACTCTTACACTCATTCATCCATTCATTCCCTTATCTTATCTCTCTTTCTCTCTCAAAGTAAATGCAAGATTCACAAATCCTTGCAAATCTCTTTCTAATTTAATTCATCATCATTTATGATTGTTTAAGTTAAATTAATGCAAGATTAAGCTTCATCATCATCATAAATTCATCATATCAAAAATCTAGAGTTTCAAGTGCAAGAATTCATTCTTTTGGGTCATTTTCGGATTTGAGCATCTTGTGGAGTCTTGGAAGGTAATCCCTAACTAAATTTCATCATTTAATGTATATAATCATGTTTCCAAGTCAAACCCTTGAAACTTTTGGTCAAAATCGGGTCAAAATGAAATTAGGGTTTTAATTGACTTAATTAAGTCAAAACCGAAATTTGATGCAAAAATTGAAGCTATGAACAAGATTTTGAAGTGGGTTTTATTAAAATAGATTGGATTACGTATAAATGGGTTGTACAAAGTCACAAAACCGGGTCATGAACCAAACGGTTCGGATTAGGGTTCTTGAATTTAAATTAGGGTTTCATGATTTTAATTTGGGTCAAAACGAAATTCCAATCCGATTTCAAAGATTAGATGATTGTTATGAGGCAGGTTAAGCATGTTTAATGATTTCATGAACCTAAAAATGTGTTGGGACATATGCAAATCGAATTCACAGCCAAGAAGGGAGTTTTGGGTCTTGTTTTTCATCCTTTTTCTGCTGCTTCTGAACCTACCCCGAATCCACTGTCCCTACGCTGGAAACCGGCATCTGTTACGCCGGAGAAACTTGTGCGGCATCTGGTACGCTGGGGGTACCGTAATTTACGGTGGCCTCCATGTGTCTTACGCTAAAAGGCTTTTGTCTATGCTAGATTGTGACCACCGTAGCCTACGCCAGAACTGGCGTTTCTTACGCCAACCTGCCCTGGACCACCGTCTTGTACGGTTTCTTGTGTCGTCACTTACGCTGCCCCTTTGTTTGGCCAGCGTCCCTTACAGTAGACACCACCTACGGTGGTGTCCTCTTTTTCATTTTCCTGATTTGACCTTTGTTGATTCCCAAAACCCTAGGATTGTATCGGGCATCGACCTGAACCACTACTCGACTTCTCTAACGATATAATCGAGTCTCGGATGTCATGTAAAGTCTTGAAAACCCATCTTGAACCTAATTAAAGTTTTGACCTAAATGGGTGGCACGTTTATTATTAATAATAATACTCCTTGGTCGCAAGACGATTCATGAACGACATAAATTCGTTATAAATTATTACTTGACCTCTCTAACGATGAAATTGAGTCTCGGGTACCCTTTTGAGTTGTGAAACACTATTGAAACCCTAATTAAGGTTTTATAACGAAAAATAATATGTAATTAATACATTGTACGTAATGATAGGTTGTGGACACGTGGCGGGCGTTGAACGTTTGTAATCTCATCTAAACTCAATATTAACTTCTTTTGCCAATCAAGGTGAGTTCCGTAGCTCCCTACTCGTTTGAGATTCGGGCTGAAAGTGTACTTTTATGTGATTACTTGATTGATTGTTTGATTTAAATGATTGATGGGTTGATTGATACGTTTGGTTGATTTCGTACATGATTGTGATAGTTATTGTGTTAATTAGGATAGTAGTGCATACATGGAAGTCGGTTATGCCTTCAAAGGGTTTTAGATGTGGTGAAAAGGTTGCGGGTGACCTTATATATAAGCATCTAGGACTCGTTGAAAGTAGAATCCTCCTAAGTGTATGTACGTTTTGTTTTGGTTGGTTTGATGGTTTGATGTTTGATGGACTTGTGATTGAGACAAACACGCATACGCATTGATATGGATACTTGCGAGACGGACATGGACTTCCAAGTGTATAGATGTATACACTTGAGTTGTATTTGTAAAACGGACATGGACCCCGGGTATATAGACATATATACACCGATGTTTTTGAGATGCCACATTGTTCATTGGGATGACATGTGAGTATCGTTGCATTGATGACTTGATGGTCACACTTATGAGATGCATTATGACTTTGTCATGTATACGGCACATATCTTGGTATTGACGACACTTGTGC
Source organism: Erigeron breviscapus (assembly GCA_034093135.1). NCBI lineage: Eukaryota > Viridiplantae > Streptophyta > Magnoliopsida > Asterales > Asteraceae > Erigeron > Erigeron breviscapus. Next base: position 218,478,363 of record CM067167.1, on the reverse strand, counting down.
TTATTTATTACACACATTACTTTATATCGTGTAATCTTGATGTGATTGATAGTGTGACACTTAAAGGCTACTTGTAAGTTATGTTATGCCTTTACTTATACATATTGTGATTATTGACGATGGTTCCTTGTGAACCATTACTACGAATCACCAACCTCGTGTTGACTTGATTAGTACACTTTTCAGGTAATCAGGTGAATCAAGGACGTGATGCATGATTGATTGATAGCTTTTGACTCGGGCTTGGACTTACATGGATCAAGGATTCATTTGCCCAATTTTGCATTATGCTTAGGATCGATAGCCATCTTTAGATGATTATTTTTGTAAACTTTGATGGTCGTTTGCTCCTTGTGCATTTTGTATGAATATTTGACTTATTTTGTTGGATACACCGAATTCACTTATTTCATTTAGTTATGTCTACATTAATTCCACCTTGTGCTATATAATTTCCGTAATATTTCGAGCGCTAGCTCGGGGTGTTACAGAATGGTGGCCCATGCGTGGTCGTAGAGAATTAGGCGGTTTGACCTAGACTATGGCTTAAGTAAAACTCTTCATATAGCATGCACGGTTAGGAATTTTATGTGCAACGTGAATTATGTAAACCCTAAAAGGTGTACATTGTGAGTTCGTAGTTAAGACCAACTATGTGATGACTTGAGTACAATGTGATGAATGTGTGATGAGTACAATGTGGTCAACTTATGCATTGGTTTGAACTTGATTGTGGTTGAGATGGATTGTTGTTATTGATTGATAATAGTTTGATGATTTAGGGCAAAATGAAGTTATGGCATTAACTTGATATAACATTGTGGCAACCCTAAAAGAGTCTGATCAACTATTTTATGGTTACCCGGTATTATAACAAGTTAATGACATCACGGATTGCACACGCTTGGTTTAGGGTATAATAAGGAACCGATATGCTTAATGGGAGTTGATTGAGTGGAGGGTTAGCCGCTGGTACACCATGTATACAAACCCGGTCAATAACTAGAGGGCATATCGAATTCGGATTATACCTTGAACCACTTGTGTTAGTCGCTTGATTGTATGATGTGTTGAACATGAGTACTTGGATTGATGATAAACGATTGTAGTGAACTTGGCATGATGGTATGATAAGTAACAATCCCCCTTAAAACTCTAGCACTTTTGCCTTAGCATTATGATATGAATTATGTATGTTGTATCGATATGAGAGCATTGACTACTTGTGTGACTAACATGTGAGCATTTTGAGACTAACTCTCGGGTCAACGTGGTACTTGTGTTATAGAAATGGTGAGACCAAGGAGAGCCAGAACGAACTATAGGGCTAACTCTCAAGAGCCTCAACCGGAAGCACAAAGAGGCCGTGGTAGAGGCCGTGGTGGTAGAGGCCGTGTTGGAGGTAGGGGTCGTGGTGAGGCTCCCGGGCCAAACTTGGTGGAGGTGATCGCTCAAACGGTCACCAATATCATGCCAACTATTGTTGCCCAAGTCACGGCAACTCTTGAAGGGAACAATAGGGCACAACCTAATGAGCCTCAAAATGTTGAAGCCCCGGGGAATGTGAATAATGGGGGTGCTCAACCTCATGTTATAGTAGGTGATGACGAAGAACCGGTGGGAGTAGATAACTATATCCCCATGTTTAACCAACATGGAGTTTACCGCCAAGGATGTCAATTTAAAGACTTCAAGAATTGTGGGGTACCGGAGTTTGATGGTAAGGGTGGCCCCGTGGAATGTATAAGATGGTTCGAGAGGATTGAAGCGGTGATTGAAAGGAGCCATTGCACATATGATGACCAAATTCATTATGCATCCGGTATGTTTAAAGATGATGCTTTGAGTTGGTGGAACCAAGAGGTAACCTTGGGTCGGACCTATAACTTGTCATGGGCCGATTTCAAGAACAAAATGAAGGAGAAGTTTTGCCCTCCTTATGAACTCCAAAATTTGACCATCGAATTTGTCCATCTTAAAATGGACGGGGCCGATTACAAAGGCTATATTAGACGGTTCCAAGACTTGTCTACTCTTATTCCCCACTTGGTGGAGGGTTAGCCGTTGGTACACCCTGTATACATACCCGGTCAATAACTAGAGAGCATATCGAATTCAGATTATACTTAACCCATTCGTGTTAATTGTTTGATTTTTTTTTATGTATTGAGCATGATTATTTGAGTTAATAATGAACGATTGTAATGAAATTGATATGAAATGAGTATGTGGTATCGGTATGAGAGCATTGACTACTTGTGTGACTAACATGTGAGCATTTGAGACTAACTCTCGGGTCAACGTGTCACTTGTGTTATAGAAATGGTGAGACCAAGGAGAGCCGGAACGAACTATAGGGCTGAACCGGAAGAACCTCAACCGGAAGCTCAACCGGAGGTACAAGGAGGTAGAGGTAGGGGTCGTGGTAGGGGCCGTGGTAGAGGTCGTGGTAGAGGCCAAGGAAGGGGTCGTGGTGAAGTTCCTGAGCCAAACATGGCTGAGGTGATCGCTCAAACGATCGCCAATATCATGCCAACCATTATTGCTCAAGTCACGGCAAGTCTTGGGCAGGACAATGTGGCTCAAAACAATGAAGCCCCAGAAAATGTAAATAATGAAAATGCTCAACCTCAGGACGCAGAAAACGAAGAAGAGGAACCAGTGAGAGTTGATAACCGTATACCCATGTATAATCAACATGGAGGATACCGACAGGGGTGTATATTTAAAGACTTCAAAAGCTGTGGGGCGCCGGAGTTTAATGGAAGAGGCGGTCCCACAGAGTGTATAAGGTGGTTTGAGGAGATCGAGGCAGTGATTGAAAGAAGTCATTGCACATATGACGACCGGATTTCTTATGCGTCTGGCATGTTTAAAAATGACGCCTTGAGTTGGTGGAACCAAGAGATAACTTTGGGGCGAACTTATAACTTGGAATGGATCGATTTCAAGAACAAGGTGAAGGCGAAGTTTTGTCCTCCCTACGAACTACAAAACTTGACCATTGAGTTTGTTAATCTCAACATGGACGGAGCTGATTACAAGGGTTATGTTAGACGATTTCAGGAGTTGTCTACCCTCATTCCTCACTTGGTGGATTCCGAGTCTCGGGCCATCGAGAAGTTTGTATTGGGCTTGAATCCTCAAGTTCGATCTTATGTGAATTCTAACATGCCTACTTCTTTGGCCGATGCTGTCAACCGAGCCGGTAGTGTGACTGAAGACTTGTTGAGGAGCGGTGTTTTGAGTAACTCCTCAACAAACAAGAGAAAGGAAATGGGAGAATCAAGTGGGATGAAGAAAATGGGAAGGTTTGATCCCAAAGACGCTAATAGGGGTAGAGTAATGGCGACGGTGGAGCCAACGAGGAAAACTTACTTAGGACCTCACCCCTTTTGTGCAAGGTGTAATCGTCATCACTCCCCCGCTATCCAATGTGGGACTTGCTTTAATTGTAATCGACCCGGGCACGAGGCCAAAGATTGTAGAGCACCGAAAGCGGCACCATTGAATGTAGCACCTTTACGGGCCGTCCCTCCTCAAGGTAACCAACAAAGAGGCGAGTGTTTTGGATGTGGTAGTCGTACTCACTACCGTAACAATTGTCCACAATGGGTGGGACAACAAGTTGAAGTGGCGGTCCATCCGAATCAGCTCCAAATTACCGGGCCGAACCAAAACCGGGGCCAACAAGGTCAACAAGTTCAACCTCGAGGCCGAGCTTTTGCGGGAAATGGCAATGGGGGCCAAAATGATCCAAACGTCGGTTAAGGTACATTCCTCTTGGGATTTGTTGGGTTTTATCAAAGCAATATTATCCTTATAATATTAAAACGCAGCGGAAAAATTGAACCTTTCAAGATGTTGTATGTAGTTAAAAACCAAAGTTTAACTTATAAAAGAAAACCCAAACAATAAGGATCCATGTATATGAATGACATACATACAAAACAACAACCATAGGGTGTTTTAGAAGACTACCTTTCTTCCAAGCTAGTAATGAAGTAGAGATGAAAAGGATGATGTTCTTCAAGAAACAAGTCTTCAATGTAGAAGAACCTCAAGCTAGTATACCCCAAGCTTCCAACAAACACCCAAACTATGCTAGGATTTAAACTTGTAAACCTTTCCTTTTACCTTCCTTTTGGCCAAAAATAATAGGAGAGAAAAAGAGGTTTTCTTACTTGGAAAAATATGAGAGAAAAGTCTTACAAATGCATGTAAGAATTGATAGAAACTATGTGTTATGTGTTGTCTTCATAATGCAAGTACAAGTGTTATAAGTAGATCAAATCTACTTCCAAAACCACATGGGGGGGGGGACGGCCACATGGGGTGGTAACAAACATTTTGTGTCAATTTTTATAAAACCACTTACTTGTATATTTTATAGATAAAATTGCAACATAACTTATTACATATCTTATGTAACATATTACATATTATACACAACACACATAAGTGTTTATTATACCAAATAAACATATTCACATTTCTCTCAAAATAAATCATCCATATAATTTATTTATATTTCTCAAGTGCAATTATTTAGAAACTCACTTTCTAAATATTTCAAGTATTGATATTTAATTAAAGATCGTATCATATAAATAAATATCATAGGTGTTTGTCTAGCTTGTTATTGGGTATGACCCGACTTGGATCATCACGTACTAGCCACGTCAATTTAATATGTGTCTTGGGCAGATGCATTCCTACAATCTCCCACTTGCACAAGATTCATAGAAGATTGACGCAAGCAGCAAATACCGCCTAACAACGGTTTGCTACCCCTAATACGTATGATGAAGTGCCATTCAATAACATCATCCCTTTCAAGTCCCTTTTCTTGAAATGATTTAGGTGAATCGATCATTTATCCTTTTGTCACAGATGTCATGTTAAATCCTAGAGACACAGAGTGATCATTCTCTATTGATTTAACTTTGTAACAGGCCTTAGACATCTAACTCTCAACGAATAAGAGGGACAAATTCCATCTCGACTACATATGTCTTTCACAATCACCTTATATCATACCTGAGCTTAGTCTTATGTACCGCCATGTTTCAGAACAGCGAAGAACTAAGTCAAAGTATAATATTCAGTGAATTTCAAGACCCAATATGTATCTCAGGTCTGAGGATACAATGATATTCGCCTTTTAACTCAAGATTACTTATGATCAATCACAAAGATTCCATGTAGTAATGCTTGAGAGCAGGTCAGTCCAATATTTGTATCCCACAAATATCTATGAACCTTGGTAGCAACATTTTGCTCTATATTCAAAAACCTTTTGAATATCTACCAATCCAAGTTCATAATAATCTTACATTCATATTTGTTCCCACAAATATGATCGACTACGGATATTTAGAATAATTAACTTATTCATGGATTTAAACATGCAAAATTGGAACATAACACAATTTAAAGTAGAATATCAATATTCATATAAAGTGTTAACAAAAACAAGTGTTCCGATATCCAAATACATAAAATAGATCAAATCCAATCACTAGAATGTCGAAGTCCCATGGCACAAGTATGACTCTCATGCTTGGGCCTTTCAAGGAGCTTCGTGAGTGGATCCGCAACATTTTGATCAGTGTGAACTTTGCAAATACATATCTTTCCCTTTTCAACTTCATCCCTTATGTAGTTGAATCTCCGCTCAATGTGTCTAGTCTTCTGATGCGCACGAGGTTCCTTGATTTGAGCAATCGCACCCTCGTTATCACAAAGAATTTCTAGGGGTTCTTGAATGGAAGGAACAACCCCTAGATCGGCAATGAATTTCTTCAACCATGCAGCTTCTTGTGCTGCCAAAGAAGCGGCGATGTATTCCGATTCTGTAGTGGACAACGCAACCACATCTTGCTTCGAGCTTTTCCAAGAAACAGCTCCTCCGTTTAGAATGAAGATGTACCCCGATTGTGATCGAGAATCATCTCGATCAGTTTGGAAACTCGCATCCGTGTAACCTTTTACAACGAGTTCCTCCTCACCAGATCCATATATTAAAACATATCTTTAGTGTTTCTAAGATATTTCAATATATTCTTGACAGCCATCCAATGACTATCTCCTGGATTTTGCTGGGTATCTACTTGTCATGCTTAAAGCGCATGACACGTCCGGTCTCGTGCATATCATAGCATACATGATGGATCCTATAGCAGATGCATATGGGATTCCACTCATTCTCTCTTGCTCAGCTTTTGAGCTAGGAGATTGAGAAGTGCTCAATATAGTTCCTCTTTGAATAGGTACCAAACCTTTCTTAGAGTTTTCCATCTTGAACCTTTTCAAGATTTTGTCTATGTATGCACTCTGATTCAAACCTATTAAACGCCTTGATCTATCCCTATAGATCCTTATTCCCAAAATATAGGCGGCTTCACCAAGATCCTTAATGGAAAAGCAACTTCCAAGCCAGGCTTTTACACCTTCCAAGGTTGGAATATCATTTCCAAACAGTAGAATGTCATCGACATATAATACTAGAAAAGTAATTATGCTCCCACTAGCCTTCTTATATACACAAGCTTCATCAGCGTTTTTGATGAAGCCAAATTTCTTGACTTCTTCATCAAAACGACGATTCCAACTTCTTGATGCTTGTTTCAATCCATAGATCGATTTCTTTAACTTGCATACTTTATTAGGATGTTTAGGATCGATAAAACCTTCAGGCTGATCCATATAGACATCTTCCTCAAGATATCCATTTAGAAAAGCGGTTTTGACATCCATTTGCCATATCTCATAGTCATAATGTGCGGCTATGGCAAATAATATCCTAATAGACTTTAGCATTGCCACAGGCGAAAAAGTTTCATCATAATCGACCCCTCGAGTTTGAGTGAAACCTTTTGCTATAAGTCTAGCTTTGTAAGTAACCAAGTTTCCATGCATGTCGTGTTTCAATTTGAACACCCATTTACTTCCAACTACTTTGGAATTAGGAGGTGCAACAACCAATTCCCAAACTTGGTTGTCATACATGGATTGCATCTCAGCGTTCATGGCCTCTAGCCATTTGTCCGAATCTGATTTGGACATTGCATCATGGTAGGTGGTAGGTTCATCAGAAACCACCATATAGCATTCATCTATGAGAAATCCATATCTCTCAGGTTGATAAGTAGCTCTACCAGATCTACGAACGTTTTGTGTGTTTTGATCAAACCTTTGATCATCTTCAACATCCTTTTGTTGAATGCTAGTGTCAACCAAGCGTGTATCTGTTTGTGGTTCTTGATCTTCTTCAAGTTCCACTGTTCTAGAACTAGTTCCTTCCATAAGGAATTTAGTTTCCAAGAACTCAGCCTTTCGAGCAACAAATACATTTTGCTCATTAGGATTGTAGAAATAATATCCCAAATTATCTTTAGGATATCCTACAAAGATACATTTAGTGGATCGGGGTTCTAATTTGTTTGAGGCATCATGTCTTACATAAGCCTCACAACCCCATACCTTTAAGTATGACAAAGATGGAACTCTTCCATGCCATATTTCAAAAGGTGTTTTCTCCACTTTCTTGGTGGGAGTCATATTTAAAATTCGGGCAGCAGAGATTATGGCATAACCCCAAAATGATAGAGGTAGTGAGCTTTTGCTCATCATGGAACGAACCATATCTAATAGGGTTCGATTCCTCCTTTCAGACACACCATTATGTTGTGGTGTTCCAGGTGGAGTTAGTTGTGAGATGATCCCACAACTTCTAAGATGATCTTGAAAAGCACCACTTAGGTATTCACCTCCTCTATCAGAACGAAGAATTTTTATTGACTTGCTGAGTTGGTTTTCTACTTCATTCTTGAAAGTTTTGAACATTTCAAAAGCTTCATACTTGTGTTTTAATAAGTATACAAAACCGTAACGACTATAGTCATCGGTGAATGTAATGAAGTATCTTTCACCATTCCTAGTCATTGGCTTAAAAGGACCACATACATCCGAATGTATGATACCTAATAAATCTTTGCCCTTTCATTAGTGCCATTGAAAGGTGCTTTAGTCATCTTGCCTTGTAAACAAGATTCACATACATCGAATGAATCATCCGTTTTTGTTTTCAAAAGACCATTCTTTTGAAGTGTTAGTATGCGATTTTTATTTATATGGCCAAGACGACAATGCCAAATATAGGTTTCACTTAAATCTAATTTATGTTTCTTGGTGGTAGCTTGGTACATTGAGTTATCATATGTTGTGTTTTCATGAACCAATTCATAAATACCATTTAAAGGCATGGCTTTAAAATAAAATACATCATTCATAGAAATATGGATATCATTGTTAACAAACTTAAAATCATATCCAACGTGTCTTAAACGGGAAACAGAAATAATACTCCTAGTCAAACTAGGGGCATACAAAACATCGTTTAATATAATTTCCAAACCACTTGGAAGTTTCAAAAGATAGTCTCCTTGGGCTTCAACTTGTACTCTTGCACCATTGCCCATAAAGAGACTAATGTCTCCCTTCTTGATGTACCTCCTTCTTTTGAACCCCTGTAACATATTACAAATATGAGTTCCACATCCGGTATCCAATACCCATGTGAAAGAAAAAATAGTATTAAGCTCAATATATATCATAAATATTATACCTGAGGTATTAATAGCAACCTTTTGCTTCTTCGGTTTTTGAGTTTCCATTTTTGCCTTTCCCTTTCCTTTGTAGTTCTTTTTGTTGAATCCTTTTCCCTTAGCAACATTTGCCTTTGGTCCGGGGTTGGGCCTTTTCTTTCCGCCTTCATTGATCATGAGAACGGGTTGAACTTTTCTTCCCATGCTAGCCTCGGCCGTTTTGAGCATCCCATGGAGCTCGGAAATGGTCTTGTCCCATCCGTTCATGTTATAATTTAACACAAAGTTTCAAAACTCTTATAAGGAGTTGAGGATCAAATCCGTAGCCAACTCAGTGGAAACGGGACAATTTAGCCTTTCGAGGCGATCAATGTAACTTTTCATTTTAAGAACATAAGTTGAGACGGATTGTGAATCATCCATGCGACATGCATGAAGCGCTCGAACCGTTTTGAAGCGCTCTACCCTTGCCTTTTGTTGGAACATTTCCTTAAGTTGGGTAATCATGTCGTATGCCCCATGGTGTTCGAACTCCTTTTGGAGTTCAGGAGTCATACTCGCTAACATGAGGCAACTAACTTGCACGGAGTCCTCAGTATATTTAACCCAATCATTAAAGGCTTCAACATCTCCCTCTTCGGGCTCATCGGGAATAGGATCGTCTAACACATAGGATTTCTTTTCATGCTTGAGAACAATTCTCAAGTTACGAAACCAATCCACAAAGTTGTTTTGGTTGAGACGATCCTTTTCGAGAATGGATCTTAGTGAAAAATTATGGACGTTTTGGTGGGGGTTAATTGCATTGTTAGCGGCCATCTACAAGATTAACAAAGTTTTATTAGTATTTTCGATATCAAATATAAATTTTAATTGTTAATACCCTTTTATGTCTCATGGACAATTAATAATTAAAATCTAGAATCCAGTTACATTTAAATGATGGTTAGGTGACCTTTATCCCATGATCTAAATTAACAAGGTAGTCAACGTTTGACAATTGCAACACTTTACAATTTCTAGTGGTATGGGACTGGTTTAATATCTTATATTAAGTCGCATGTTTAATCCCATCAACGCCTTTGGTTACCATGCTTCGGTGACCCTAATCACATGGCTTCCAAATCAAGTTGTCCTACTTACACACACATGTAAATTTATATATACAAGTGGTTAGGTGACCTTTATCCCATAAGTATATTAAATTTACCTTAACTTATAAGTTCCCTCAAGGTAGTTAGGTGACCTTTATCCTACAAAGAGTTCCCAAATAATTAAGTGTTGTATAAAAGGATGGCGTTTTAACTTGTTTTTAAAGGGTCGTTTGAGTTTTTATATTCTAGTCAAAAACTATGTACCATACAATGTTGTAAGTATTCAAGTGCATGGTACCATAATGAATTTTGAAATCCATATTTCAAGGTTCTTTATAAAATCCATTTTTATAATTATAACCATTAACTTATTAATAAAACCCATTTTAATTTGCCAAGTTAATGTCAATTTTAGAACCAATTTTTAATTTTTATGTATGTCATCAAGTTGTAAGTTTTGAGCATCCACATGACAAAATAACAAACAACCACACAAACATGACAAACATCATAATAAGTGCACAACATTAGCCAACTAATTTGACCACATTTGTTAGCCGAAACAAGTGTGTCAAAAGGTCTCAACCTAAGGGACAAAGTGACAAAATTTGTGTCGGTGAACTCCCACTTGATCTTGCATCCAAATGCTTCAAGTAACCTTTTGTGATGTGTTTTGAACACCTTTCTTCACCCTTTCTTTTAGCCTCCAACTTCAGCCCAAAACTTCCTTGATGCTTTCATGGAGATTACATTTTCAAAAAAAAATGCAACTAATCTACTTATTACATACCAAATGGAATAAATAAATTACATAACCAAATGAATGAAGAATATCCTATTTAACTATTACAACCATTTAATAATTAAATAAAATACAAATATATCCACACAACACAAACAATCACAAGGTCTTTTGGCTAAGTTGTGACACTAAAATACACAAAAAAAGAAACCCTCTTTTTGTGTATAGATTTCGGCCAAGAATAAAAATGGCCAAAACATTGGATTTTGTCCAAACAAAATATCAACTTTTGATGTATGACATCCATATAACCGGCTCTAGATGCCATTGTTGGGATTTGTTGGGTTTTATCAAAGCAATATTATCCTTATAATATTAAAACGCAGCGGAAAAATTGAACCTTTCAAGATGTTGTATGTAGTTAAAAACCAAAGTTTAACTTATAAAAGAAAACCCAAACAATAAGGATCCATGTATATGAATGACATACATACAAAACAACAACCATAGGGTGTTTTAGAAGACTACCTTTCTTCCAAGCTAGTAATGAAGTAGAGATGAAAAGGATGATGTTCTTCAAGAAACAAGTCTTCAATGTAGAAGAACCTCAAGCTAGTATACCCCAAGCTTCCAACAAACACCCAAACTATGCTAGGATTTAAACTTGTAAAAACTTTTCCTTTCTCACTTCTTTTGGGCTTAAAATAATGAGAAGAAAAGAGGAAGTTTTTCTACTTGAGAATGAGAGAAAAAGTCTTACAAATGCATGTAAGAATTGATAGAAACTATGTGTTATGTGTTGTCTTCATAATGCAAGTACAAGTGTTATAAGTAGATCAAATCTACTTCCAAAACCACATGGGGGGGGGGACGGCCACATGGGGTGGTAACAAACATTTTGTGTCAATTTTTATAAAACCACTTACTTGTATATTTTATAGATAAAATTGCAACATAACTTATTACATATCTTATGTAACATATTACATATTATACACAACACACATAAGTGTTTATTATACCAAATAAACATATTCACATTTCTCTCAAAATAAATCATCCATATAATTTATTTATATTTCTCAAGTGCAATTATTAGAAACTCACTTTCTAAATATTTCAAGTATTGATATTTAATTAAAGATCGTATCATATAAATAAATATCATAGGTGTTTGTCTAGCTTGTTATTGGGTATGACCCGACTTGGATCATCACGTACTAGCCACGTCAATTTAATATGTGTCTTGGGCAGATGGATTCCTACAATCTCCCACTTGCACAAGATTCATAGAAGATTGACGCAAGCAGCAAATACCGCCTAACAACGGTTTGCTACCCCTAATACGTATGATGAAGTGCCATTCAATAACATCATCCCTTTCAAGTCCCTTTTCTTGAAATGATTTAGGTGAATCGATCATTTATCCTTTTGTCACAGATGTCATGTTAAATCCTAGAGACACAGAGTGATCATTCTCTATTGATTTAACTTTGTAACAGGCCTTAGACATCTAACTCTCAACGAATAAGAGGGACAAATTCCATCTCGACTACATATGTCTTTCACAATCACCTTATATCATACCTGAGCTTAGTCTTATGTACCGCCATGTTTCAGAACAGCGAAGAACTAAGTCAAAGTATAATATTCAGTGAATTTCAAGACCCAATATGTATCTCAGGTCTGAGGATACAATGATATTCGCCTTTTAACTCAAGATTACTTATGATCAATCACAAAGATTCCATGTAGTAATGCTTGAGAGCAGGTCAGTCCAATATTTGTATCCCACAAATATCTATGAACCTTGGTAGCAACATTTTGCTCTATATTCAAAAACCTTTTGAATATCTACCAATCCAAGTTCATAATAATCTTACATTCATATTTGTTCCCACAAATATGATCGACTACGGATATTTAGAATAATTAACTTATTCATGGATTTAAACATGCAAAATTGGAACATAACACAATTTAAAGTAGAATATCAATATTCATATAAAGTGTTAACAAAAACAAGTGTTCCGATATCCAAATACATAAAATAGATCAAATCCAATCACTAGAATGTCGAAGTCCCATGGCACAAGTATGACTCTCATGCTTGGGCCTTTCAAGGAGCTTCGTGAGTGGATCCGCAACATTTTGATCAGTGTGAACTTTGCAAATACATATCTTTCCCTTTTCAACTTCATCCCTTATGTAGTTGAATCTCCGCTCAATGTGTCTAGTCTTCTGATGCGCACGAGGTTCCTTGATTTGAGCAATCGCACCCTCGTTATCACAAAGAATTTCTAGGGGTTCTTGAATGGAAGGAACAACCCCTAGATCGGCAATGAATTTCTTCAACCATGCAGCTTCTTGTGCTGCCAAAGAAGCGGCGATGTATTCCGATTCTGTAGTGGACAACGCAACCACATCTTGCTTCGAGCTTTTCCAAGAAACAGCTCCTCCGTTTAGAATGAAGATGTACCCCGATTGTGATCGAGAATCATCTCGATCAGTTTGGAAACTCGCATCCATGTAACCTTTTACAACGAGTTCCTCCTCACCAGATCCATATATTAAAAACATATCTTTAGTGTTTCTAAGATATTTCAATATATTCTTGACAGCCATCCAATGACTATCTCCTGGATTTTGCTGGTATCTACTTGTCATGCTTAAAGCGCATGACACGTCCGGTCTCGTGCATATCATAGCATACATGATGGATCCTATAGCAGATGCATATGGGATTCCACTCATTCTCTCTTGCTCAGCTTTTGAGCTAGGAGATTGAGATGTGCTCAATATAGTTCCTCTTTGAATAGGTACCAAACCTTTCTTAGAGTTTTCCATCTTGAACCTTTTCAAGATTTTATCTATGTATGCACTTTGATTCAAACCTATTAAACGCCTTGATCTATCCCTATAGATCCTTATTCCCAAAATATAGGCGGCTTCACCAAGATCCTTAATGGAAAAGCAACTTCCAAGCCAGGCTTTTACACCTTCCAAGGTTGGAATATCATTTCCAAACAGTAGAATGTCATCGACATATAATACTAGAAAAGTAATTATGCTCCCACTAGCCTTCTTATATACACAAGCTTCATCAGCGTTTTTGATGAAGCCAAATTTCTTGACTTCTTCATCAAAACGACGATTCCAACTTCTTGATGCTTGTTTCAATCCATAGATCGATTTCTTTAACTTGCATACTTTATTAGGATGTTTAGGATCGATAAAACCTTCAGGCTGATCCATATAGACATCTTCCTCAAGATATCCATTTAGAAAAGCGGTTTTGACATCCATTTGCCATATCTCATAGTCATAATGTGCGGCTATGGCAAATAATATCCTAATAGACTTTAGCATTGCCACAGGCGAAAAAGTTTCATCATAATCGACCCCTCGAGTTTGAGTGAAACCTTTTGCTATAAGTCTAGCTTTGTAAGTAACCAAGTTTCCATGCATGTCGTGTTTCAATTTGAACACCCATTTACTTCCAACTACTTTGGAATTAGGAGGTGCAACAACCAATTCCCAAACTTGGTTGTCATACATGGATTGCATCTCAGAGTTCATGGCTTCTAGCCATTTGTCCGAATCTGATTTGGACATTGCATCATGGTAGGTGGTAGGTTCATCAGAAACCACCATATAGCATTCATCTATGAGAAATCCATATCTCTCAGGTTGATAAGTAGCTCTACCAGATCTACGAACGTTTTGTGTGTTTTGATCAAACCTTTGATCATCTTCAACATCCTTTTGTTGAATGCTAGTGTCAACCAAGCGTGTATCTGTTTGTGGTTCTTGATCTTCTTCAAGTTCCACTGTTCTAGAACTAGTTCCTTCCATAAGGAATTTAGTTTCCAAGAACTCAGCCTTTCGAGCAACAAATACATTTTGCTCATTAGGATTGTAGAAATAATATCCCAAATTATCTTTAGGATATCCTACAAAGATACATTTAGTGGATCGGGGCTCTAATTTGTTTGAGGCATCATGTCTTACATAAGCCTCACAACCCCATACCTTTAAGTATGACAAAGATGGAACTCTTCCATGCCATATTTCAAAAGGTGTTTTCTCCACTTTCTTGGTGGGAGCCATATTTAAAATTCGGGCAGCAGAGATTATGGCATATCCCCAAAATGATAGAGGTAGTGAGCTTTTGCTCATCATGGAACGAACCATATCTAATAGGGTTCGATTCCTCCTTTCAGACACACCATTATGTTGTGGTGTTCCAGGTGGAGTTAGTTGTGAGATGATCCCACAACTTCTAAGATGATCTTGAAAAGCACCACTTAGGTATTCACCTCCTCTATCAGAACGAAGAATTTTTATTGACTTGCTGAGTTGGTTTTCTACTTCATTCTTGAAAGTTTTGAACATTTCAAAAGCTTCATACTTGTGTTTTAATAAGTATACAAAACCGTAACGACTATAGTCATCGGTGAATGTAATGAAGTATCTTTCACCATTCCTAGTCATTTGCTTAAAAGGACCACATACATCCGAATGTATGATACCTAATAAATCTTTTGCCCTTTCATTAGTGCCATTGAAAGGTGCTTTAGTCATCTTGCCTTGTAAACAAGATTCACATACATCGAATGAATCATCCGTTTTTGTTTTCAAAAGACCATTCTTTTGAAGTGTTAGTATGCGATTTTTATTTATATGGCCAAGACGACAATGCCAAATATAGGTTTCACTTAAATCTAATTTAAGTTTCTTGGTGGTAGCTTGGTACATTGAGTTATCATATGTTGTGTTTTCATGAACCAATTCATAAATACCATTTAAAGGCATGGCTTTAACATAAAATACATCATTCATAGAAATATGGATATCATTGTTAACAAACTTAAAATCATATCCAACGTGTCTTAAACGGGAAACAGAAATAATACTCCTAGTCAAACTAGGGGCATACAAAACATCGTTTAATATAATTTCCAAACCACTTGGAAGTTTCAAAAGATAGTCTCCTTGGGCTTCAACTTGTACTCTTGCACCATTGCCCATAAAGAGACTAATGTCTCCCTTCTTGATGTACCTCCTTCTTCTGAACCCCTGTAACATATTACAAATATGAGTTCCACATCCGGTATCCAATACCCATGTGAAAGAAAAAATAGTATTAAGCTCAATATATATCATAAATATTATACCTGAGGTATGCCCTGCATCCCTCTTAGCTTTCAACTCTTTGAGATAGGTTGGACAATTTCTCTTCCAATGTCCTATCTCCCCACACTCAAAGCATGGGTCATTAATAGCAACCTTTTGCTTCTTCGGTTTTTGAGTTTCCATTTTTGCCTTTCCCTTTCCTTTGTAGTTCTTTTTGTTGAATCCTTTTCCCTTAGCAACATTTGCCTTTGGTCCGGGGTTGGGCCTTTTCTTTCCGCCTTCATTGATCATGAGAACGGGTTGAACTTTTCTTCCCATGCTAGCCTCGGCCGTTTTGAGCATCCCATGGAGCTCGGAAACGGTCTTGTCCCATCCGTTCATGTTATAATTTAACACAAATGTTTCAAAACTCTTGGATAAGGAGTTGAGGATCAAATCCGTAGCCAACTCTGTTGAAACGGGACAATTTAGCCTTTCGAGGCGATCAATGTAACTTTTCATTTTAAGAACATAAGTGGAGACGGATTGTGAATCATCCATGCGACATGCATGAAGCGCTCGAACCGTTTCGAAGCGCTCTACCCTTGCCTTTTGTTGGAACATTTCCTTAAGTTGGGTAATCATGTCGTATGCCCCATGGTGCTCGAACTCCTTTTGGAGTTCAGGAGTCATACTCGCTAACATGAGGCAACTAACTTGCACGGAGTCCTCAGTATATTTAACCCAATCATTAAAGGCTTCAACATCTCCCTCTTCGGGCTCATCGGGAATAGGATCGTCTAACACATAGGATTTCTTTTCATGCTTGAGAACAATTCTCAAGTTACGAAACCAATCCACAAAGTTGTTTTGGTTGAGACGATCCTTTTCGAGAATGGATCTTAGTGAAAAATTATGGACGTTTTGGTGGGGGTTAATTGCATTGTTAGCGGCCATCTACAAGATTAACAAAGTCCTTTATTAGTATTTTCGATATCAAATATAAATTTTAATTGTTAATACCCTTTTATGTCTCATGGACAATTAATAATTAAAATCTAGAATCCAATGTTACATTTAAATAATGGTTAGGTGACCTTTATCCCATGATCTAAATTAACAAGGTAGTCAACGTTTGACAATTGCAACACTTTACAATTTCTAGTGGTATGGGACTGGTTTAATATCTTATATTTAGTCGCATGTTTAATCCCATCAACGCCTTTGGTTACCATGCTTCGGTGACCCTAATCACATGGCTTCCAAATCAAGTTGTCCTACTTACACACACATGTAAATTTATATACACAAGTGGTTAGGTGACCTTTATCCCATAAGTATATTAAATTTACCTTAACTTATAAGTTCCCTCAAGGTAGTTAGGTGACTTTATCCTACAAAGAGTTCCCAAATAATTAAGTGTTGTATAAAAGATGGCGTTTTAACTTGTTTTTAAAGGGTCGTTTGAGTTTTTATATTCTAGTCAAAAACTATGTACCATACAATCTTGTAAGTAATTAAGTGCATGGTACCATAATGAATTTTGAAATCCATATTTCAAGGTTCTTTATAAAATCCATTTTTATAATTATAACCATTAACTTATTAATAAAACCCATTTTAATTTGCCAAGTTAATGTCAATTTTAGAACCAATTTTTAATTTTTATGTATGTCATCAAGTTGTAAGTTTTTGAGCATCCACATGACAAAATAACAAACAACCACACAAACATGACAAACATCATAATAAGTGCACAACATTAGCCAACTAATTTGACCACACTTGTTAGCCGAAACAAGTGTGTCAAATGGTCTCAACCTAAGGGACAAAGTGACACAAAATTTGTGTCGGTGAACTCCCACTTGATCTTGCATCCAAATGCTTCAAGTAACCTTTTGTGATGTGTTTTGAACACCTTTCTTCACCCTTTCTTTTAGCCTCCAACTTCAGCCCAAAACTTCCTTGATGCTTTCATGGAGATTACATTTTCAAAAAAAAATGCAACTAATCTACTTATTACATACCAAATGGAATAAATAAATTACATAACCAAATGAATGAAGAATATCCTATTTAACTATTACAACCATTTAATAATTAAATAAAATACAAATATATCCACACAACACAAACAATCACAAGGTCTTTTGGCTAAGTTGTGACACTAAAATACACAAAAAAAGAAACCCTCTTTTTGTGTATAGATTTCGGCCAAGAATAAAAATGGCCAAAACATTGGATTTTGTCCAAACAAAATATCAACTTTTGATGTATACATCCATATAACCGGCTCTAGATGCCATTGTTGGGTTTTGTTGGGTTTTATCAAAGCAATATTATCCTTATAATATTAAAACGCAGCGGAAAAATTGAACCTTTCAAGATGTTGTATGTAGTTAAAAACCAAAGTTTAACTTATAAAAGAAAACCCAAACAATAAGGATCCATGTATATGAATGACATACATACAAAACAACAACCATAGGGTGTTTTAGAAGACTACCTTTCTTCCAAGCTAGTAATGAAGTAGAGATGAAAAGGATGATGTTCTTCAAGAAACAAGTCTTCAATGTAGAAGAACCTCAAGCTAGTATACCCCAAGCTTCCAACAAACACCCAAACTATGCTAGGATTTAAACTTGTAAACCTTTCCTTTTACCTTCCTTTTGGCCAAAAATAATAGGAGAGAAAAAGAGGTTTTCTTACTTGGAAAAATATGAGAGAAAAGTCTTACAAATGCATGTAAGAATTGATAGAAACTATGTGTTATGTGTTGTCTTCATAATGCAAGTACAAGTGTTATAAGTAGATCAAATCTACTTCCAAAACCACATGGGGGGGGAGGACGGCCACATGGGGTGGTAACAAACATTTTGTGTCAATTTTTATAAAACCACTTACTTGTATATTTTATAGATAAAATTGCAACATAACTTATTACATATCTTATGTAACATATTACATATTATACACAACACACATAAGTGTTTATTACCAAATAAACATATTCACATTTCTCTCAAAATAAATCATCCATATAATTTATTTATATTTCTCAAGTGCAATTATTTAGAAACTCACTTTCTAAATATTTCAAGTATTGATATTTAATTAAAGATCGTATCATATAAATAAATATCATAGGTGTTTGTCTAGCTTGTTATTGGGTATGACCCGACTTGGATCATCACGTACTAGCCACGTCAATTTAATATGTGTCTTGGGCAGACGGATTCCTACACATTCCTCTTAACGGTCGTTATATTATGGCACTACTCGATATTGGAACAGACTATGATCTCGTTTATCCAAACGTTACTCCTTTGAATTACGTTCGTTCGTGTGTTTTAGAATTATATGTTTAAAATTTTTGGATGTTTAGCGACTCCATAACTAAATTTGGTCAAATACCCCGTGTATCTATCTTGACTCTAGAAAACGACTAAACTCTTCACGTACTTGGTGCTCTATGATATTAAGGTTCTTGACGATAAAATAAGTGCAATCTGAATACCAACGGTTAATACGGATCTTAGTTGTGTAGTAGGGTTTTCTAGTGTAAAAATACATAACGGTAGGGTTCTTAATGTCCCATGTACATCTTCCAACTCAAAGGTCCTTAGAACTACCGTCTCAAGAATCTGAAAACTAGCGTCGTCTCTATTAATCTTGAATCTCCCGAACGCTTTTCCGGGTGACTTACCGGGCTTGTCCCATCACGATAACTTAAATTTCGTATATGCTTAACTCCCTAACATCGCGCGCGTAGTCAAAACCCTTATAGACTTCTGAGATGCGAATAAGCTCGTAGTGAAAGACCGGGAGAGAGATTCGAAGGAAAATAAATTGTAATGGATTTCACCATGAAGTCGCCGACGACAAGAAGTGGTCACGATACGACGAAACCGGTAAAGTCTGAAAACTTGGCACATTAGTATGTAGAAGAAATGGTGTAGGTGCACAGAGATTCGATTTCTATCATTTCAGATAAAGAAAGTCGCTTAACTCCAATTCAGGGAGCCATCCAATTGGCAACGGGTACTCAAACCGACTTGAGACTTGATCACATGTGAAGAAAATGTGCTTATGACCATGGCGGAAATCTTGTGCAATGAAAGTTGTTACGCGAGTATTCGAATGTCACTAACCGAAGCATTAAGTAGTAAAGGTGTTACTCTCCGCTGGATGAGCCAAGAATCGAAGAAATCCAATGCAGCGGGCCTAAAATAGTAATTGGAATGACAAGAACAACTTCTCAAACTAAGAAGATAGCAACTAGCTTGCATGCTACGAAGGAAGTGGGTCGATGTGTGTTGAAGACCGTTAGAGTTGAAACCTAAGTACCCACATTTGTCTAACTATTAGCGCTTTGTTGAATTTCGGGACGAAATTCTTTCAACGGGGGAATAATGTAACATCCGTGAGTTTTGACCCGTTGACTTTTCGGGTAATATGACTAACAATTTAAGTTAATGAATTATTTGAGTCGTTTTGTGAATTAAATGACAATGTGTTATATTCGGGTCGATAATATGTTTCGATCAGTGCTTAAATGTCTAATGATTGTGTTTTGGCTTGAGAAGAGAAACGGGTCGGCCCGTGGGTCACCCACGACCCATCAGCCCCTTTGACCCATTTCTCCCCCCCTTATCTCTTCCCTTGCCTTTCATTCTCTCTTCTACCTCTTTTCTCTCTTTTCTCTCAAGTAAAAAGGGCAAGACAAGAACCCATTTCATTTCTACTTCTATCTATCATCGATTGGTGTTTTGGAACTGGTATAACACTAGAATCATAGTCTTCTATACCTCATTATCGTCATATCGAAGAATCAAAGGTTGAAGTTCTTGCATTTTACCCATTTTGACCTAATTTCGGGTTTGAGCTCAAGAAGGAAGTTTTGGTAAGTCTAATTCATCTCATTTACTTCTATTTATGTTAGCTTACTCGTTTCTAGTCATCTCGTACATTTACAAGTTCTAAATCGCCTTAAAATGAGTTTTGGGTCGAATTAGGTTTGGCTAGGTTTTGATCGATTTGGAGAATTTGATGATGTTATGGATGGAGATACGGGTTTGGGCAAGTGTATTTAAGTGTTAGAAGGTCAAATGTATCATCAAAATGAGTCCTTTAGCCTTACAATGCGATTTAGGGTTTTGGTTCAAGTGGAAATAGGTTTTGGTTCTTGTTTTTCTGCACAAACTGCTGTTGGTCGTGTTGCTGCCCAGTAAGGGGCGTAACCTACGGCCCTATGGGGCGTAGGTTACGCTAGTTATGTTTTGACTGGGCGTAGGTTACGGCCCTTTGGGGCGTAGCTTACGCCGAATGCTCCACCTTACGCCCAAAAACCCACTGTTTACGCCACTCCAGACGCCAAAACCTTCATTTCTAGAGGACCGTAGGTTACGCCCAGTTTGACCGTAACTTACGCCAGTTGTTTTCTGACCACCGTACCTTACGCCCCTTTTGACCGTAGCTTACGCCTGGTGGTTTTGAACCACCGTAACCTACGCCAGTTTAGGGCGTAGGTTACGCCCCCTTTGTTGCTGAATTTCCTGTTTGACCTAGTTTGAATTCCAGAACCCTATTAACGCCTCGAGCATCGTTCTAAATCACTTCTTAACTTATTTAACAATGATTAAGAGTCTTAGAAGTCACTTAACGTCGAGAACCACTTTGGAAACTAATTAGGGTTTTGCCGTGAAATTGATAAGTCATGTATACGTGTTTATGAATGTTGATGTGAATGTATATGTTCGATATTTAGGTGTTGGACGTGAAGTGAACATTGTACGGAAATAACTTGACTCTATATCAAACTTAGCTTTTCTTAGCCGATCGAGGTGAGTTTCGTATCTCCCTACTCGCTTGAGATTCGGGCTGAAAAGTGTAAACTTGCGTGTTTACTTACGTTGTCGATTGATTGATTGATTGATTTGGTTTAAATGTTGGATTGATGAGACAGTTATCACGTTTGAATGACTTGATTTATGTTCTGTTAAGTATTTCGTTAATATTAGGATAGACGTACATACATGGAAGTCGGTTATGCTTTTAAAAGGGTTTTAGATGTGGTGGGAAGGCTGCGGGTGACCCTATACATAAGCATCTAGAACTTGATGAAAGTAGAATCCTCCGAAGTGTATGTACGCATTGTTTAGAGGAATTGATGGATGTTGGGAATGTGTTTGGAACGGACATATACGCCTTGTTATACTTGACTTGTACAGTACACACTCAAGCATACTTTTATTGTTGCATTGATGACGTTATGGACACGTATTTGATATACGTTGGGGTCTTACATACGTATGATACATGATTTGATGTTAATATTTCGCGTACTCATTTATTATACGCAATTACTTTACCCTTATGATCTTGTAATGATTTGATGTTGTGACTAGGATAGTTGTACATACATGGAAGACGATGATACCTTTAATGAGTTGTAGATGTGGTGGGAAGGCTGCGGGTGACCCTATATATAAGCATCTATGATTCCTTAAATGTAAAGGCGTATGAAATGTATGTGCATTGTAGTTTTAGATGATTTGTTGTACGATAGACTGGTGATTTGGTTGATGTACTTCCAAGTGTTTTACACTTGAGAACATGCTTTTGTACTTACTGATTGGTTGATGTACTTCCAAGTATACTTACTTGATGAATGGTTCCATGTACTTCCAAGTGTCATACACTTGAGATCGCGCAATGTACGACGTACTACCAAGTTGTTAGACTTGAGAATATTGTGTTGGTAGGGGTTTTGTTGTTGTCATGGTACTCTTAGGATGCGTTATCTGACGCCTAATTGTTGGACATACCTTTTATGCATTCTGCACTCACATTGATATTTACATCATTTGTGCATACTTATTACACATTTACAAATAATGGTGTAATCTTGTTGTTGGACGATATTGTGTTACTTAGAGGCTCGCTGTAAGTCATGTCTAGCCTCTACTCGTATATTGTGATTATTGACGGTGGTTCCTTATGGACCATTACTACGAACTCACCAACCTTGTGTTGACTATGCTTAGTACGCTTTTCAGGTTATCAGGTTATTCCAGGGCGTGGAGTTGATTGTTTGCTTGCTGTTTGAACCCGAACTTGGACTTATATGGATCAAGGATCCATTTGCCTTCTTTTGCATTGTACTTAGGACTGTTAGTCATCTTTTGATGTTCTTTTGTAAACTTTGATGGTTACTTGTTCCTTATGTATTTTGTTACTTGTTATTCGTATTGTATGGATTCACTGAATCCTTTATTTGCATATAGTTCATGTTCTACATTAATTCCACCTTGTGCTATATGATTTCCGTAATATTTCGAGCCTTGGCTTGGGGTGTTACAGTAAATTCCTACTAACCAATTTGTTGTAAGAGTTAGTAGGTGGGTAAATTCCTACTAACCAATTTGTTGTAAGAGCTAGTAGGTGGGTAAATTCCTATTAGCCAAATTGTGATTAAGAGTTAGTAGGTGGGTATATTCCTACTAACCAATTTGTTGTAAGAGTTAGTAGGTGGGTAAATTCCTACTAACCAATTTGTTGTAAGAGCTAGTAGGTGGGTAAATTCCTATTAGCCAAATTGTGATTAAGAGTTAGTAGGTGGGTAAATTCCTACTAACCAATTTGTTGTAAGAGTTAGTAGGTGGGTAAATTCCTACTAACCAATTTGTTGTAAGAGCTAGTAGGTGGGTAAATTCCTACTAGCCAATTTCCATGGCCATGTTGAAAATGATTGTGTGAGCTAGTAGACGGTAAATTCCTACTAGCCAAATTGATTGTGTGAACTAGTAGGTGGGTAAATTCCTACTAGCCAAATTATTTGTGAGAGCTAGTAGGTGGGTAAATTCCTACTAGCCAAATTGTTGATTAAGACTAGTAGGTGGGTAAAGTCCTACTAGCATTATGATTGATAGGGATGAAATGACTATCAAATGATAGGCTATAATTGATGCACCTTTGTATGGTAACTTGTTTATGATTGTATGTGTATGCATTCACTAAGCGTTTAGCTTATCCTTTTAGTTGTTTACCTTTTTATAGGTTGTCCCGGATGCGGAAGAAAGTTAAGTAATATAAAGTTTGAAGTTGAAGATGCTTTATGGATATTGATTGTTTTAGCTATATGCGGATAATGGTATTGGTAATAGGACCCTTAGTGACCCCTTTGGAACTATCGGCTCATTGTGCTCTTGTTATGTCATTTTTGTAAAGTTATTATGATGTCTAGTGTTAGACTCGAGTTTTGGTCATTTTAATGGGTCGTTTTGTAGTAGTGACGTATTGATCACAATTAAATGTGTTTTGGAAAATCTAATAATCCGTAACAGGTTTGGATGACGATTTTACGAACGGGTCATGCCGAAATTTCTAATTTTGTACGTCGTCTTTTGTAATGTGTCAACTTGGGTAAAATGACCCGTTTCGTTGTAAATGCTACACTTGGTCAAATGAAAGCTTTCGGAATTTTGAATGATGTGTCTTAATCTATTTTTGAAGTACAAGAATTATTGGTGAAAGATTTCAAGTCTTTTAAGTGTTCATCTTGGTTCTGAAATTTTACTTCATCTTGGTTCTGAAATTTTACTTCATCTTGGTTGTAAAATGAATGTTTGGTCAAAGGATACTTTTGTCATGCTTAATTCCGAGTCTAAAACTTATTTGAACTTAGAAATGTGGTATTATGAAGTTTGGTTTTGAGCTAGGAAGTTACAAGTTGATTTTAAGTGTCAAGATGGAGTTTTGGAAAATCTGGGCAGCAGGTACCCACTGCGCCGCAGTGGGCAGGTTTAGCCCCACTGCGCCGCAGTGGGGATAAAAAAAAAATAAAAAAATTTTTCTTATTTTCCTAAAATGAGTTTGGGTTCTTACAAAAAAACTTTTGATGAACCATATGCATGTTCCTTTTTAAAAAAAGAAAAACCAAGCATAGGAGAAATGATGCAGTCGGCAAGTAATATCGGCAATAATTAGCAAATTGGTTTACTACACCCTAACTATTGGCAAAAAATGGCAAGGAGCATCGACAAGACAAATCGGCTCAATTAGGCTGATCAACATGAACGTTGGGTGGGAATATTTTTTAGAATTGTGTGTAAATATATATTTTAAATATTAAAGTGGGGACATTGACAAGTTAGCTCCAAATCGACACTACACCACTTATTTTGGCCAAATTTAGCAAATTTTGACATTGCTACATGACAAGTTATGAGTGGCTATTTTTTTTTTGTTAAAAAAAGCAAAAATATGCATTTTACCTTTGACCCTTATGATTTTTTTTGCTATCAGATTGATATCTGGCGTAATTAAGTAAAATAAAAAACGTGTTATTATGTAACTGTTTTTGTTTGTGTAATAATAATTGGTCCCAATAATAAAAAGATAGAAAATGAATAAACAAATATATGGAATAAAAATAGTAAAGGATGGTATTTTGGTCATTGATAGCGTACATACACATGTCGTTTTTTCAACAAACGTAATATATATCGTTTTTTCAAAGTAGTGGTGATCGGGGTTGTGATTCCTAGTGGTGTTTTAGTGAATAATAGTGAGGCACTGAGCATCTTTCAGCTATAAATAAACTTCATGATTAACATATGTTATAATTATTTTAGTCCTACCCACCAATGGTTAAAATTGGTCTTTTGGCGTAATGGGAATATGTTTATCTTTTTAATAGAAAAAATAAAAATAATAGCCTATTTGAAAGAAGTTCTACTTTAGCATATTTGTTCCTTTTATTAATTAGAGTTAATTGCAAGATTGGTCCTGTGGTTTACACACTTTAGCAATGAGGGTCCCTTTTTGAGTATCGTTGCAATGGGGGTCCCTATTTTGAGAATTTTTTGCAAGATTGGTCCCTTTTTAACGGAACCTTTAGCGGGTGCCGTCAAGTCTTCACGTGGTCATCACGTGCAGGGGCAATATTGTCTTTTCATACAACACATAAGGGACTCCATTGCTAGTAAACTCGAAAAAGGGACCCACATTGCTAAAATAGAAAAACCACAAGGACCAATCTTGCAATTAACACATTGAGAGCTTTTCTAAATAAATAAAAGATTGCAATATAAGATTTTAATTTTTCTATTGAAAAGTAATTGATATATAAAATTTTATTATAATTTAAGGCTAAGAACTAAGATATTCTACGTAAAGAATTAGATATTTATTAAAAAACAAACTTGTCTGAATAATATAAATGTCATATATGGTATTTTAGTTCTCTATGTAACTATTAAACATTTATGCAGTTGGTTGATTTATAAATATTAATTAATAAATATACGTAAAAGTTTATTTTAATATAAATGCTAACAGATTTTTTGATATATTTTAGATATATCGAGTAATATACTTTGTATTTTATAGTACGTGAAAATATATTTTTAGTAATTTAATTATTAATAATTATGAAAAACAAAAAAGTATTAATAACTAATTAAGTATTTAGTAAAATTTATTTTTTAATAAAAAACTAAAAAGTATAATGTAGTGATGGATTATAAAAAAATCTAAATTAATAAGACCGTTTTTACAATTATTATTAGTAATATTAATTTTTTTTGGTTCATGTTCTACAACTTTAGCGGTTAATTAAGTTTTTTAGTTGGTTAATAAATTGTTAAATCAGTAGTCTTTTAGTATGTATAAAGAAAAAAAGATAAATATAAATGATAATATATATTATCAAGAGTTAATTGCAAGATTGGTCCCTGTGGTTTACACACTTTAGCAATGGGGTCCCTTTTCAAGTTCATTAGCAATAAAGGTCCCTTCAATGTTGTGTGAAAAGACGATATTATCCCTACACGTTATTGCCACGTGTAGAGTTAACGTCACCCGCTAACGGTTCTGTTAAAAAGGGACCAATCTTGCAAAAATTTCTCAAAATAGGGACCCCATTGCAACGATACTTGAAAAGGGACCCCATTGCTAAAATGTACAAACCACAAGGACCAATCTTGCAATTAACTCTAATAATTATTAAGAGAACTATATCATATCATATTCAATGGTAAATAACTATATATGATTATAATAAAAAATGAAAGTACAAACTATCAAAAGACTGCTAATTTTATGTAGGTTTTAACCTTTGATATGTTCAGTCCACTATTATCCCCGATATAATAATATCAAACTTGACGGGGATTCTTTTTTTAGTACATTCATTGTTCGGTTGGCTTCTAGCTTGCTGAGCCAGCAGTTTATCTGCCTTTTCTTTCTCTTTTGCATTTTGAGTTTGAACCCTTTTTTTATGTTTCTAAAGTTTATATATATATATATATATATACACACATGTAATATAGTATAATTTCTCATATAATAATAATGTTCGACACTATAGACCAAATACTTTGTTTAACATCAATATAGTATTATACTAGATTTTAGACCCGTGTCCAATACTGGACACGGGATTTACGATATTATCAATATTATATCTTTATACATTTAAGTCATAAAAGCTTATAATTTTAAGATATACGGTTCCAAGTGTTATACTTTGCAAGTTGTAATACAATAATCACAGGTTCGTCACTGTCATTATTAGCTGAGACATATTTCATCTTTTAAAATAAATTTTTGTAGACAATATTCATATGTTGAAATTTTTTAATTAATTAAATGATTAAAATTTTCAAAATCCTCTCAAGTTAATGGCTAAAAATAAATATAAATTAAGTATTCAGGGCTAAAAAGTGTAAATTATTGATTGAAAACAAAAAAATATAAATTAATGAGACTTTTTCTACAAATATAATATAAATACTAATATAATAATATATTTGGACCAATGTGGCAATAGCCAGTGGTACCCGTCACCCATGATGCTTAGGGCCCACAGGGGAAGTCTTAAATGACGAGGGTTCGATTCTTGGGGATGCCCATATCCTGTGGGAATTAAGTGAGGTGTTTCACCGGCACCCAAAGCCTTACCGGATGGTATAGGTGGGTATCCAAGCTAAGGGATACCGAGGGCAGAGTTCCTTCCTTCAACCCTTTTAATAATATATTTGGATAATGATTATTACCCAAAGCCTTACCGGGTGGTATAGGTGGGTATCCAAGCTAAAGGATACCGATGGCAGAGTTCCTTCCTTCAACCCTTTTAATAATATATTTGGATAATGATTATTAGGATTTTTAGTTTATAATTAAATTAAATGATGATATAAGCGGGAGTCAATTTGATGAAATTGAGCAATTTATTGGTTAATAAGTCATTAGATTTTGAAATAACATTTTGTAGACAATATTTCATATGTTGAATTTTTTTAAATTAATTAAATGATTAAATTTTAAAAAATTCTCTCAAGTTATGGCTAAAAATAAATATAAATTAAGTATTCAGGGCTAAAAAGTGTAAATTATTGATGGAAAACAAAAAAGTGTAAATTAATGAGACTTTTTCTACAAATATAATATAAATACTAATATAATAATATATTTGGATAATGATTATTAGGATTTTTAATTTATAATTAAATTAAATGATGACATAAGCGAGAGTCAATTTGATAAAATTGAACGATTTGATTGGTTAATAAGTCATTAGTTCAACTGTCTTATAGTATATATTAAGATTAAGATAAGATTAAGATTAAGATAAGATTTATTATTGTGTTAATATTATTACTTATTAGTGAGGTTTAGTACTTTAGTGAAGGTTAAATGGATTGGGACAGAGAGTTACTCACTTCAGCCTTTTGGGCTAAAAGCGTAAACGAGAAAACCAGAAATCCAGAATAGCTTTTCATTGAAAAATGACTCAAAACAAGAATTTTAACCGGGCGTTGCCACGGGAGACATATCGCCGCCGCATCATGCAAACATACATCTAGCATTACCCAAAAGTTTGGACACTTAAAGTTTACTATAAGAAGTAGAAAGTAATGGATAGATAAAGTTGAAAAAAACCGAGAGTTCGATGGTAAAAGTTAGAAACCTTATAATAAGAGATAAAAAGTAAAAAATAAAGATTTGATGATTAAAGTTAAAAACCCAAAAGTCAATTGGTAAAAATTAAAAACTTTGTTGTATAAAAATGTTAGACTAAAGTTAAAAAACCTAAAAGTTAAGTGGTAAAAATAAGAAACTTTAAAAGTATATTATGGTAAAAAAAAAAAAATAGAAAAAGACAAAATTGTTGACGTCAGCATGGTACTGTAGCTAAGGGGTGGTACTGTAGCTAAGGGGATTGTGAATTGTTAGATATATAAATGATAGTTAAATAGTGGATTAAAACTTCAGTGCTTTTGGGCCGTATGAGAAACCAAGACACTACTCAATAGCGTCCCGGTTTAGTTTAATTTATAATTTTTATAAATGAGTTAATAGAGAAAGCAGGTTTTCCGTCCGTCAATCCTTTTTCTATCACTTGGTGATAGCAAGTGATGGCTGTGTGATATTATTTCTTTTTCAATTTTTTGTTATTGGGTATCAAATTTATTGTTTACGAAGCTAGTTTATTCATCAAAATATAGTAGCTAGTGCGCAACATTATTGAGTATAGTTATTCAGAGTTCAGACAGATTAATAATGATCAATAACCTATGTACGTTGCTAATCGACTATAAAAGTTATGGCCAATTTACCTTATCTATGTGCAGCCAAAAAAAACCCAAAAATCGTAGTATTCCCTGTCTATAATCTATAATCTATATCTATATCTATATCTATCGATAATCTATATCTATCTATCTATAATCTAACTAAAAGAGGAGGTTGGAGGTACACTTGGCACCCTAATCCCCTTTTAGCCTAATTCTCCCTCCTAATTAATCTAGCTCTTTTTTTTTTTATAGATTTTTTTTTGCTTATTAAATAGATAATTATATTTAAAATCTATCATAAATCTTTTCCTATCAAAACAAATCTTTTTAAATTTTAAAGATATATACTATCCTTAAAACTCTCACAAAAAGTTATTATATATACAACCTAAATAAATTTTTTATTAATCATTTTCCATCATTCATCTCTTTTTATCTTTAAAAAAAAAATCATGGTCATATAACTTCTCAACAAAAGAAACATACGTTTTTTTTATATCACTTTAATTTAATTTTGTATTTTGTTCATGTTTTTTCATTAATATAACTAAAAGAGAATGTTGGGGTACACTTGACACCCCTAATACCTCTTCTTAGGCCTAATTCTCCCTTTTAATTAATCTAGCTCTCTCTTTTTTTTTAGATATTTTTTTTTGTTTTATTAAATAGATTATTATATTTAAAATCTATCATAAATCTTTTTTCTATCAAAACAAATCTTTTTAAATTTTAAAGATATATATTATCCTAAATTCTCACAAGAAGTTATTATATATACAACCTAAATAAATTTTTATTAATCATTTTACATCATTCCTCTCTTTTCTATCTTTAAAAAAAAATCATGGTCATATAATTTCTCAACAAAAGAAACATACGTTTTTTTTATATCACTTTAATTTAATTTTTAGTATTTTGTTCATGTTTGTTCATTATTTGATATTGAATTGTTATGTTATTGTTATTTTTCAACTCTTTTAATTTATTTTGTTGTTAATTGTAGGTTGATCATGACTTCTTCTTCTACAAAAGGTTTTATTCTTTTAAATTTATTTTACTCATTAATTTATTTTGCTCGCTATTTACATCTTTCTTTTTTAAATTTAGAATATGACATATATTTTGTTATTTTTTGTTTCAAGAAAAGAAGACAACGTTGGTTCATGTTGAATATTTGAACCGATCATCATCTAATACATGCTACATTTTGATTCTTTTTGATATATATATATATATATATATATATTGAGATATATATATATAACTTATATATATATATTATATTGAGACTATCCGTCATCGGACGGGCCTGAGACTAGTATTATAACTAAAAGAGGAGGTGGGGGTACACTTGACACCCCTAATCCTCCTTTTTAGGCCTAAAGCTCTCCTAATTAATCCTCATATTATAGAGCATTCTCCTATTTTTCTATATATTTTTTTAATTTTTAGGCCGACCTATATTGTATTAAAAAATAAGAAACAAATCTTTTTATCCTTAAAACTCTCCCAAAAATTATTATATATATACAACCTTGGAAAAAAACCTCACGTATTCTCAACAAAAAAAAGGTTCGACACCCTCACGCATTCTTAAAAAAAAAAAGGTTCGACTTACTCAACTAAAAAAAAAGTTTTTTTTTATATTTTGTTCATGTTTAATCATTATTATTTGACATTGAATTTCTTATGTTATTATTATTATTCATTTCTTTTAATTTAGTTTGTTGTCCATTATAGGTTCATTATGACTTTTTCTTGAACTTGAGAAAAAGGGGTTACCTAGAATCGATATTGATATGAGTTAATCTTCATATGTTTCGTTCTTTAATCTGTAAGTTTTTATTTATTCTTGATGCATTCCACACAATTTTCTTCCAATTTTCATGAGTGTTTCTTTTCAAATTCGGTTTTAGCATAAATTTGATTTTATTCTCTGTTAGGGTTTGTGAAAAATTGACATTGAACTTTGAGATTCATTTAGATATAAGTATTACCTTTACAGCTTCAAACCTCGCAATTACACTGTATGATTTTATATTTAAATAGTATATCTATACTTTACATATGCGTGTATAAGTAGTTTTGTATTGATTAAGTTGTGATATAAAAAGTTTTGAACTTTGATGTGAGAAAGTAATAAAGTTTGGATCTTTTATAATGGGTGATCAGGGTAATGATATGTGGTTTGGATCTTCGGTAATGGGGATGAGGGTAATTACTAATTACACATGGTTTAGGATATTTAGTGAAAATAGTAAGCTTTGTTTGTATTTATGGATGAATGTTTATGTTGATCAGCCATTGAATGAGAGGATTACCGATTGTTTGTAGTGTAAAAAATAAAGAAAAATAGAATTATTTCCTGTATACTATAAATATGTTGGTATAGATTTTTCCAAAGATTGTGACGATACTTATGCTGATATGAA
>CM067167.1:218403533-218445791 GCA_034093135.1 Erigeron breviscapus | reverse complement strand
GCTTGTTAAAGTGAGCATGTAATTAAATGGCTTTATCAATCCCTCCTACCCTTTTCTCAATTTAGGCAAATTCCTCCTATTTCTAGCAACAATTCCACCTTCCTTTCTTCCTCTTTCCTTTCTTTTCCATTTCCTCACACACACTTACTGTGTGTGTTCTCTCTACACCACACAATCTCAATTCCTCTATCTTGATCAAAAAACCCAAAGAACAACATTTTTGATATTCCATAGATTAGTAATAAACAAGCAGATCAATATACCAAAAAAAGAGACTCAATGGCAAGAGGCAAAATCCAGATAAAAAAGATCGAAAACTCGACCAACAGGCAAGTAACATACTCGAAAAGAAGGAACGGGTTGTTTAAGAAGGCGAGTGAACTCACTGTGTTGTGTGATGCAAAAGTTGCCATTATTATGGTTTCATGTACTGATAAGCTTCATGAATACATCAGTCCTTCTATCACGTATGTATCTATTTCATATCTATTACTTTAGCTAATACTACCTTTTTAATTATATATAATATTAATTAGATTGTTCATAACAAAGTAGGCCCTTTAAACACGGGAAAAACTAAATCATGTAGAGAAATTAGTTTACTGAAAAAGGGTGATGTAAATAGTTATAAAAGTTTGGTACTACCCATCGGTAAGATTGCGACAATAAAATTAACAGAAAATTTTATTCATATTCTAAAAATCCGAAAAGACATCGAATATCTTAGCAAAAGTGAATTTGATATATGGTTAATTTATTCTGTAGTTGCTCAAATATATACTAGCTTCAATTCACTAAGTTTAATAATATTGATGAATCATGTGTTTGTGGTTCCGATGTTTGGTTTAGGATGAAGCAGTTTTTCGATCAGTATCAAAAGATGTCTGGAATCGATCTATGGAACTCTCATTATCAGGTACTTTAACTAGCTAGCAATGTTTTCAAAACCGGACCGGACAGCAACGTCCAACCGGTCTCTTTACTGGTCTACTGGTTGGATCGGTTGAACCGGATTAAAGAACCGGATAATAACATAAATATATATATATATATAAATATATATATAATAAACATCTCAATCTCAATATACTATAAATAAAATAAAAAAACAAAGAAATATGACATAATCATTTTTTATTCACGTGTAACTACTGTCATCCAACTTTAAAGATTGTACTATATAATATTACATTAAAAAGTTAAAAAGATGAAAGCCAGGAAAACAAAAAAACACACAAATCGATACAACCCATTTTCTTCTCCCTTTATCTTCTTCTTTTTTGTTGAACGACCTCTCCCTTTTTACATACAAAAACAGAAGCTTTTTTACAATTTACACGTCACATATATAGTCTAACCGCCATGATTTCGTCCTTTGCTCGATCTAGTTGCCAAGAAAACCTTTCCCCCGTCAGAGTTTTTCTAGGTTTTTAACCACCAAGATTATGTCCCTTCTAAAGCTTGTCGGAAAATCAGTGACGGAGATTGTGAAAAACATCCGGCAAGTTAAAAAACTGAATAGCCGGTCCTGACGGTTATCCGGTTCAACCGCCGGTCAACTGCATGACCGTTTCGACACCTATAAACGGACCGTTTCGACACCTATAAACGGACCGTTGTCTTTGCCGGTTCCCGGCTCAACCGATCCGGCCGGCCGGTCCGGTCCGGTCGTGAAAACACTGCTAGCTAGTATAATCGGTATGAATGTTATAGATATGATATGCCATAAAAGCAAAAAGGTGTTAATAACACCAAATTGGACAATTATTGTAAAGATTAATATACAAACTATGTTTTGTTTAGCTATTTAAAATAATATTGAATGATTAATATGAAATTAACTTTTAGATCATATATCCTTCTATTTAGTAAAGGATGGGGGTCACAAATTTAGATAAAAGATTGTCACTCACATCTACAGCATATACATAATATTGCATGGATCATATGATAGTAGGTACTGTTGGATCAATATATGTTGAGAGGAATAAAACATAAGTATCATCATACAAAAATTAAGGTTTCATGTTAGGCCAATGGATTTTACTCTAACCTATATATGATGGATTTTCTTATGTGGGAAGTGAAAAAAATGAAGATGCTAGCTAGTAGCAGTTTACCAAAGAGCATCTTATGTATTAATTACCAAAGAGGCATCTTATATATGTACACTTCAAATACCATACGGATAAAACCTTGTGTGAGTGGTTCTTATTTAAACACAAACTTTCATTAGCTTCAATTATTTCCACGTTAGTTTTTCCAAGGCTTTTGTGGTTGGTTCTTATGATTCATCTTCATTATGTTGGTTTATTTTTATTACTATTATACTATACCCTGGGGCCTAGACATCATTAGAGCAGGGTGTCCATCATTAGGCTCGGCCGTAGCTGAGATTTGCTGAAATTTTGAAGACTTAGTGAAAAAACGTTTTGATGCCAAATAAGGCCCTAAAATTTGGAGACCCTGTATTTCCGAAGGCCTTACATGGTTGCACACCTTCATCGGCAGATGATTCTGTGACTCTGATCAGAGTAACAAAAATTCACAAAGGATCACTGACAGTCCACAAGTTTGTTTAACTTAGATTAACAACTAATAATGTAAGTAAGAACAGTAAAGATAAATGTAATAATAAGAACTATGCAAGTTAAATCATATGTATCATTGATTAAATAGTGAATACATGATCGATTGTTACACTTGACTTACAAGCATATAAAATACTTTGTTAATTTTTTGCAACACACAAAACTTAACAAAAATTACAACAAATTTAAATGCTAAAATACTAAGTTTTCTGGTGGACAAACACACCAAATTGTGTTGCAATGTGTTGCCTTATATGGAAATATAAGGCAACACAATGGAGATCTAGATGTTGACATGATGGTGGTTGTCGATCTTCTATTGGTTTGAAGTACTGCAGCTGATGCTTCTTGTCTTCATTACCATTTTGGGTATAAAAGATAATGCTTCTCTTCTTCTTCTAACCGAACCATTTCCATAGAAGGTTAAATACAGTTGTAACCATCACCATGTGATTCTTGTCTTCATGTGATTTGAACTACTTCCGCCTTGACAAACAAGTGGATAAGAATGAACAGTTGTCAATGAGTCACTGGACTCGCTGATGGTTCGATGATGACCCACATCAGCGACCAAGTTTTCATCAACGAATCCTTTGTCTCAACAATTACCAATTTTTTGACAATAGATTTAAAATCTCCAATTTAACACAACGTCAATCGATACACAATGCTAGATAATTTCCTTAATGCAAATAAAAAATAATCGGATTGTATTCTAGAAAAAGTTCAATTTAATCATTGTACTTTTTATTTGTTAAGTTCGATTTGTTAAGCTTATTATATTCACTCTTCGCACATTAGCAGTTGAAACGTGCTAATGGCAAGATGACTCTTGTGTGGCATCTTAGGTGATGGCCTCCTCTTTTTTTACTTTTTTGTTCTTAGGAGTATTAGCTAGATGTTTATATGTCAATCATTGATACAACTCCATTACTAGCTAAACTTTTCACAAAATCTTATGCAGAAAATGCAAGAGGAATTGAGACAGCAGAAAGAGGTGAACAGAAATCTTAGGAAGCAAATTAGGTACCTTTAACTCAAAATCAACTAATTTCCTGAAGTTACCTTTTTCAGTTTCTGAACCATGCATGTTTATATTATATGTTCCATTCAAGTTTAGATTATTACATTCATGATTTCTTTTCCTTGATATGGTTTGTTCAGGCAAAGATTTGGTGATTGTTTGGAAGATTTGGGCTTTGAAGAGTTGTTTGCGCTCGAAAAAGATTCACAGGAAGCAGTGTACATTATCCGTGAGCGGAAGGTTAGCCAAAAATTTATTAAAAACTTTTCCTTTTGTTCATAAAATTTAAGGCATATATATATGCGTATGACTTATATATACCTGATTGAGATGTCAAAGCTGATCCTAATCTCAATGTTAACCAACATATGCAGCTCAAAGTTATTAGTAATAAAGTAGAGACTTCCAAGAAGAAGGTAGTTTAATTTCTTGCAAACTACATCTTTCATGATACAATAATTCAATGTATATCAGTATATGTCTACAAGTTTACCAAAATTGCTTTTATTGTTTCAGGTGAGGAGTGCACAAGATGTATACAAAAAACTCATGCATGAATTTGTAAGCACTCAAAACTTCAAGTCATTCTTGACTTAATCATCAAACTATTATTAGCACTTGACCAAAGATTACTATACACACAATCCAGACATTTATGGGGATATATAATTTATGCAGGATATAAGAGGAGAAGATCCACAATACGGCATGATTGAAGATGGAGTAGAATACGAAAATGTGTATGGTTACCCACATATGGTGGCACCACATATCTTGACACTAAGGTTGCAGCCTGACCATTCCAACAATCTTCATGCGGTCACTGGTGCAACCACTGCATCCGATCTCACCACCTATGGCTTGCTTGGTTAGGATCTCACGCACGTATAACTAGTTTATTAATTAAGAACACATTAAATTTCAAGACAATTTAATTGTATCGACTTAATTGTTCATAAGATTTTGCCTGGTTTGGTTGGCGTATATGATGATAGACACTTAATTTGCGTGTTAATTAATTTCTTGTTAATATGTTTTGAAAACTACTACTAACACTGTCACATATATGATGTTTGAAAAGTACTACTAACACTGTCAAAAGGGATATATTTTGAAGGGGATAACTTAGATGATGTTAACATCATCTTAGATGATGTTGCTCTCACAAACCATAAAAATATGGGGGGCTTTTTGACATGTGTAAAATTGATGTAAGTGAGTACGTGAGAGCAACATCATCTAACAAAGATGATTTAACATCATAAATCATTTTCCCTATTTAGAAAACAAATGACATTTATATAATATTATATTAGCAAATTATGAGGCATATATGTCAGAGGATAAAAGCCTTATACTATGAGAAGATTATCAAAATCTTCTTGGTTACTTTAATCATCCATCGGATTTCAAGATTTGCCCTCTTCTTGGTATAGAATCAATTGTATAAGACCTTGATCCCGATATTAAGCTCCAATGATCAAGTTAGATCAGAGAATATATATATATATGGGTGCGTGAGAGTACATATTCAAAAATTAAGAAAGAATACATAAATTACAAAATCTTAATATGGTTTATCTTTTTATGGGTGATTGGTAAATCCATATCAGTGTCATGTCATGTCTCTCTTTTCTCTCAAGTGGTTCAATCAGCATTTGAATTGTACCATCTAACTACCTATCAGCTTTTCATATGTTAGACGTGTGTTGATTTGAAGGAAACCCCTTTATGGAATTAGACGATTTAAAACGACTGATATACTTGTTAGTTTTTAAGAGGGATTCCAATGGCCTCCACGCTCTGCGTCAATAAATTGACGCCATATGCTACGTCTCGTCACCTAGCGAAATCAGTTTCTTTCACTGGTGAACCGACGAGGAAGTGACGAGCTTGTAGGTCCTTGTTATTTGTGTGTAAAATAAATTAATGAAAAAGTAAAGTGATTAGGAAATTATAAATAAGTGATGCGATATTTTAAATCCCGTATCGCCAACATGTGACTACAAGGTCACAAGTTTAAATCTTGTCAAAGGCAAGTGAAGAAATATATCTCGTGCATCATGTGTGAGGATGGTGTTTCACCGGACATGAGTTTTACGTGATGTGCGCTCTGAGTACCAAAATAGTACATGGGTCCAAGATGTTCCCACCCATTTACTTTTTTTTTAATTTTATTTTAAAAGTGATGAGGTGTTTGACAAAACTAAAAAGTAGTATGTCAACATTAGAATACCCGCATCAAGGTTGTCTATAGAAAATTTATAATGACATAGGATGATTTTGTGGGAAGGACATTATTGTGGGCGATGAGGTAGAGGGTTTGTGGGAAAAAATGATGTTTATGTGTATGCATATTAATTGTATGTATATACTAATTGGGTGTTTCTGGAAAGATTAATATGTTATTGTTGTAAGTAAAAAAAATGTTTGTGGAAGAGATATATAGAAAATTGATATGATACGTTGATTAGGCTTTTTGAAAAATAACTGGAACCGAAGAGTGGCCTAAGGGGCAGGGGTGTAGAGCCAATTTGTGGCAAATTGACAAGTTTTGAGCCAATCATAATTTGCCATGTGGCATAGCCAAAATATGCCAATTTTTACCAATTTCGAGCTAAAAATAAGGGTGTAGTTGGTACAAAAGAGCCGATCGGCAAAAAATAAGGATATATTTTATTATTATTTATTTCTTCACTCACCTCCCTCTTCTTCCCACAATCTCACCCACTTTTTGTTGACAAACCCTTTATACACATACCTATATTTATCTATCTCTTCTATATCTATATCGATCGGTTTATATATATATATACCAACTTCTTCATCATCATCGCCAGAAAACTTTCGGGGAAACGAGAATAAAAAAAAAAGAAACTCGCCGGAAAACTTGCCGGAAAACAGGAAAAAAAGGAAGATGGTGGCACGCCGGAGTTTAGCCACTTCCGACGATGATGATGATGACAGTGATCAAAACCCATAAACCCTTATCGATGTGGACACAAGAAAGTGGCCGGAAAAAATGGCGAAGATCGAAAGGGTTGCCGAAAAAATATACAGATAGGTGTATGTATATATATATGTGTGTGTGTATATATATGTTTGTTTACCTCGATGCATGCAAAACCCATAAACCCAACGTTCAGTTGCTTCGGCCAAAAGTGGCCGATTCAACTTGCCGATGGAACTTACCAAAACTAGCCGATACACATGCTATAACCTTGCCAAAGAGCCGATGCAAGCCGATCCATCTTGCCGATAAAACTTGCCGACTACACCCTTGTCCCTAATGTTTAGCATAACTCACAAGTTGTTTTATATTTTCCCCACTCCAATTCCTACATTGCAACCCATTGTCCATAGGATCTTCTTTTTCCCTTTACATAGGAGTATTTGTATTATATTCATCATTTGCATTCTTTTGTCAAGATTTCAATCTACTTTTCCTGTACATTGGAATATTGGATATATGTTTGGAGATTACCTTCACAATGTCTTCATTTTGACATGCTAGGCTACAAATGGATATTTGTAGTAGTAGATGAAGCTTTTTGAACCGAATCTAGTAATTATTTGTATCGTTTGTTATTTCTCTTGTTTGCTTTAGTACTAATCGTGTTGATTTCGTGTGTGTTGTGATCGATCCCATAAGATATGTTATTTTACACCTAAAATCCCAAGAAGAGTACATTTTTATGAAGACTCCTTTACAACTCCAACACGCCAAATATAGAATTCAAACTCATGGTTTTATTTAATTTGTTAAATTACTTTATTTGGTACTCATATTATTTCAAATTAGTTATACATATTAGCTAATTAAATTAATAACAACTAATCAAATGATATAATTATGATAATATTATCATATATAGTATAAGGGGACACGGAATGGGTTGGTGAAGCCGGCAGTATCACCCCATATCGGCGTTAACACCGCCGTCACCCCCGGATTTATGGTCAAGCGAGTATGATAGCGGGTATAGAAGCCGCCGAGAGAGAGTGAGATTTTTGAACGTTGGAGCGTCCACAACGAAATTCCAGCCGTTCTTGCTTTTTCTTCCTTTATTTATTCTTGTTCGTCTTCTTTATTCCTCTTCTTAATTTTATACATATATATATATATATATATGTGTGTGTGTGTGTGTGTGTCTGTGTGTGTGTAAACCAACTCTTCGTAGAAGAGTTGGCCACCAGCCGTCATTTTCTGGGAATAACCCGGGTTCGATTTCTGCCAAAGGCAGAATTGAATTAAATTGGTTGAATTACCTTGACACTATTCTTGCTAGGGGTTATGTGGGTACCAATTTAGTACATGAGATCAAGGGGTTCCAATCAATCTACCCTTTTTTTATATGTGTATGTATGTATATATAGCGTGGCTGTGTCACTGTGTGTGTGTGTGTTTATAAAAATGGAAGAAGATGACACGTCACTTTTTCTTTTAATTTAATATTATTATTTTCAAAACAAACCCTATAATATTACATATATACAAGTTTAGTAATTACTTCTATAAGTTTAAATGAATTATTATTGAAATAAGTTTGTTTCTATTTAAAGTTGTTTTTAATAAGCAGTGTGGTTTGGATAAGTGGTAAACACTCTGACCTCTGGAGACAGAGGTCAAGGGTTCAATCCTCATCCCATGCAAAAAGGCCGGAGGTCCTTTTCAACCATTTAGGTAGAACTTTTAAGCAGACTCTCTACCTTGGTAGAGGTAAGGTCTGCCTACATCTTAACTTCCCCATACACCGTCGAGGTATTGGGGTTCAAAACTCGCGGAAGGCGGCAGTGAGCAGTTTCTTTCTTTCTATTTAAAGTTGTTTTTAAATAACTTGTTTATATAAAATTGTTTAGTTTAATATAAAAAGAAAAAAAAAATAAATTTGAGGGGTTGAATATTTATGGAGTGTCGGTAAAAATGGTTGAAAAGGTCGAAAGGTTAAATTGAGTTGTATGGATATTATTATTTGAATTTTGAAGGGTTGATACACCACTCCACATTTACGTCATGTGCATACATGATATGTTTTTCATTTTTCTACCATAATAACATTTTATTGTCTTTCAACTTTTACCTTTTATGATTTTTCAACTAAAAAATTATACTCTTCTTTCCAACGTTATAACTTTCTCCCATTTTTAAATACATGTTGCTCATTCAATGAGAAAAAAGAGTATGAAGAGAGAGAAAAAAATTAAACGGGATGGAAAGGTGTGGGAGGGAAATTTGTGAAGAAAGTCCAATAGTCAAAAGTATCAATAGCTTATGTTGTGACCGAAGTAGCATGGGGGATGTTTAACATATGAATCTCGGAGGAAGTGATGTTTCCATTAACGGATGGGTGCGTAACGCATAAGAACCTAGAAATTCATATCCAATGACGTGCTAAATCAATCATTTTTGCCAAAAGAAGAATACATTCCGGTAGCTTTATAAAATATGTTCTTATATAAGTGAAGGTTTTTTTCGAGGAAAAATTAAATATTATATTTTAATTTTAAGAGAAGTCCGAGAAGAGAAAAAAAAAGACAAATATTCAAAAAGTATAGAGTGCATCAATTTTAGAGAAGTTAGCAAACTTAGACTATGAGGAGTGGAGCATTAGGGGAATGCCTCTCCTTCACTCCTTGCATGACATGTGGCTTATGCTAATCATAAGGGGCATTCTCCATTCCTTTGGGATGAAGAATGCCTAGGGCATTCCATTTTTAGAGAAAGATGATATAGATATAGATATAAAATATGAATGTATATATAAAAGGAATTTTAGAGAATAAAAAAAAATTAAAAAGCTTCTTTTGTGTGTTGGAACTCCCGAGCGGTCAAAGGACCCACACAAAGTACAACAATCGCAGGCAAGAAGTCAAAAAGAAACTTGAGGTGCTTGGCGTTAGAATTGCTACGGGGCATGAAAAATAAGAGAGCGGAACTCCCCCCGGGACCGAAGAGGGCATTCCCGGGGGCGTTTCGGGGCATTCCAATGATTGTAACGCCCATTTAATGGGTACTCTGAATGGTCTTACATAACTCAAAACTTGGCATGAAAATTAATGGGCTGTAATAGTGTAATCATAGACCTGTCAAACTATCAATCTGCTAGTTAACTTTTAATGAAAATGTATGTAGCTAGATAGACAACTGATCTAAAAAGTTTTTTATTATATAGAAATACTTTTCAACTATAAGTAAATAGAGTTTTGCGATTATGAAGCATTTTTATAAAAAAAATTAAACACCATTTTAAATCTATTTGTAAAAGAATGAAATTCATGATAGATTATGATAAGATATGAATATGTATGAATATGTGTGTATAGTGTGTGTTTTGGTATTAAGATTCTCAAAAGAGAAATGATAATAGTACCATTATTTTCTATTAATTTACCATAAAATACAAGTTTTTCAGCATACAGTACAAGTTAGTATTGCTTATGTGTGGTAGATGTATCAATTATGGTGGTACAGATATCACTTCCCTTCTCAAAAGGTTGAAGACTTAGATACAATGAGTGAAGAGAGGGGGCTTTTATAGGGACCCAATTGTTCATTTAAACCCCCTCAACTATTTAACCTAGTCACATGGACACAAAATATTGATATCAAATCCAACACTATTTTAATATCTAACAATCTCCCTGTAACACCCTTCGTTTAAAAATATGGGTTTCCAAAAATTTTCGCCTAACGGCGTTAAAATAAAGCGGAAGAAACTTTAAAAGTCCAAACCAATTAAAATATGTTTGGTTTACTTATTCAATGGTGTTACTAATCGCATCATCAAAACAAGTTTAATAGAAACCCGTCGGCTGCCCAACACAAAACAACCGACTACATAGCATTCAAACTTCATTAAAGACAAACATAAACAAATGTCTATAAAAATTCAGCATCTATGGGTAGCTAAGGACTTCATCAAGCATTCTACCCATTCCTCACTCATCTTCATCAACAACCTCAGCTACGCTAAACCTGAGGGAGCAACACATTTCAAAAGACAAGTGTTAGCTAACGAATTAGCTAAGTAAGATAACACTCAAGTTATAAACATTTGTCCCTTTCAAACATTATGATTTAAATACTTCTTTAAGGCACAACACACATCAAACACACAATACTTCATATTAGGATGAACCACCCTAAATGTGCCTATCCTGCTTTACTTCATTACATATAACCACATAACTGCTTTACTACGTTTTAACTGCTTTACCACATTTTAACTGCGTCAATGTGCAACATAAGTTACACCCGATTAGATGACAACCATTCAGTTGAACATCAAACGTCGTTAAGGAATGGCAAGCCAATCCCCGAGTAATCCGTATGTACAAGACAAATGAGGGCGGGTAAGACCCCTCGTATTACTCAACTGCATCTCAATGACCATGTTGCAAGGAGCCACCCAAGCAACCTACGTCAACGCACTTAGCCAGGCTAGGGCAAGTACGGGTTAAGCTTAACACTTTCCTGCATCAAAGTTTTACGAGCTCGAAACTGCATCATTTAGTTTAGGTGACTACATTACCTAAACATTACTACGTTAACTGCTTTTACGTTTTGGGCCCTTAAACGTGCACGTGTCATGGCAACTTAACAAGTCTAGTGAACTAGATGAGCAAGCCATACATTCATGCACATACAACAATCAACAACATTTACTACATCTCAATGCATTGCAGGATACTACATAACACTTCATAACATAACACGACGTTTTACTTCATTTCATAACATGCACTACATTATATATGATTTGGGACTGCATTTCAGGTCTCAAAAGTCAACTGCATATCCCGTGATACCTCCCGTGTAAACCACGCATACCCAAGCAAACAAAGGTTTATGCAGAATCGGGGCTAGTTGTGGCGTGATGTGTGAAATCGAGTTTAAAAAATTAAAACAAGAAATACCCTAAAACTGACTACTACACACTTGCGGGCAGTGGACCCGTTCGTATATAGTATAGCTAAAAGGTAAGTCCAGGATCGAACACGGGGAATGGTTTTGAAATAGTTGTCAGCTAAAGTGGTTTTGGAATAAGGATGGAAC
Source organism: Erigeron breviscapus (assembly GCA_034093135.1). Classification (NCBI taxonomy): domain Eukaryota; kingdom Viridiplantae; phylum Streptophyta; class Magnoliopsida; order Asterales; family Asteraceae; genus Erigeron; species Erigeron breviscapus. The sequence goes on along the minus strand of CM067167.1, from coordinate 218,434,120 downwards.
CGTAGCCGAATTGCTACCTCAACTTAACAATAATAAATTAAAGAAATTGAAATAACAAGACAATTAAAAGTAAAGAAAGTTCAAACAATATGAATAAAGATCATCCACTTCGAATCCACTTGACTTCAGTTATGATTGCACACGATAAAGTTCAAATTATCTAGAGTTGACAAGATAATCGTGAAAGGATAAAATGCTCGCGTGGTACCACCAACCGCTCACAAATAACCCAAACACCTAAGTTGCTAGTTAAATTACCCAAGCCGGTACCACCAATGCCTAGAAAATCTCCCCAACAATTAGTTTGCTTGATTATCCCATTACCAATTATGCCTATGTGAATGAAAACGTGGTACCACCAACCGTTTCTAAACACGTTTACCGATTAATTCCTATTATAGATTTGACATTCACCGTCATACCATGAACCAGTGACAACCGACCATAGACAATCGAATTGAAACGATAAACATATTCACCTAGTACCACTAACGATGAACACATAAACCATCAACATCAAAAGAATAAATGACAAGGAATTAATTGATAAAGATCACGACACAACGATAATTATCAACTCTTGAATAAAATATTGCAATCATATCATTCGTCAAGTTTCATCAAAGTGGATGATTGAAATCTAGCCAATCATACTAAATTGAATTGCAATAAAGAAATTGAAAGAAAACATATTGTACCAATGATTGTTGAATATAAATTGCAAGACAAAAAATTAGATACGATCTAGATGGATGTTCTTGAATCTTCAATGAATCAAACGATGAAATCTGCGATGATCCGTCAAAGACTTTTGGTGGAACAGCTCCTAGAAAGAAAGACTTGGATCCAAATGAAATTAGGTTTTCTTTTCCTTTTATACCTCCCCAAATCTGGTGCAAAAGGGCTGAAGCCCTGGTCTCCCCGTGCACTCACTGCGCCGCAGTGGGCATGGTGCGCTCCCACTGCGGCGCAGTGGAAAACTCCAGGAATCTTGACAAAGGGTGATTGCGGCGCAGTGGGGCAACTTCCCTCCCACTGCGGCGCAGTGCAAAACCACTGGACAACTTTGGCATTGGCACACCTTGACTGCGGCGCAGTGGGGTGTGAATTCCTCCCACTGCGGCGCAGTGCAAAACCTCTGGACAGCTTTGGCATTGGCACACCATGACTGCGGCGCAGTGGGGTGTGAATACTCCCACTGCGGCGCAGTGCAAATATTCTGATCCAAAACCTTCTCTTCAACTCTTGAACACTTGCAAGAAATCTCCAATCTCTTCACCTTAGCAACTCTCGATCGTACAAAACAACTTCTAGGCCGTTAAATCATCCGAAAATGTGTCAAATGAACGCGTAACCTGTTTAGAGCCTGAAACCACTAACAAACACCATAAACGCGCCAAATGCAAACAAAATCGACTAAAAACACTTAATAAAAAGGCCAATAATGATGTGGGTGATCTATATAAATTGGTCACATCAAATCCCCCACACTTGAGCGTTGCTTGTCCTCAAGCAAATCTGGAAATTAAGCAAAAACATTCCTTGACACGAAGCTATATAAACACATTACGATTATCAAAAAGAAGCCACACCAAGCACGTCAATGACAAAAGTTGGGTGAAGCAGTTTTAAGCTTAAATGAAAACCCGAAATGTTTGACAATATCTGAACAGTCCACAAGCCTCAATAACACGACCATGCAAAAGTGAAACAAATGAACCTATCAAAATCATCTCTACTCCAACGAACTTACAATTGGGGTTGAATATATATGAATAATCACTCATTGCGCGGTCGTGATGCATATCTTACCATAGGCTTGAACAAGGATCATAGCTTCACCGACATGGCGTGAGCACCAAGTACATCATCAAAATATGGCATATAAGTCGGTTGTATAGTTAAGCTAAGGTATATATTATGGAAATTTACAATGGAGTATGGGAAATTTAGGTTAGTGATAGGAAGTAACAAAAGTATAAGGTATGTATGAAATATGTACAAAATAGTCTAATCAAAACCCGTACCATTGATTGCCAACAAACTACCAACCCCTAAGATGTTACCCCGCTAAGACACCTCAAAAATACCAGCAAAAACCGACACCATTGTGGTGTATCAACTTCAAACAACTTAGGAACAACCACATCTTCCATTCTATTCACGAACCAAATGATACAACAATTCTTTATATAAGTCCCAACTTGTTAGATGGTACTACTGAAGACACCTCTATGTCGATGGTGGAGTTACTTTGCAATATACTTACTGAACTTGAGACGACCAGTTGCAGAGGTATATACCAGTTCTAGATAGATTACTTATATAAAAGACAATAAGTAAAGAACAATGCAATAATACAAATAACTTGTAAACAATCTTAATGAGACAATATGTAGTTTTCAATGTGTAATTTATTTATTGATATTAAACAAATTACAAGGTTGATGCGGAACCAAGATAATACACGAATGTAAATATCCTAACAACCTATGAATACAATTGATCTATACTCGGAATTTCTCTTCAACAATCGAAACACTTAAAGTAGTGAAATGTTCCTTTTAGCGATTGAGAGAATATTTCACAAGTTCACCAAGAATATTGCAGGTTTGCAAAGTGTGAGGTTTTCTCACGTTGTGATTTCACTTGCTTATTCTTGGTTGTGCAATGACTTGTATTTATAGGCAAAGTTAACATTGGGATGTTAACTTTAGCCGTACAAATGTGGTTGGGAGCATTTAAGGAATAGCATTTATTCCTTAAAAGGCAGTGTAAAGTCATGTTAAAGTGACTTTACATAACCACCTTTATGTACCTTTTAATACTTAAATAATAAGATAAACTTATTATCCGGGTAAAGGTACATAAAGTATACAAGTCAATTCCTCGTAATTAGTGTAAAGCTTTGTAAGGTTTCCACTGATGGTCTCCAGTTTGTAACTGACTAGAATGTCAACTGGGCTTCGCTGCCATTGCCATTCTCTATCTTCCATTTGTTGTCTTCGACTTCAACTGGAATGCTTCTTCAACTTGGTCAGTTTCTCAACTGGAGGAAGTCTTCAGTTGCGTTAACTGTACGGTGCAACTGGACTTCAATATATTTCTTGACAAATCATCTTGGTCACCAGTTTACTGGGTCACCAGATGCAACTGGTGACTGGTCAGTGTGAACTGGTGACTGGCCAGTTCCAGGTGAACTGGTCCTAACAAATTCCCCCTATTTGTCTAGAAATATAGTCTAAGTCTTTTCTAGTTCTTGTATCTATACAAGTGTGAACTATAGAGACTTGTTTGATTTAAATCTATCTAAGTTATCTAAGGCATTTTTATAGATCAATAAATGCCTTAGGTTTTTCTTTTAGGTTTGTTAGATTTTAATCTTTTATCTACCTTGTGGTTACAAACTGGTAACTTCTTTTATACAAGGGAAAAACTTTACATAAGTTACAACAGAATGTAAACAAAATACAAGAAGATAAAAATAAGAAGAACTTAAACAGATGGCCCTTCGCCAGTTCTTCTTCTTTTGGCAACTGTAGAAATGGGCTGTTTGTCTTCTGGATCACCATTTAGTCTCTCTTCAATATTTTCTTTAAACTTGAGCAGACTTTGAAGACAAACATCCATCCTCTTTCAACCTTGTTCTTTTGTTGCTTGGCTCCAACAGTTTGCCATTCCACCAGCTCCGAATAACCATATGAGTACATCAGGATTCTCAGTTTGCCTCATAGGGTCCATTAAGGTGTTGAACCCCATAAAGTGTTTGGTACCTGGTTTGATAAACTTTCATATCAATAATCTTACCAGGGTGATATCTCCGCTGTTGCACTTCAGATAAGTACTCTCTAACTTCAGATTCATTGGCCAGTTTGATCTGGCCAGTGCTCATACTATGCACTGCAGCTTTGATATCTTCACTTGAAGGTTTAGTTGTTTCCACCCAGGTTCTAAGGTCAGCATCTCTTGGCAACATCTTAGGTTTACCTTTGGACTTGGGTGGATTCAGCACCTGTTTGACCACCTTCTTAACATGTTCAGCCCTCTTGAGAATTCCTTCAGTTCTTACTTCTTTTGCCTTATCCACTGTGATATTCAAACACCTGGCATCATATTCAGCCTCATCCTCCCTATAGTGTTTGTCAAGCTCAATCTCCAGTTGTTCTTTCAGTGCATTAATAATTCTGGGATCAGCCTTGACTTTGGCATATTCTGCAAGTGTCATGCCCAGGAGACGACCATCACTTATATCAAGAAGAGTTGGGGCTAAAGTATTTCTATCTTTTGCTTGATTAACCCTCATTTGTTTCTTTCTCTCCTTGATTGCATCTCCAAGCCTTGCCAGTTGCCTACTAACATCTTCTGAAACTGGAGGAGCTGATCAATGTTGCCAGTTTCTAACACACTGGCTTCAGTACCAGTTGTTTTTGCTTGTTCACCAGTGGCCAGCATAACTTCCTTTCCTTTATCCTTATTCCCCCTATCAACAACATCATCAAACTGTTCAATAACCTGCTGCTGGTCATCACCTTCATCTGACCCAACAACAGTCCTTTCTACCAGTTGTCTTGCACTAACTAGACCTGGCAGTCTTGGTCCAGGTGCAAGGATATTCCTTCTATCCCTTTCCCCCTTGGCAGCATCGAGACCTGCACGAATGGCTGCCCAGTCTTCATTACTGGAGGGCAAACGGGCTAGAGGCTGCCACGATTGCATATCCTTGCACTCTCTAAACACAGTGCAAATCATTCGAAAGGATCTCCACAAGTGGTTAATCTCTTGAGACTGGACCAATACATTGGCTGCAGTTTGGTCCTGTCCAGTCTTCAAGTCTTTCAACAATTTTGAGTCTTTATCTAAACCTTTAACCACTTGTTCCTTCACTTCAGCATCTTTCTTTTTCAAACTATCCACTTCAGTTACCAGTTTATGTTGATTGAAGAAGTGTGAGAGGCTAACTGAGTGTTCATTAGCATTAACTGCTCCCCTTAACTGCCTAACTTCAAGTGCCAGAGGCTCCAGATTAATCTGAGGAGGTGGGAGCTTGGCAAATTCAGCCATAACCTTCTTAACCAGTTCATCTTCTCGACTAGCCAATTTTTCATCAATCATCTGGCCAACAGAAGTGGCCACCTGCTATCCAATTTCAACTACATCAAGGCCAGGTCTTTCAAACAACTCTTTGACCTGCCTTTCTATCTCCTTCAGATCCACCTCTGAATGATCGAACAGTGTTACTCAAGAGGTTGGAGATAGATGTATTGACATTGGAATGGGTTAGTCAAAAGCTTCCTTCAAAGATGTGGACAGATTGTTACAGCTTGAGACTAACTCATTCAACTTCTGAAATACCAAGTCCTCATTGGCAGCAAACTTATTAATTCCCAAATCAACAACCTTCGAGTTTGTGATTGTTTCCTTGTTGAATCTGGAAAGGGACTTGGCATTTTGCTCAATTGTCTTATGAACACCCTCCACCCGTTTGATCAGGTTTTGGATGTCGGTTGAGAACGAGACAAATTGAGTTTCCAGTGACAAAGGAGAAGTTGTCACTGGACCAGTAGCAGGCTGCACCAGTTCAACTGGAGGAGGTAAACAAAGGAAGCCTCTCCAGTTGTTCCAGTGGCAGAAGAAGGAAAAATTGGGGGTGAAAAAGAACGCTGAGGAGATTCAATGTGTTGGTCAGGCTGAGAATGCTCAGGTATGACCAACGGCGACGGTGTTGATTGAGTTCTTTGTGGGGAAATATTTGTAAGCGTATCTGGATGGGAAACTGAAACTTGGTGTTCTAGGGGTTGATCAGAGAAAGAAGGGAGTTGAGCATGTACAGATGCATCAACCATTTCTTGATCATCTTGTGTTCCTTCCGAATCCGAAGATTCAAGATGAACTCATCCTCATTTATGCCTAGATCATAAATGATAGGGATGGCTGAACATCATGTTCAGGCTCCTGATGACCAGTTCCAGTTACCTGGATGGTTTCATCAGTTGAAGGATCAGATGCCGAAACATCTTCACCAGGGATAGACGTGATAGGAGTTGCTTCAGTTATGGTTGCTCTATTCTCAACCACAACTTGAGACGAACTGGAGGGTCCCTCATTATTTTGAGGCCCGCCCAATTGTCTTTCTGATTCACTTTCCAAAGGTGCATCAGTTTTAGCAAATGCCAGCCGCATCTGCTCTGGAATCTCGACCTCTCCAGCTTCAGAAACAAGAGAGTCTAAATTCCTCATCAAATCTGGCCTCGTGAACGGAGAGTCTGTATTTCTATACTCTTCTTCGCCCAGAATTTGCTTAAAGCATAGAGAAAGAAATCTGGAAAAGGGGATACACACACCCCTGGAGCCTTTAAGCTTTTGCACGAGACTCCTATACAATATATCAGCAAAATCCACCCTCAACCCTTTCCATAAGCAGTAAGCCATCTCTGCTTGCGAGGAGTTGATTTGGTCAAGACCACCTGAACTCCCACCTAAACTTTCCACCAAATGTACAAAGAAATACCTCCATGAAGGTGTAAGACCCTTCATGGTCATAGCCCCCTTGGTCTTCAAAACACCATTGTCCAAGCACTCCTTATGACCCATCTCAAGGAGTACTTGACGAAAATTAATATTCGGGGCCAAGACAACTGGAGATTCACCTTCTCTCCAGTAATTGAGGTGAAGAGCATCCCTCAATACTTCTACATTCAACGTACACTTGATTGTTCCATCCTTTAACGTGAAACTGATGGAGGAACAATCGGAAGAAAGTGTGGCAGTGAACCAGAACTCACACAAGTAATCATGATACATCTTGCGTGGGTTCCTAGTGAATAAGGGTCCTATTGGAGAATCCTTCAAAAACTTCCTGATTCTACCAATAAGGGTATTAGACCCTTGAGAACCTTGTAGCTAGCCAAGGATTATTAGGGTTTAATTTTAGGGCTGCACTATAAGGAGCACCAGGTGCCTGGGTGACATCTGGTGAGGGATTGTATGGAACGGTCAAGAGATTTACATCTCTTGAACGGGATGATTTAGGAGCCATATGAAATTGAAATTGAAATTTAGGATTTAGGGTTTTCGATTTGTGAAGCAAAGAGAAGAATGAAGCAATGTTTATGATTGGAAGTAAATGAAGAGAATAAGAAGAGAGTAAATGAGTTATGAAGTAAATAAGGGTATTTATAAGGGGATTCAAGATCCCAATGTAAAACCAAAAATCATATTTTATTAAACCAAACATTTTCGAAGATATTTTGAGAATAAAATATAATTTTCCATGTAAGCATTAAATGTTACCATGTCAGCATTAAATGCTACGACGGCTTACTTTACCCATGACCCCACTCACTTTTTGTTTTCCCAATACAAACAGTTGTCAAGTACTAAAATGGTTTCAAACACGTCAGATCACGATATCAAGTGGTTTAAAACACTCGAGTATCATCACGTGTCACACATATTGACCAAGTATTTGTAACGTTATAAAAAAATTAGATAAAGACTGAACCTGGTAACTGGAGGATCAATCCAGTACCAGTTTCCAACTGAAGGGTTCTCCAGTTGCATTTTCAAACAAAAAATAAATTTTAGTCAGAAAATAATTTTGAGTCTTTCCCCCTAAAATGATGATCCAGATATCAATTAGTGCCAAGATAGTATCACAAAGGCGTTCGATAGCCTGGCGAGCAAGGATAATCTGGACCTCCTCAACTGGAGAACTTCATCAGTGTCACTGACGCGTTCAATAACAAAGAAAGCTCCAGTTAAGGGTTTAGCATTCCCAGTTCGCTGATGAGATGTTTAAAAAAGTTTTCTCATCGAGAGGTTTAGTAAAAACATCAGCTAACTGTTTGTCAGTGGGGATGAAATGAATTTCAATATCACCTTTCATAACATGATCTCGAATGAAGTGATACCTGATGTCAATATGCTTTGTTTTCGAGTGCATCACTGGGTTGTGAGAGATAGCAATTGCACTGGTGTTGTCACAAAAGATTGGGGTCCTTGTGTACTTTTGACCATAATCTAGTAACTAGTTTTTGATCCAGAGAATCTGGGCACAACAACTGGCCGCAGAAATGTACTCTGCTTCAGCAGTGGACATAGAGACTGAAGTCTGCTTCTTGCTGGTCCAACTCACCAGTTTTCCTCCAAGGAAATGACAACCACCAGTTGTGGATTTTCTATCAATCTTATAACCTGCATGATCAGAATCTGAATAACCCATTAGATCTAATCCTGAGCCTTTGGGGTACCAAAGACCAAGATTAGGACACCCTTTCAGGTATCTAAAGATACGCTTTACAGCGTGCAAATGTGATTCTTTAGGGTTAGCCTGAAACCTGGCACATAAACATGTTGCAAACATTATATCTGGTCGACTGGCAGTTAAGTACATTAGTGAACCAACCATACCTCTATAGTCAGTTATGTTAACTTGTTTGCCAGTTGGGTCAGAGTCCAAATTCAATGGTGCTGCAATTGGTGTGTTTTTCGATGGGATTGAATCATATTTGTATTTTCTTAACAAATCTCTGACATATTTTCCTTGGTTTATATAAATTCCATTTTCAGTTTGCTTAATCTGAAGACCTAAGAAAAATGTTAATTCACCCATTAAACTCATCTCATACTCAGATGACATGATTTTAGAAAACTTTTTACACATTGCATCATCAGTTGAACCAAAAATAATGTCATCAACATAATTTTGTACCAATAAGATATTACCTCTTTCTTTCAAGATAAACAAGGTATTATCTATTGCACCTCTTTGAAAGCCATTTTTAAAAGATGTTTAGTTAAAGTATCATACCAGGCTCTTGGGGCTTGTCTTAGACCATACAATGCTTTGTTCAGTCTATAGACCCAATGTGGATGCTTTTCATCAATGAAACCTGGAGTCTGCTTAACATAAACTTCTTCTTCCAATGTTCCATTTAGGAACGCACTTTTAACATCCATCTGGAAGACCTTGAACTGCAGATGGGCTGCATAAGCCAAGAATATTCTAATGGCTTCAAGTCTTGCAACTGGAGCAAAAGTCTCAACAAAGTCAACGCCCTCTGCTTGACAATAACCCTGGGCAACTAGTCTGGCCTTGTTTCTTACAACATGGCCATCTTCATCCATTTTGTTTTGGTAGACCCACCTGGTACCAATAGGTTCTTTCTTTAACCCTGGTGGATAAGGAACAAGCTCCCAAACATTGTTCCTTTCAAACTGGAGGAGCTCTTCTTGCATAGCTTCCACCTAGCTTGGGTCTGCCACAGCCTCGTCAATCTTCTTTGGTTCAATTAAAGATAAAAAGGTGACGTTTAAGCATTGCTCACTGGTGGCTCTTCTAGTCTGAACCCCACTAGTTGGATCACCCACAATTTGTTCAATTGGGTGGGCTTGAGTCCATCTAGTGTATTGACTAGGCTGGTGAACTACAACATCAGTGCAAGTCACCTGGCGATCTTCTTCAGTTGCAACAGCTTCTGGAGAAGGATCAGTCCAAACAACTTCTACATCCTCATCAGAGTCAATGAGGTCTCGATTGCATCATGAAATTCCTCATTTGAAGGTATTTCACGAAGAACTGGAGAAGTAGGTGTTTGAACTGGTGCTGATATTGGAGTGGCACGTACATCTGATCCAATCACCAATTCTTGTGGTAAGTTGAAATTGATGGAGGGATAAAATGATGTGTCACTGGTGCTTTTCTTCTTCTTAACTGGTTCTAGTTTGTTGTAACTGGAAGCATCTTCTGGTGAAACAACTGATCGATGAACTTGGTCAGTTTCACCAAAATTGATTGGAATGACTGGAGAAATATCAAGGCTTGGTCTCTTGTTGATTGCTTCAGTTGACTCATCGAATGTGACATGAATTGTCTCATGAACCTTTTGGAGTCTATAATTATAAACTCTAAAGGCCTTTCGAATATCTGAATAGCCTAGAAATTCTCCTTCATCAGCTTTTGCATCAAACTTTCCAAGCTGATTGGAATCGTTCAGTATATAAACTGGACAACCAAATACATGGAAATATCCAATATTTGGTTTACGATTCCTGAGTACTTCATAGGCAATCTTCTTATGTCTCTTGATGTAGACTGACCGGTTTTGGGGTGTGACAAGCAGTTGCAACTGCCTCAGCCCAAAAACTGGTGGGAAGACCAGATTCAGATAGCATACTTCTGGCCGCTTCTATCAGTGTACGATTCTTTCTTTCAACAACTCCATTTTGCTCTGGAGAGTGAACTGATGAGAAGTTTTGAGAGATGCCAGTGTCATTGCAAAATGTTTCAAGTACCTTATTTTGGAATTCTGTACCATTATCACTTCGCAACTGACAAACTTTTCGAGAATGTTTGAGCTCAATTCGTTTGATAAGGGAGATGATTTCAGCAGGTGCATCACTTTTGGATCTGATGAATACCACCCAGCAGTATCTGGTGAATTCATCAACCACAACTAGAGTGTACTTCTTTCCAGCTCTAGTTTGAACATTCACTGGACCAAGAGATCCATATGTAGCATGTGAAGAGGTTCAGTGATGCTAAAATTTTTGCCTAGTTTTGAAACTGGCTCTTTTCTGCTTGCCCATCTCACAACCTGGACATGGCTTTTCCTTATTGAAGGAAATCTGGGGTATCCCATCAACCAGTTGTTTGCGAGACAACTTGTTAATATTCTTGAAATTAAGATGGGATAACCTTTTATGCCATAGCCAGTTGGTGTCCTCATCAGCTTTGGTATAGAAACATTGCTCTTTTGGAGCTGGTTCCATATCCATGATGTACACATTTCCTTTTCTTGGTGCAATCATCACCACTTTCCAATCCTTGTTAAATATGGTGCCTTGTGCAATATCGAACAATACTTTGAAGCCATCATCGCAAAGTTGGCTGACACTGATCAGGTTGTATTTCAAACCATTCACAAATGCAACTCTTTTGAATTCGACTTGCCCATTATTGAGCACACCATATCCTTCAGTCTTTCCAGATTGATCGTTACCAAACGTCACTGTCGGTCCATCTTGGACAGTGAACTCTTCCAGTAGGGGCTTACATCCGGTCATAGTCCGCCAGCAGCGCTGTCCAGATACCAGATATTCTTCTTTCGATCGCCCTACACACACACAAAAATCATTAGTTCTTTTTGTGAACCCATCTTTTCTTGATGGGTCCCACTGGACTTCTCTACAGAAGCCACAGTTGATTGTTGAGGTGTTGAACTGGAGGCCACATCTGGAGCATTATCACCAGCTCCAGGTGCAGAAGTAAAAACGATTGGTATTTGATACTTACTCACCTTAATTTACCAGATTTTGTTCCAGATGGAACATTCTTCTTTTTAGGTACAGAAGGGAGTGGTTTAATATTTTGTTTGAAAACTGGAGGTGATAAACCTCCTTCAAGGTTGTTAATCCGGGCAGTGCAACTCTGAACCTGCCGAGACAAAAGTTGGAGTTGCCTTTCCAGATTAACCAAAATATTATTTTGGTCAGGCAGTTGAACCTTGGACCTTGGTTCAACTAGAGATTTAGTCTGTCGGGTCTTGGGCTCCTTAGACTTATGAGGTAAAGGCTTGTTACCAGTGGCCTTTTTGACTGGAGCTTTAGCCTGTTTGGCTCCAGTTTTAACCTCAATGGGGGTGGTCTCATTGGTTTCAGTTTCAACAGCTTCAGGTTGATCATAAGGTGTTTCAACCTGGAGAGCTGGAGGCAATGCATGAAGATCTGGTATAAGAGCTGCCATCTCCAGATCTTCAGATTTCCATGCATTTTTCTGGGCATCAATAGTTCTTGAAAATGCATCATAGTTTTTGCCAGATGCTTTTACCCAGGACTTGATAATCTTTTGTGCTTTTTCAAAATCAAAAGATAGTTTTTGATTATCAAGTTCTAAAGCCTCAATCTTTAAAACTGACTCCTTGAGAGCCAACTGGACACTTTGCAAATCATTCAGTTGTGGTTTGACATTGTTCAGTTCAATTAAGATAGTGTCAAGATACCTTTCACTATCAGCTCTTACAGTTTCTACAAATGCCAAATCACCACTTAATGATTCAGCCAGGTCCAGTTTCAGTTCAGGGTCAACCTGGTGATCATAATCACATACCTTTTTTAGAATGATGTCCACCCATCTTCCAGAAATGACATCTTCTTTCACCACATGCTGCTGTTGTTGATCTTCCAAGGCCATGAAACACATGTCCCTTTCCTCTTCTTCATCATCAGATGAGTCATCAGAGTACTCCCATTTTCCCTCAGTTTGTGCAATTAAGCACTGGTCTTTTTCTTTTGCCATGGAAAGGAGGGCAATCTGGGCCTTAAGCTTCTTGTACTTAGCTTTGTAGCTATCATCAGGCCGATTGAAATTTGGGACAGAGGGGCCAGTTTGATTATTCAACTGACTAGATCTGCATTCCTTCATGAAATGACCTTTCTTGCCACACTTATAGCATGTAAGATTGGTCTTATCCAGAGAGCTGGAGCTGAAGCATTGTTGGGGCCATTAAATCTTTTGGATTTATGCTTAAACCTATTAAAGGTTTTAGCAATCATGGCGACCAGATCATCATCGTCAGTTTCATCATAACCAACACTGTTTTCAGTGGTCAGCCCAGAGTTTAAGAAACTGTTCAACATCTCCTTCATCGAGTGTGCTTGGACACTCTCAGCAGACATTAAAGCAGCACAAGGTCGCTCAGTTACACTAGCAACCTTGGACTCTGGGCATGGTTCATGGCATCTTGCTCAGCCACAAGCCTTGCAGCATTATTATCTTCAGTGAATCTGAAGGCTCCATAGAGCGATGCAAGGGTATGAGTGTGCAAGGTTTTACCTTGTCTCAAGACAAGAACCATGTTTTCCCATTTAGAAGGAAGAATATCACAAAACTTTTCAAGAAGAATATCCTTATCCTTCTCTACACCCAAGCCTCTCAACTGATTGATAAGGCTGGAGAATCTGGTGTATGTTCCAGTTAGACTCTCATTGGGCAAGGCAAAGAAGGATTCATACTTCTTGTTCAAGGCAACTTTTCTAGTGACAATTGTATCATCACCTCCTTCAAATTGAATCACTAATTCATCCCACATAGACTTGGCACTGGGAAACAACACAAGTGTTGGAATTATGTCTTCAGGGACAGCCCCAAGGATCATGTTTTTCAGTCTGGTGTCCAAGTCCACCAGTCTGCGATCCTCATCAGACCAATGGTCTTCTGGCTTTTCCCTTGATCCTCTTCTTCCAGTTGGATCAAGAAGAGGACTCACCCCAATAGACATAGGTATATATGGTCCATCCTTAAGGATTTTCAACATATTCCTCTCAATACCACCAAAATGCAACAGCATTCTAGCTTTCCATGTACCAAAGGTCTCACTGTTTCCATCAAATTTTGGAACAAGAGTGTTAGAGTAATGTACATGGACGTGGTTTGGGGTAGAAGGAGGAGGAGAGGAGGACATTTTGAAAAGGTTGGTTGTTATTATTCAATGGGGTTTCACCTGAACCAGAACCATCTCCACCTTCAGTAGGGTTCATCTTAGCAGATCTAGGCAAGTTTATTAGCCTTCTGCTCTGATACCACTTGTAAGTCCCAACTCGTTAAGATGGTACTACTGAAGACACCTCTATGTCGATGGTGGATTTACTTTGCAATATACTCGCTGAACTGGAGACGACCAGTTGCAGAGGTATATACCAAGTTCTAGATAGATTACTTATATAAAGACAATAAGTAAAGAATAATGCAATAATACAATAACTTGTAAACAATCTTGATGAGACAATATGTAGTTTTCAATGTGTAATTTATTTATTGATATTAAGCAAATTACAAGGTTGATGCGGAACCAAGATAATACACGAATGTAAATATCCTAACAACCTATGAAATACAATTGATCTATACTCGGAATTTCTCCTCAACAATCGAAACACTTAAAGTAGTGAAATGTTCCTTTTAGCGATTGAGAGAATATTGCACAAGTTCACCAAGAATATTGCAGGTTTGCAAAGTGTGAAGTTTTCTCACGTTGTGATTTCACTTGCTTGAAAAACTTGATATTCTTGGTTGTGCAATGACTTGTATTTATAGGCAAAGTTAACATTGGGATGTTAACTTTGTCCGTACAAATGTGGTTGGAGCATTTAAGGAATAGCATTTAATTCCTTAAAAGGCAGTGTAAAGTCGCGTGTTAAAGTGACTTTACATAACCACCTTTATGTACCTTTTAGTACTTAAATAATAAGATAATGCTTATTATCCGGTTAAAGGTACATAAAGTATACAAGTCAATTCCTCGTAATCAGTGTAAAGCTTTGTAAGGGCTTTCCACTGATGGTCTCCAGTTTGTAACTGACTAGAATGTCAACTGGGCTTCGCTGCCATTGCCATTCTCTATCTTCCATTTGTTGTCTTCGACTTCAACTGGAATGCTTCTCAACTTGGTCAGTTCTCAACTGGAGGAAGTCTTCAGTTGCGTTAACTGTACGGTGCAACTGGACTTCAATATATTTCTCGACAAATCATTTTGGTCACCAGTTACTGGTCACCAGATGCAACTGGTGAACTGGTCAGTGTGAACTGGTGACTGGCCAGTTCCAGGTGAACTGGTCCTAACAATGATACAACAATTCTTTAGACATATAAAAATGAGAAGTACCTACTAGTAGCCCAAGTTCTTTTTTTTTTTTTTTTTTTTTTTTCACTTTTTTCTCTTATTTTGAACGATTTTACTCTACTAGTAGGCACCCTCTTACAATGATGAACAATGTCTAAAACAATATGCTTCCTTTGAACAATCCAAGATATTCCCCAATAACTTGACCAAATGACGTATACTCGTAGACAGGAATATTCCACTAAACAATCCACTGAAGCACTCCCAAACTATCCAAACAAACCAATGACAATCAATGGCCCCCCAGATTAGACTATCGGTATAGTAAGGTATAATTAGGTAAAGTTTACATATTTAAGTGGATATATACAAAGGAAAAGGCTAAGTTAAAAGGGATGTAAAATGTACTTTGCACTAAGGATGAGTGCAACAAAGGTTTACAAAGGAAGGAAAGAAGGTGCATGTATAGTAACGGTAAAAATATACACAAGCAAAGGTGAAGAGAAAGAATGAAAATACGGGTCAAACCTAATATGCCAATTCGTCATCCAATGTACTTATATCACAAAAGTGATCTCACTGCGGTCTCGTAACGATCACCAGGCCAAGTTCTAGCTCAACACATCACCGACACACTCATATCAAAGAAATGAACCCGGAAATGGAATAAATTAACCTCAAATTCGCACATCTTAGTGCAGAGTTCGAAATGGAACCCTTACTCCCGAATAAATCCAAGAGCCTAAGAGAGGGACAAATTACAAGGCAATCAAACCAAAACCGTAAACACCTAGCACATCTATAATTGAATGATGAATCTCACAACTTTAGGTGTTTGGGAAATTTGAGTATGCAAGTAATGTTATCAATCCACAAGGATCAGCCCAATAACCATTCAGAACACATTTCGCCGATTAAAATTTGTGCCAAGGGAAAATTTTGTAGTGAAAATTGCTCATTAAATTATTATGAATTAAGTGACAAAAGCAAGCAATTTACCACAAGGACAAGCTCAACACAAGTTTCAAATCATATCATCTTCCGTCATCTTACCAAATCGAAACAACCAATCTCAAACATGCACATCATAGTTCAGAATTCAAGATAGAAAACCCTTACTCTTGGATAAAACCCAAAAGCCTACGAGAGGGACACATCCACAAGAACGGCTAAATCTCAATGGCAAAACAACAAAAGAGATATATCCAGTAGCTTAAACCTATTTGCCACCCCCCCACACTTAAGATGGACAATGCCCTCAATGTCCATATTCGGTCAAACAAAGGTAAATAGGGGTAAGCAACATAGAAAAATAAGAGCACATACCGGAATAAGGACACATTCCGTTTTGAAACAAGTTAGTCGACCCCGTGTCACAAATGGCGCTTCCGAAAAAGGAAGAACACTTTGCTTGGCGGGAGAAACAACTTGTACCAAAACGGAAGGTGCGAGAGTTGTGTGTGCATCAAACATACCAAACACAAATATAGCGGCGCTGAACTTACTGCCAGCATATGCACGCCATCACACAATCAACACATTGATGCCACAGAATATAGATGAGAAGAGAATCCAAAGGGATCCCCCCCACACTTGTGTTGGAAAATGGCCATCAATAAACCTGCTTCAATTCCGACTACAACCAAAACCAATTTCCAAGCATATCAAAGCATCTACTAGTTATTATGCAGAAAAATAAAAACCTAAAAGAAAAGAAAATAAACGAAAGTACAATGTTTCATCACCCCGTAGGGTGGATACCAACAGAAATAAGAAATAATGTATAAAGTACAGTCATCAGAATACCAATCATCATCACAAATCATAAAATGATTCCATCCCACGGTACCGGATGGGAACCATCATCATCGTCATCACTGAAACTGGCCGTGATATCCATGTGGGATACCTGGTGAACCAAACAAACTGTCCACCCAACTAGTAGCCTCCTCCGGTGCATCTCCTGCTCCTGAACCTGAACCTCCAGCAAATCCTCCTGAACCACTAGCAAAATCAGCAAATCCAGAGCCACTATCATCTCCACCTGCTTGATCAGCAGCACGTGGCCATGGCATCCATCCTGAACTAGTACCTGCATCAAAAGAAGATGAACCGCCAGCATCACGACCACCCTGAAAAGACCCAAATTGTACGGGACCACGAGGAGATCCTCCCAGGTTATGGGGCCGTGATGACATGTCCCCCGGGGCAGACATAGGAAAGAAAGAACCGCCGCCCTGTCGATAAGTGGGAACATGGATGGGTGGTGGGCTAAAATCAGGAATCGGGTCTGGTCTGACAAACTCCTTCCCCTCAAACTGTGCCTGCCACATCGGCTGATAATAATCCAGAGTGTAGTTTGAGTGAGCCTGCTGAGAACCAAGCCAAGTCATGTCCTGGTCCATCCTCCTCTGGTACTCATCGAATGCTCTCCTGCTGATCATCATAAATATTCTGCACCGTCTGTCCCAGGAGTGTGAGATCAAATGAACTCGGGACAGGAATGGTGCGAGCACGCGGCCTGGGTTGCTCCTGAGGAGCATCCCCCATCTCAACATCCTCAGCGGCCTCCACAATTGGAGGCGGTTCAGCAATAACACCTGTATCCTCTAACAACCTTGCCTGCTCATTCTTTTTCGGCTTCTTCACAATTTTAGCTATTATCAACTCCTTCTCAGTTAAATGCTCTTGTGGTACCTGTAAAGACAAGTCCTCCTGGCATGCATCAAGATCAAAAACTCCCATCCTTTTGTAAATACGGGTGATAAACTGCCCAAGCACCAACTGTGAATCCGAGTGATTCACCATCCTATCCAAAACAACCATCGGGGCCAAAGCAAACCTCCTAGGTGCCCCCTCAGAAAATAACTTTATTAACCACAGATCCAACTGATAAGCTTTGTCCCAATGGGTGGACCTTTGAACCAGAAACGTGACAATCATCCGGTGCAACAACCTCAGCTTCACACTTCTAATCTTCGACACACTAACAGAGCCACCAGTAGGCCAATCGTGTCCCCCCGAAATACGAGTCCAATACTGAGGTATCGACTCTCCATCACCCAAATCCTGTTTTACATATAAACCTTTCCTCAACAAAGCCCTAAAATCTTGATTATCTAACTGCTCCCTCGTATACATACCACAGTAAAAACCAAATTCAGGAATAGATAACTTCCTAGGCTGTCCCCCGCAGAAAAATGTAACAATCCTCTCCTCAAAAATATTCTTCACTTTATGCAACTCCCTAGTCAATTTTAATGAAGAATAAAACTCAAGACAAAGTTCACGAAAAACTGGTTCCCGATTATTGAAAATATTGTGCCACATATCACTACTAACAACCTGGTCACCAATTTGAACCTCAATACGAAACCACCTACGGATATCCTCCTGTACCCTATAATTTCTAGCAAAAATAGGATCAAGATACTTGGGAGGGCATACTACCTGACGATGAAGCGTATAGAGTTTATTCAAGAAGTTGTTCTTATGGGGTTGCCTAGCCCCATTGAACTCTAACCATTCGTGAACCTCACCCATATCGTCCTCTCCAAACTTTAAATCCGGAATTTCGACTTCCTTTCTAGCTCTCTTAGCAGGGGCCTCAGCGGTCCCGCTTCCTTGTCCAACTTCCATTTGTCGTCTCTGTTCTGCGGTCTGCAATCACAAATAATAAAACAAACAAGAACGTCAAATGTGGAATGCAAAACTCAAAACTGCATTAAACACGAAATTTCTGAACAGTGAGTTCTCACTGCGGCGCAGTGAGACTTGGCATCCCTCACTGCGGCGCAGTGAGGTTAAAAG
Source organism: Erigeron breviscapus (assembly GCA_034093135.1). Taxonomy (NCBI): domain Eukaryota; kingdom Viridiplantae; phylum Streptophyta; class Magnoliopsida; order Asterales; family Asteraceae; genus Erigeron; species Erigeron breviscapus. The sequence continues at coordinate 218,415,692 of CM067167.1, read as the reverse complement.
CACTTGCAGGTCAGGGAGTAGTCACTGCGGCGCAGTGGCACACACACACCACCACTGCGGCGCAGTGGTCTTTTTTTCTGGGCAAATTCTTCCTATGAACGACATGAAGCCACAAGTTTTAGGGGTAATTAATCATTACATTATCATCAACAAGCAATAATCAACTCAAAATCAAACCTTAATCCTCCCCCACACTTATTCATCAAAAAGCCCTAATTTTTTTTTCAAAACCCTAGCTTAAATTTCAACCCAAATCTGGATGAACAAGTGTTAAATCGGGAAATAACCACCCCAATAGCCTCAATATCACAAAACTAACAAAACCCACTAATTAATTTAACAATGACAAGCCTAAGAACTAAAAATCAAAAATTAAAGAAAATAAAAGAAAACATAGTCAAGAAATCTTACCTCTTTTCCCATGATGATAATGTAGAGATGATAATCTAGGAGAAAGAAAGAAAATATGGAAGAAAAATGAAAGATCTTGATGGGCAACAATGGTGTCTTGTTGTTTTTAGAGAAGAGAAAGAAAGAAGAAAGAGTAAAGTGTAAAAGTAAAAGTAAAATCAACTTGCCAGGCTTCAATTTGACTTACCCGACCCTTCACTGCGGCGCAGTGAAGCATCACACCCTTACACTGCGGCGCAGTGAAGGTTTTTGTACAACTGGCCAGGGGGTTTCTACTGCGGCGCAGTCAGCCTATCCCACTCCCCACTGCGGCGCAGTGGGAAGTTGCTGGAGAATTTTCTTCAACAAAATTATGACAAAACTCAAATTCAACATACCCGGAACCGCATCAAATCTGAACCACACCTGCACTTACTTAACTAAAACAAGATTAAAACTATCTAATTCGAAGAAAAGTAAAATCCGAAAAAATAAACACGGGTTGCCTCCCGAAAAGCGCTTAAGTTATTCAAGTATCAAATTCAAAAATGGGGATCTCATCAAATATCCCCTCAACCTGCTCTTCTTCCAAATACAACTTAAGCCTATGACCATTTACAATGAAAGAACCGTCTCCATTTCTCTTAAACAATTCAACATAACCCGACGGATAAACATGCTTGATAACAAAAGGGCCAATCCACCTAGAAGTTAGCTTAGGCTGTTTAATTTTAAACTTAGACAAAAACAACAAAACCTTAGCTCCAACCTTAAATTCCTTTCTATGGATCCTTTTGTCATGCCAAACCTTGGTTCGCTCCTTGTAAAGCCGAGAATTCTCATATGCACCCAACCTAAGCTCATCGAGCTCATGAAGTTGCAACATTCTAAGTTCACTAGCTTCCATCATATCCAAGTTCAAGTTCCTCAATGCCCAATATGCCTTATGCTCTATCTCAATAGGAAGATGACAAGTCTTACCATAGAGCAACCGGTATGGCGTGGTGCCAATCGGCGTCTTAAAAGCCGTCCTAAACACCCACAAGGCGTCATCTAACTTCTTTGACCAAACCTTGGGATTATCACCAACAGTCTTCTCTAAGATTCTTTTCAGGGCCCTATTGGTATTTTTCCACTTGACCACTGGTCTGTGGATGATATGAGGTGGAAAAATGATGAACAACACCATACCTCTTCATGACCTTTGCTAGTTGATGATTTGCAAAATGGGTTCCACGGTCACTAATCAAAGCTCTAGGGCAACCAAATCAACAAAATAACTGTTTAAGGAAATCAATGACTACCCTCGCATCATTCGTGGGCAAAGCCTTGGCTTCGGCCCATTTAGACACGTAGTCAACGGCGACAAGAATATATTGAAACTTATTAGATGGTGGGAATGGTCCCATGAAGTCTATACCCCAAATATCAAATACCTCGCATACCTGAATGCTTTGTTGAGGCATCTCATCCCGCTTGGTAATGCTCCCTTGTCTTTGACAAATGTCACAAGTCTCTACCAAAGTCTGGGCCTCCTTGAAAATTGTAGGCCAATAGAAACCTGCATCAAAAACTTTCTTACTTGTAACCGAAGGACCGTAATGACCTCCAGTTGGACCATAATGACAAGCATCAAGAATCTCCCTCGTCTCAGCTCCAGCTACACATCTCCTTACCATGCCATCTGCACAAACACGAAACAAGTATGGGCTATCCCAAAAATAGTACTTAGCATCTGATATGAGCTTCTTCTTTTGCTGGGACGTGAAATCATTCGGTATCTCACCTGCAACCAAATAATTAGCAATATCTGCAAACCAAGGAGCATCATCAGAGTTAGATATAAACATTAAAGATTCATCGGGGAAGTGATCATTGATCTCCCCTTCACGAAGTTCCTCCCGGTGAGGATCTTCCAAACGACTCAAATGGTCGGCAGCCAAATTTTCAGCCCCTTTCTTATCCTTGATTTCTATATCAAATTCTTGCAACAAAAGAATCCAACGGATAAGCCTGGGTTTAGCATCCTGTTTCGAGAACAGGTACTTCAGGGCTGAATGGTCAGTAAAAACTATGGTCTTACTCAAAACTAGATATGATCTAAACTTATCAAATGCAAAGACCACTGCAAGCAACTCCTTCTCTGTAGTTGTATAATTTTGCTGGGCGGGGTTCAAAGTTTTACTAGCAAAGTAAATGGGCTTGAAATGCTTTTCCACCCTTTGCCCAAGCACGGCTCCCACAACATAGTCACTTGCATCGCACATCAACTCGAATGGCAATTCCCAATCCGGACCAACCATGATAGGAGAATTAGTCAACTTCTCCTTTAAAACCTGAAAAGCACTCAAACAAGCATCATCAAATACAAAAGAGACGTCCTTCTCCAACAGGTGGGTCATAGGACGAGTAATCTTAGAAAAATCTTAATAAAACGGCGGTAAAAACCGGCATGTCCAAGAAAACTCCTTACCCCTTTCACATTGGAAGGCGGGGGTAATTTGGCTATAACATCTATCTTAGCCCTATCAACTTCAATCCCGGCCTTAGACATTTTATGCCCTAACACAATACCCTCGGTCACCATGAAATGACACTTTTCCCAATTCAAAACAAGGTGTGCCCTCTCACACCGTTCTAACATCCTTTCTAAGTTATGCAAGCAAGTATGGAAAGAGTCCCCAAAAACCGAGAAATCATCCATGAAGACCTCCATGGAGGTTTCAAGCATGTCCTGGAAAATAGCTATCATGCACCTTTGAAAGGTGCCTGGGGCATTACACAAACCAAACGGCATTCGCCGGTAAGCAAAAGTACCAAATGGGCATGTGAAGGTGGTCTTTTCTTGATCCTTGGGATCAATGGGTATTTGGAAGTACCCGGAAAACCCATCTAAGAAACAAAAATACTCATTACCTGCAAGACGTTCCAACATTTGATCAATAAAAGGAAGGGGAAAGTGATCCTTACGGGTGGCATCATTAAGCTTTCGGTAATCAATACAAACCCGCCAACCCGTGATAGTCCTAGTGGCCAAAAGCTCTTTATTATCATTTTCAATGACTGTCATGCCCCCCTTTTTGGGCACACAGTGGACAGGACTTACCCATGGACTATCAGCAATAGGAAAAATGATTCCTGCATCAAGAAGCTTAATCACCTCTTTCTTAACAACCTCTTTCATATTAGGATTCAGCCGCCTTTGTCTCTGGACAACGGGCTTAACATCATCAAGAAAATCAATCTTATGCTGGCAGAAATTAGGACTAATACCTGGAATATCTGTGGTCTTCCAAGCAAAAGCCCGCTTATGGGCTCGAAGCACAGACAAAAGACTATCCTTCTCGTCACTCGAGAGTGAGGACGAGATAACCACGGGTAAAGAAGATTCACCTGACAAATAAGCATACTCCAAATGGGAAGGTAATGGCTTAAGCTCCAAATCAGTGGGTGGTACATCAACAGAAGATAAGGGGCAAGGTGAGTAGGAGAGGCCTGACAAATAAGCATACTCCAAATGGGAAGGTAATGGCTTAAGCTCCAAATCAGTCGGCGGTACATCAACCGAATTCGGTACCCTCGAACTTCCATCAGCAACAACCTCCTCAAAACTCTCAACCTCGAGAGGTGTCTCATCCAAGCTAAGCGCCATAACCTCTGCAAACAAATCATCATCAGATATATCTCCCGACCCTAAATCAGCAGTCTCCTCATCTCCAATATCGGTCTCCATCAATTCCTGAAACTCTCGGTCTAAAACATCATCAATGACGTCAATCCTGAAACAAGACTCATCATTAGAATATGAATGCTTGATAGACTTTTCAACATTAAACACAATTCTATCTGTACCCACACCCAAAGAAATTTCCTTATCCTTCACACGGATGATAGCATCCGCGGTATTAAGGAATGGTCGTCCAAGAATAAGGGGTACCTTCGTATCTTCCTCCATCTCGAGGATAACGAAGTCAACTAGAAACACAATATGGCCTACCCGGACAGTCATGTTTTCAGCAATCCCAATGGGATACTGAAAAGAATGGTCAGCTAGTCTAATACTCATGCGGGTAGGTCTCAAAACTCCTAAAGCTAACTTACTCCAAACCGAGTAAGGCATCAAATTAATGCTAGCACCTAAATCAGCAAGTGCCTTACAAGTAAGAGTACGAATAGAACAAGTAATAAGGAAACTCCCTGGATCTTCAAGCTTAGGTGGAATGCGGTTCTGCAAGATATCAGAACACTCAGCATTAAGATAAGTAGCTTTCACCTCATCCATCTTTCCTTTATCAGTCACAAGCTCCTTAATGAACTTGGCATAATTCGGCATCCCCTGAATCAAATCAACTAAAGAAACATTAATGTGAACATTCTTGATCATGTTCACAAACTTGTCATACTGCTCCTTCAACTTTGCTTTCTTGAACCGCTGTGGAAATGGAATCTTTGGCTTGTATGGCTTAACTTCGGGTTCCACAGCCGGTTTTGGAGGTGTAACCGGAGTCTTCACGGTCGGATTATCCTCCATCTCAATCTCCTCATCAACATCAGCATCATCATTACCTGAATCCTGCACATCTGACTCAACAACATTAGGCATAGGAGGTGGGTCATAAGACTTACCAGTGCGAGTGGTGATGGCTTTGGCTTCCTCGTTACGGGCTGGAGGTGGAGTGTACTTCTGTCCATTATTAGGACCTTGATTCTGCCCCTGACTGAACTGAGGCCTGGGATTCTGCTGAGTATTGCTAGGCAAAGTACCTGAAGGCCTAGAAAGGGCAGCCATCCTACTCTCGAGATCCTTAAAGTTAACACATTGATTCTTCATGTTGATCTCCACCTTCCCATTTATCTGATCCAACCTCTCGCTCAAAGCCTTAGTATCTTCCCTGATCATTTGAATACTAGTGTTTGTTTCAGCTTGATTGCTAACCAACTGCTTCATCATCTCTCTCAACTCGGCATTAGGATCGGCATTAGAAGAAGAAGAACCGGATCCTTGTCCTTGCTGAGTCTGCTGTTGTGGCTGATTCTGATAATTATCTCTTTGCCACCTATTTCCTGAAAAACGAGAATTATTAGTAGGAAAAGAAGAGTTGTAAGAAGTGTTACCTGAGGGTCGGTTTTGGAAACCGGTGGTGCGCTGAAAGTTCCCTTGTTGTTGGTTCTGAATATAGTTGACATCCTCGCGCCCCCGATTGGGACAATCCTCAGAATAATGCATGTCACCACAATGGTCACAACCATCCGCTACAACCTTAACATCCTTTTCAAGAGCTCCAAATCTAGCCTCTTGAGAAGCAAAACCTTTTTCCATGCGTGAAGATAGCGCCTGAATCTCTCCAATCACCCCAGCATTATTACTAGTCTCAGCCCTTGCAACTCTACCTTCCTTAGTTCCTCTATTCATCCTCTTCTCATTCTTCAAGAACCTTTCATCATCCATAGTTGCATTATCCTTCACCATTTGTTCCAAAATTTCGTATCCTTCATTTGGTGTAATATTGTTGAAACTTCCACCGAAGGCATAACCCAATTCTCTTTTAGATTTCTTATCCAAACCATCAAAGAACAACTCAACATACTTTTCCTTGGTCAAATCATGTCCTGGACAATTCCTCAACATTTCCTTGAAACGGATCCATGCATCTACAACATCCTCATCAACATCTTGCACGAAGGACCTAATCAAATTCTCCAACCTTCTTTGAGTTCTAATTGAGTAAAACTCACCTATGAAAGCTTCCTTTAGTTGGTCCCAAGTAGTGATGGAATTCTCGGGAAGGTCATTGAACCAATCTTCAGCATCTCCGGTGATCGAAATGGGAAATGTCTCAAGCTTCACGGCATTCATTTGGTTTTGACCATATTGGTAAAGCCGAGCCAACTTTTCAAACCTATCCAAGTGTTGGTAAGGATCCTATTTTCTTTTTCCATCGAATTTCTGCTCTTCTATGCTCTTTAGATGATTCGCCTTCAAATTGAAAGTATGATCAATACCCGGAGGTCTAATGGCGGAGCCACGGGCTGTAGGAATAGTTCGGACCCTATCACCATAGCGAATGTTATTTGGATCTCTTGGTTGTTCATCCCCCATTTCCTCTTGCTTTACTTCTAATTTGAAAAACTCGTCCAAAAAGAACCCTTCCTCGTCCGAATCAGGAGTGGGTTTGGCTATAGGTGATAATGGTGTCGGTGTTGGTGTTGTGGGTTCAGCGAAGTTGAACCTACGCCCTCTTGGTCTTCTCGGAGTAGACAAAGGACTATTCAAAGGGAGACCCGAAGAACGCAAGTTCATCAACTAAAACAATACCTGCAAACACACAACTAACACAAACACATCAAATGCACCTGTGATAAGAAAAGAAAAGAAAACTAATAAACAGGTAACTTTCTCACGCGTGAGAAAGGATCAAACCACTAAATTATCAACTAAATCGGCACACATTCCCCGGCAGCGGCGCCAAAAACTTGATGTGTGAAATCGAGTTTAAAAAATTAAAACAAAGAAATACCCTAAAACTGACTACTACACACTTGCGGGCAGTGGACCCGTTCGTATGTAGTATAGCTAAAAGGTAAGTCCAGGATCGAACACGGGGAATGGTTTTGAAATAGTTGTCAGCTAAAGTGGTTTTGGAATAAGGATGGAACCGTAGCCGAATTGCTACCTCAACTTAACAATAATAAATTAAAGAAATTGAAATAACAAGACAATTGAAAAGTAAAGAAAGTTCAAACAATATGAATAAAGATCATCCACTTCGAATCCACTTGACTTCAGTTATGATTGCACACGATAAAGTTCAAATTATTCAGAATTGACAAGATAATCGTGAAAGGATAAAATGCTCGCGTGGTACCACCAACCGCTCACAAATAACCCAAACACCTAAGTTGCTAGTTAAATTACCAAGCCGGTACCACCAAAGCCTAGAAAATCTCCCCAACAATTAGTTTGCTTGATTATCCAATTACCAATTATGCCTATGTGAATGAAAACGTGGTACCACCAACCGTTTCTAAACACGTTTACCAATTAAATCCTATTATAGATTTGACATTCACCGTCATACCATGAACCGGTGACAAACGACCATAGACAATCAAATTGAAACGATAAACATATTCACCTAGTACCACTAACGATGAACACATAAACCATCAACATCAAAAGAATAAATCGCAAGGAATTAATTGATAAAGATCACGACACAACGATAATTGAATCAATTCATGAATTAAAATATTGCAATCATATCATTCGTCAAGTTTCACCAAAGTGGATGATTGAAAATCTAGCCAATCATACTAAATTGAATTGCAAATAAGAAATTGAAAGAAAACATATTGTACCAATGATTGTTGAATATAAATTGCAAGACAGAAAATTAGATACGATCTAGATGGATGTTCTTGAATCTTCAATGAATCAAACGATGAAATCTGCGATGATCCGTCAAAGACCCTTGGTGGAACAGCTCCTAGAAAGAAAGACTTGGATAATTGAAATTAGGTTTCTTTTTCTATTTATATCCCCCCCAATCTGGTGCAAAAGGGCAGTAGCCCTGGTCTCCCCGTGCACTCACTGCGCCGCAGTGGGCATGGTGCGCTCCCACTGCGGCGCAGTGGAAAACTCCTGGAATCTTGACAAAGGGTGACTGCGGCGCAGTGGGGCAACTTTCCTCCCACTGCGGCGCAGTGCAAAACCACTGGAAAATACATTATACTTGATCGACCAAGGACTGCGGCGCAGTGGGGCAACATTCCTCCCACTGCGGCGCAGTACAAAACCTCTGGACAGCTTTGGCATAGGCACACCATGACTGCGGCGCAGTGGGGGTGTGAATACTCCCACTGCGGCGCAGTGCAAATATTCTGATCCAAAACCTTCTCTTCAACTCTTGAACACTTGCAACAAATCTCCAATCTCTTCACCTTAGCAACTCTCGATCGTACAAAACAACTTCTAGGCCGTTAAATCATCCGAAAATGTGTCAAATGAACGCGTAACCTGTTTAGAGCCTGAAACCACTAACAAACACCATAAACGCGCCACATGCAAACAAAATCGACTAAAAACACTTAATAAAAAGGCCAATAATGATGTGGGCGATTGCTATAAATTGGTCACATGAAACCCGCTTTTGTTGAACCCTCAGTGTCAAAGTAGTGTATCTTACCTCGTAGAAGCGCACACAAACGATAACTAAGGTTACCATGCAAAGCAAGTATTCCCAACTACCTATAATGAACATAGGATCAATTAACGAGTATAAACGAGACTAAACCGGCCTACAATCTATATACGTGTCGTATAATGGTCTCTGTTGACTACTTTCATCTATTGTAGACTACTATACTCTTCTGTAGACTACTTGACTCATTTGTAGACTACTTGACTCTTTTTGTAGACTACTTTCATATTCTGTAGACTACTTTCATCTTTTGACTATCTTCAGTTTCGTAGACTACTTTTGGCATACAAGACAACCAAATGAGAGGAAACTCAGTTCTTAACAAATGTAGGGGACTCAAAGAACTTTTCAAAAATGTAAGTTCATCTCCTAACTCATTATTATAAATGAGATACAATTTTTGCAATATGACTGAATTTTCAGACCTTAAAACTCTTTGTTTTACAAAAGATCTCACCCATTAAACATCCATGGAAATTAACCATGACACCTACAGTTCATAAACACCCAAAATATGGTTCAATTGACACTATGAAATCATATATTGATTCATGGATTCATTAAACACATTTTACAATTGATTTGACACCCGATTTGACCTAAATCGACTCACAAACATAATCGAATCCAAACCGAAACTCTTTGACCAGAAATGATTGACATAGTAAGATCAAAAGAATGTTAAATCAGAAGGGAAACATCATATATACCAAAACTCTCTCAAATCACCTTTAATCGGAATAATCACACACGAATTGCTCAAGAACAGGAGGGGGCGGTTAGGGCTTGAGGAAAAGGAAGGGAAAACTGATTTTGATTGTAAATAGGGTTTAGTTAACCCTTAATCCCGTTTTTAAGTTTCACCCTATGTCAAAACTAGTCCCTAGACTTCCTTACATCACATTATTACCCCAAAACACCTCTATGGACTATATACAACTCAATAAACCCTTCAAGCACTTCAAAAGGCACATAACTACATCTTTAAACACATTACTACATCAATTAATAAGACATTCAAGTCCCGCACGTATAACACATTAACTACATTTAAGCATTAAATCTACCATAAGCTTAACAGACACGTTATGTTGACTTAACGACTCGAGTCAACCGTTAATTAAAAAGATTAAGATGTTACACTCCCCCTTATTGTTTGATTTGATGAATCAAAGTTGTCGGTTCAGCCAGTAGCTCTGCATTTTCCTCTTGTTGTTGAATTGTAAATGTTGCATCGTCTTCAGACTTTAGATTTTTGTGGGCCTCCTTTTTTTGTTGAGGATCTTTGATGTTGAGTGGACTTTGAAGCCTTCACTTTGTCTTCATCGTCTTTAATCAACTTTGACTTTTTGGATCCTCAAACATTCTCTGAAGGCGAAGACTTGGGTTTCTTGTGAAATGTAGAAGCTTGGTATAAAGTGCGGAAGCTTGGCTTGGTTTTGAGTGTGGAACTTGGCTTGAACTTGAGTGTGGCGCTTGGCTTGGTTCTTACTCTCTAGTCTTTGATCATTTATCTCTTGCTCTACCTCAAACACTCAATTTTCTCAACAACAAACAATTAATCCAAAAATGATTTGTCATTTTAGCTCCCCCTCAACCTGAGCATAATCTTCGGAGCAAAGAATCAAACTATGCATTGTGCTCCCCCTCAGATGGGCAATCCATTGTACTCCCCCTCAAAAGGGCAATCTATTGTGCTCTTCCTCAAAAGGGCAATCAATCTTTTAAACTTTTCTCTCACGTGTTCATCATGCAAGAATGATTGATAGCACAAATGGTGAATGAAAAGGTTTAATTATGAAGTAACGTCTCAATTAAACAGGTTTTGTACGGGTTGAACACAGAAATATGTACAAGCCATATGACACCAACTTACTTTGAGGAAATTTTTGGAACCCATTTAAGAAAGGGTCCAAAAGTCTTACGTACTTTCGAAAAATACTGGTAAGTTGTGTCAATTTGATCCACAGAAACTGAATTCCGCAGTGGTGTTTCATTTAGAAATTGTTTTTGTGGAATAAATGGTGGAATCAATGGTGGTTTAGGGGCAAGTGTAGGAGTTTGAACATAATCATGAACTTTAAGCATACTCGTATGAGCATCTTTGGTGCAAGTGTTGGGATTTTATTAACTAAAAAGACGTTTATTCCATGAATAAACATTGTTCATTAATCAAGGGTTACACTTAGAACTTTTATAAAACATAAGGGATTAATTTGTAAATAATTAAAACCGTTTAATTATTTAAAGCATATTAATTTTATCTAAATAATAATTAATGAATAATTAATTAACCTAGTTAATTACTAAAGCGGAAGCATGTAATAAAACAATTAAAACACTTTAATTCCCTAGGCAAGATCTATCACGCATGCATATAATAACTAAACAAATAAAATTTAGAAAGAACGACTAACCTTTTGGAAGACCTCCGAAGACGTTATTCTTAGCCAAGAATAACGTAGATAACTTGCCACGAGAAAGAGCCCAAAGTAACGCCCCTCAATAGTTCCGTACACGCAAACGGATGAACGGATCTTCAGCACTTAATTAAGTGCTAGCTATAACCTTATGTTATAACAATAAACCCACCAAAAATAGTTCTAAAAAAATAAAAATAAAAAAAACTAAAAAATAAACCCACCAAAAATAACTAGTTGGTTTGGTCTGCACCTAGAGGCTAGGTGTCGAACTCCCAAAGAAAAGAGAAGAGGGAAAGAGATTTTTAGGTGCAAGGATTAAAGAAGGAAAAAGGGTTCTATTTATAAGAATAGAAAACCCTTAGGTTTCTTTGTTTCAATCAATGTGGGACAAAGAAAAATTCCATGAATTTTCCTTTCCCCTCCTTCCCCTCTCGTGTCGTGCGGCCGACCTAGTGGGACCCCATGGGTCGACTTTGTCGACCCATGGGTTGACTCATGGTGCTTGATGTCGATCCCATACGCGGTTCCGACCCGCTCGTCATTTCCAAATCTATTTTTGGAAACTTTTAGTTATTTTCATTTCTAATGGATTTCTTGTTATTTATATAAAGTTCAATTAAGCCCTCCCCGTTCTATGTGTGCGACCCTAACGGTTCATAGATAAATGGCCGTATAAATATATTGAAATATATCCACAATTACAACAAGTTCAAGCAGCTCCAAGATTGAGTATTTAAATGGTTTTCGTTGTGTTGGAGTTGAGGGAACATGTTTTGGTTGCAACACTGATGAGCGTCCATTTTGTGATAATATGGAATGATCGAAATGATTGTCTAAGGGATATTCAAAATGAGTCTTTTAAAAATAAGCTTTAAAAACGATTCTTGGTGCAAAAGATACATAACCAAATCCAATGTTTGCATTACCTATTAGAACCCTTAGTTAATACCCCCACTTGGCTAGCATTACTTTGTCCATTTAGATATAATACATGAGAGCTATGCACAAGTTGAATCCTAGTCATTACTTTAATTACAAATGGTTATGTTGGTCGTGCGAGTCGGGTTGGTCGTCGGTTGTGGATGGTCATGTCGTTGTTTAGTTGTTAAGCTTGTGAGTCGTTGGTCGAGTTGGTTGGTTGCTGG
>CM067167.1:218382093-218402533 GCA_034093135.1 Erigeron breviscapus | reverse complement strand
TGCAACTCAATATCGGGCTATTATTGGTTCCTTGATGTATCTGACGGCTTCACGTCCAGATATTACCTTTGCGGTTTGCATGTGTGCTAGATATCAGGCTAATCCGAAAGAGTCACATATGAAAGCTGCGAAAAGGATTCTTCGTTATGTGAAGGCCAAGCCTCGTCTAGGGCTTTGGTATCCCATGCATGGCTCCTTTGAATTCAAAGCTTATACTGATTCGGATTATGGTGGCTGCAGTTCGGATAGGAAATCAACGTCAGGTGGATGTCAACTTTTAGGGGGGAGAATGATATCGTGGCAGTGCAAAAAGCAGACATCTGTTGCACAGTCTACCTGTGAAGCAGAGTACATAGATGCTGGTCAATGCTGTTCTCAGGTACTTTGGATACAGCAACAATTGCGCGACTATGGTATGGATATCTCAGACTCTCCTATTTGTATTGATATTAAGTCTGCCATAGATATTACTAAGAATCCGAAAAACTTTAAAGTCACCAAGCACATAGATATAAAGCATCATTTTTTTGCGTGACTGTTTTGAGAAAAAGCTTATTCATTTAGAAAAGGTTGTTACTGATGATAACCTTGCTGATCTTTATACTAAAGCTTTTGATAGACCTCGTCATGAGTTGTTATATCAACTCAATGGTATGAAGAATGCCGAGTAGTTTCTCTCAAAGAACTTAAAATTTTTTCGAGTCTTTGTAGTTTAAGTCGTACATAGATAGAGTCATTAAAATACAAAAAGAGTTGGTTTAGTATAAGTTTGTATATATCTAGTGTCTGAAAATCCAAAAACATCAAAAATTGGAAAATCCAAAAATATAATAAATGAAGTACGGTCACTGCACTAAATGACTAGATGTGACGATACTTAGCTTTTAAGCCTGTCTAATCGTAATATAAATGCTTAGTTCAGTGATACCATTATATGATGTATCGATAGGCACAAAGTACCAAGGTTTCCTTATAATCTGAACTTAAATGTATACAATGTTCTTATGGGAAACTTATTCAGATATATGGCTGAGAATACTTGTTCTTAAAATAGACAAGTCCTTTAAATCTTATGAAAGATCTTGCATTGTAATTAGGTATATTTGGTCTTTATAAAGAAGGTCTCGGGTACATATATGTGTATGTATTGCTTTTTCGGATGTATATTTGTGACAAGATATGCAAATATCAAAATAAATCTATTGAATGTATGAAGCTAATGTGGCCTTTGAGATTCGAACAAGTAAGTCCTTGGGGTGTCCTTGTATACCTAGCCTACCTAAAGTTTTCAACTTGGGATAGGTTGTCAGAAAGTTCGCTACACGGGTCTCATAGAAAGTCACGGGTTTTCATTAGTGCTTTAAAGTAAAATTAATGTCACAAATATGCAAGTACTTGGCATTATGCAATGTTAAGTATATTTCCGTACGTGAGTCAAGTTATGTCGCTTTCCGCGTGAGAATCACCGACCTGTCACCGCTGACTTGATTCTTAAAGACTTTCTCACTTTAATCACCAAATGTCTTAATTTTAGTGCTTGTTTCGATTGTGAGAGTGTATCTGAATATGGGGCACATAAGTTCGCAAACTAAAATTGTGGCATGAGTAACTTACTAGGTTACATGGTGACTGTCCTTGGCTCAAGTAATACGAAAGTGCCACAAACCAAAAAGGAGACTGGAAGTACCGAGTGTTTAAGAGGACAAACATATTGGTAATCGTTTTTGGATCACTGTTCATAACTAATAATAAGAGAATTATTTCTCGCAGTCAGGCTTATGTAATTGCTAAACTGATCTAGTCAGCAGTAACCAAGCATCATGTAAATAATGAATAAATGATGAATAAATTCAAGTTAATTAGTGTATAGCTTAGTTTATTATTCTGTTATTTTTATTCTGAGTTATTTTTATTTTTATTGAGTCAAAATAGTATTTTCATAAGTTCTTATTGCACGAGAGATTCTATTTGAAATTCTGAGTATATGAGAATTCTTTATGAGGTTGTGTGGTTTGTTTAAAAAGAAGATTTTCTGATATGGACATTAATTTGTTTAAATTTAGAAAATGATCCTTCAAGTGTTATGTGAAAAGTCACAGTGTTTGAAATTTCACAATTTTAAGTTGTTACAAGTTACGAATTTAATTAATAACTTGGTGACATTTTAGGGTTTGACAATGAAATGACCTCCCTTGATCTTTTGTTAGATTCATTGTTATTTCATATTTGTTAACCTTGATTTTGTATGTTTTTAGCTTGAATTGTCTGCATTACTATGTTTTGTTCTCAATGCGTTAATGAGTTTTTGGCAAGTGTGCAGTATTCAGGTTAAGAAGATTAAGTTGGAGTGCTGTTTTCTGCAAATACATTGTTATTCATACGGATGATATCATGGAGATACGATCCTTGGTGTGTAGTGACAATAGGCGTGTTGCAGATATGAGCACGTGACGGAATAATACATGAACGTGTTTTTGGAGTAGTTATTTACTTTAACAATTCATGTATTTAGTGAAAAATAATCAATGTGATACTTGTTATTTTGAATTTTCTATCTTGACTTATGACATGACTCCGGAAATTTTATAAAGTTCTTCATTGAATTTTGGACTACTCATTGTTTGTTAGTTTTGTAGACGGCATCTGGTATGGGACTTAAGTGTTTCAAGATGGTTTGCCGTCAAGCAACTCAGTGATTAGTGAACTGTTCTCCGTCTCATGGTCATGGTTGGTAACTCTGTTTGTATGACGATTGATTATTTTCAGGTTTGTTAATGGTTGATTTTAGATCATGGGGTTTTGTTTCTATTCAAGATTGTAATGTTTGTGAAATACTTACATTATAAATGATGAGTTTAGATGGTGGTTCTTTTTGATACAAGGCATGAACAAGTTGTTTTTTAACAAGTTGTTGCTATGTACAGGTTTAGGTCAAAGGGGTTGCATTGTTGAAAATTTTGTGATGACGAATCTTGCAGAATTTTTCTAAGTACAAAATTGTACTCACGAAGATAGTCACTAACTTCGTTTGGAATTGTGCTTAAGAAAATTGAACTCATTTTGTCACATCAAAATTCGTTTCACTTGGGTTTTAAACGAAGATGACTTTTATCTTCGTTCCATATCATAAACGAATTTGTCTTCAGAAAAATGAACTTATTTTCGTTACATCTAATTTCGTTCGATTTGGTTTTAACGAAGATGACTTTTATCTTCGTTCCATATCATAAACGAATTTGTCTTCAGAAAAATGAACTTATTTTCGTTACATCTAATTTCGTTCGATTTGGTTTTAACGAAGATGACTTTTATCTTCGTTCCATATCATAAACGAATTTGTCTTCAGAAAAATGAACTTATTTTCGTTACATCTAATTTCGTTCGATTTGGTTTTAACGAAGATGACTTTTATCTTCGTTCCATATCATAAACGAATTTGTCTTCAGAAAAATGAACTTATTTTCGTTACATCTAATTTCGTTCGATTTGGTTTTAACGAAGATGACTTTTATCTTCGTTCCATATCATAAACGAATTTGTCTTCAGAAAAATGAACTTATTTTCGTTACATCTAATTTCGTTCGATTTGGTTTTAACGAAGATGACTTTTATCTTCGTTCCATATCATAAACGAATTTGTCTTCAGAAAAATGAACTTATTTTCGTTACATCTAATTTCGTTCGATTTGGTTTTAACGAAGATGACTTTTATCTTCGTTCCATATCATAAACGAATTTGTCTTCAGAAAAATGAACTTATTTTCGTTACATCTAATTTCGTTCGATTTGGTTTTAACGAAGATAACTTTTATCTTCGTTCCATATCATAAACGATTTTGTCTTCAGAAAAATGAACTTATTTTCGTTATGTTACTAATTTAAGCTATCTTCGTTCATTGTTAACAACGCACTTAACGTCTATTTTCGTTTAAAGTTATCCAACGAATTTAAGTCTATCTTCGTTCAGTCATAACTAACGAATTTAAGTCTATCTTCGTTCAGTCATAACTAACGAATTTAAGTCTATCTTCGTTCAGTCATAACTAACGAATTTAAGTCTATCTTCGTTCAGTCATAACTAACGAATTTAAGTCTATCTTCGTTCAGTCATAACTAACGAATTTAAGTCTATCTTCGTTCAGTCATAACTAACGAATTTAAGTCTATCTTCGTTCAGTCATAACTAACGAATTTAAGTCTATCTTCGTTCAGTCATAACTAACGAATTTAAGTCTATCTTCGTTCAGTCATAACTAACGAATTTAAGTCTATCTTCGTTCAGTCATAACTAACGAATTTAAGTCTATCTTCGTTCAGTCATAACTAACGAATTTAAGTCTATCTTCGTTCAGTCATAACTAACGAATTTAAGTCTATCTTCGTTCAGTCATAACTAACGAATTTAAGTCTATCTTCGTTCAGTCATAACTAACGAATTTAAAATCTATCTTCGTTCAGTCATAACTAACGAATTTAAAATCTATCTTCGTTCATTGTTAACAACGCACTTAACGTCTATTTTCGTTTAAAGTTATCCAACGAATTTAAGTCTATCTTCGTTCAGTCATAACTAACGAATTTAATGCTATCTTCGTTCAAGTTCTACTAACGAACTTAAGACTATCTTCGTTCAAGTTCTACTAACGAACTTATACTTCGTTCCTTTTGTACTTACGAATTTAAAGTTCGTTCTGATTGTGATAACGAACTTAACGAGTATCTTCGTACAGTGTCAACTTACGAATTTACTGATTAAGTTTTTCGAATTCTGCAATTCATTCATTATGCCACTTTCATATTTGTTTGGATACTGTGATTTGTTTTGCAGATATGGCTTTAGCTCCACGTCAATTTGTTGGGAAGCACAATCTTGCTTTAAATCTTGATCCCGATCAACGTAATTGCGAGCATTATCAGGAGATGTTTGCTTTTATTGCTCGTTCAAGACTGTCATTTGCATTTACTGATTCACCAAGACTAGTAAGGCAGTATATCGATGATTTTTGGAGTTCTGCTCATGAGATTATGGTAAATGATCGTAGCTTTGTTCAAGCTACAGTTGCAGGGATCACATTTAGATTCAATGCTGCAACTCTTCGTCATATTCTGCAGTTAGGTGCAGAACCAGAAGAAGCGGTCGAAATGACATATTCATTTGATCTTCTTTATCGCTGCTTTCAACGGATGGGCTATGTAGGAGCAATCAAGATTCCATTTGATAAAAGCGGATTTCAAGGCCGTTGGAGATATTTGGCTTATGCTTTATTGGTTTGTCTAAGCAATCGTAAAGCAGGTTTCGATCAACTTTCTGCTCAGTTATCGTCGCAGATGGTTGCATTGGTTTATAATAGGCCTTATCCATTTTCGGTATATTTTTATCAAGAATTTATTGATCAAATCAACGCCAGGGGACGAAAGAGATTTCTGGTTTATCCTCGTTTTATTATGGCTATAGTCAGACATTTTTGTCCGAACTTAGTTTTTGATCAAGGTCCACGCTATATACTACATGCATGGCCTTCTCGCTTGTTTGCTGATCTTGCTGCCAATACTAGCAACGTGGCTGGTCTCAATGATCCACCACTTTTTGGTCATTTGATTAATCCAAACTATCGTTCTCGTCTTGAGAATGATATGTTTGTGGATGCTGCTGAAGATTCTGATCATGATGATACAGAACGTTCTGATAGTGGTTCTGATGATGATTCTGATCATGATGATACAGAACGTTCTGATAGTGGTTCTGATGATGATTCCGATGATGATTCTGATCATGGGAATGATGGTGATGCAGTTGACACAGATGATTATGACAGTGTCGCAGCTGATTCTGGAAATGAAAATCGAACAAAAGAGGTTCATGATGTTCCGGTTGAGTCTGAAAGTGATGTAGCTTCTGCAAGTGCTCATTCTTATCACTTATCTCAAGAAGGTGTATCTAGTGAGCTACGTAGAGAACGTCGAAGCAAGGCATGTCATGCTTTTCCGATAGTCTCTGATACGGCTCAATCTGTTCATGATAAGGTAAATTTTGTTCATGATAAGGTAAATTTTGAACATTAAACCTTGCAGGATTATTATGTTTTACTTAACCAATCTTTGGATGTTTTGCATGATGTTTCTTTACAGTATGATGCAAATGTTTTACTTCCTCCTGAGGTTGCGGCTCGATTTAATCCTGAACTAGCCAGCCTTTTTGAAGATATTGATGATCCGGTCAATGCACCCAGTTCAAGTGATACTAGGGGTTCTAAAAGACCAATGGATGCTACTCTTACTTATCAAAGAGTTAAGCGTGCACGTATCACTGAATCTACAGTACCAGCTCCTTCTGAGGATTCTCCTCTGGTTCGACGTATTGAGGTTTTAGAGACTCGTGTTCACACGTTAGAGTCTGATCTCTCAGATGTCCGAACTGCTCTGACCTTTCTTGTCAATTGGGTCAAGAATCAAGGGGGAGATGTGCCTGAAGAGATATGCAGATTATCAGTGCCAAGACCTCGTGATGATGATGATGATGATGCTGATAATGCTGGTGATCGATCTGATTCTCGCCCAGTTCTTGACAAAGGAAAGGGTGTTGAAGTTCAGGGGGAGATAGGGGGAGATAATACTGAGGTTGGTACATCTGGAGCTGCTGGATCAAGTGCGCCTCGTGATGCTGAGGTCATTGAAGCACTTGACGATTCAGGTAATTCTTCAAAGTCAATTGATTATTTAAGTGATGATCAGGTTGAAGCTGAAACTGAACGATTAAAACGTGAAGTTGAAGCAAAATTTGGACATGACTATTATTCTGAAGAAAACGCATTTCATGATGTATTTGATGTCTTGTTAGATAAACAACAAGAAGCAGTTACTGAAAGAGAAAAAGAATTACAGATTCAAAAGCAAATAGCTTTGGAATCTGATTCTGATTCTGATTCAACTTATGATGTTGATAATGATTAGATGAATTGTATTTTAGGTTGCATGTAATAAGTTATGACATGTAAATGTAATTTATCTTATTTCAATGCAATTATATTTCATCTTTATTATCATGATTAATCATTGCATTCTGGTGTTATTTTGTGTAATCTTATCAGATGATACAGATGATACGGAATTACTCTTTAATGGAAATGAGCTTGAGGAAGGTGAGATTATTCCTGAACCGGATCTAAACATGTTCAAGAAACCTTATGGTTTTGATGATGTTTGGGACTCAATTCCTGAAGAGACGTCTGTGGTAGAAAGAAATGTGTTGGAATTAAAGAGAAATGACGTTAAGGAAAGGATGCTTCAAACTCCATTTAGTAGCAATACTAAAGTTTTAAACTTTGTAGTATATGCTAAGGTTGAAGATGCATTGGTTCCTTTTCCTTATGAGATTAATTTGACAAGACCATTTGATCCAAATGAGTTTCCAGTGCCTCTCAGAGATGATGATCCATTACAGGTGATTGATAGATGTGTACCTGGTCAGAGAGTTGGTGAATTTATAGTCACTAGGGATACTCTGAGACCCTCTGTGTATTGGACTCATATCTCGGACAAAGATGCTGCAAAATACAAGACAATTATCTGGAGTTGGTTTTATGATGAAGAACTGAAGCTGTTCGTTCTCAAAAGACCAGATGGTTGTCAGTATTTAGAAAAAAAAAAAAAAAAAAAAAAAAAAAAAAAAAAAAAAAAAAAAAAAAAAAAAAAAAAAAAAAAAAAAAAAAAAAAAAAAAAAAAAAAAAAAAAAAAAAAAAAAAAAAAAAAAAAAAAAAAAAAAAAAAAAAAAAAAAAAAAAAAAAAAAAAAAAAAAAAAAAAAAAAAAAAAAAAAAAAAAAAAAAAAAAAAAAAAAAAAAAAAAAAAAAAAAAAAAAAAAAAAAAAAAAAAAAAAAAAAAAAAAAAAAAAAAAAAAAAAAAAAAAAAAAAAAAAAAAAAAAAAAAAAAAAAAAAAAAAAAAAAAAAAAAAAAAAAAAAAAAAAAAAAAAAAAAAAAAAAAAAAAAAAAAAAAAAAAAAAAAAAAAAAAAAAAAAAAAAAAAAAAAAAAAAAAAAAAAAAAAAAAAAAAAAAAAAAAAAAAAAAAAAAAAAAAAAAAAAAAAAAAAAAAAAAAAAAAAAAAAAAAAAAAAAAAAAAAAAAAAAAAAAAAAAAAAAAAAAAAAAAAAAAAAAAAAAAAAAAAAAAAAAAAAAAAAAAAAAAAAAAAAAAAAAAAAAAAAAAAAAAAAAAAAAAAAAAAAAAAAAAAAAAAAAAAAAAAAAAAAAAAAAAAAAAAAAAAAAAAAAAAAAAAAAAAAAAAAAAAAAAAAAAAAAAAAAAAAAAAAAAAAAAAAAAAAAAAAAAAAAAAAAAAAAAAAAAAAAAAAAAAAAAAAAAAAAAAAAAAAAAAAAAAAAAAAAAAAAAAAAAAAAAAAAAAAAAAAAAAAAAAAAAAAAAAAAAAAAAAAAAAAAAAAAAAAAAAAAAAAAAAAAAAAAAAAAAAAAAAAAAAAAAAAAAAAAAAAAAAAAAAAAAAAAAAAAAAAAAAAAAAAAAAAAAAAAAAAAAAAAAAAAAAAAAAAAAAAAAAAAAAAAAAAAAAAAAAAAAAAAAAAAAAAAAAAAAAAAAAAAAAAAAAAAAAAAAAAAAAAAAAAAAAAAAAAAAAAAAAAAAAAAAAAAAAAAAAAAAAAAAAAAAAAAAAAAAAAAAAAAAAAAAAAAAAAAAAAAAAAAAAAAAAAAAAAAAAAAAAAAAAAAAAAAAAAAAAAAAAAAAAAAAAAAAAAAAAAAAAAAAAAAAAAAAAAAAAAAAAAAAAAAAAAAAAAAAAAAAAAAAAAAAAAAAAAAAAAAAAAAAAAAAAAAAAAAAAAAAAAAAAAAAAAAAAAAAAAAAAAAAAAAAAAAAAAAAAAAAAAAAAAAAAAAAAAAAAAAAAAAAAAAAAAAAAAAAAAAAAAAAAAAAAAAAAAAAAAAAAAAAAAAAAAAAAAAAAAAAAAAAAAAAAAAAAAAAAAAAAAAAAAAAAAAAAAAAAAAAAAAAAAAAAAAAAAAAAAAAAAAAAAAAAAAAAAAAAAAAAAAAAAAAAAAAAAAAAAAAAAAAAAAAAAAAAAAAAAAAAAAAAAAAAAAAAAAAAAAAAAAAAAAAAAAAAAAAAAAAAAAAAAAAAAAAAAAAAAAAAAAAAAAAAAAAAAAAAAAAAAAAAAAAAAAAAAAAAAAAAAAAAAAAAAAAAAAAAAAAAAAAAAAAAAAAAAAAAAAAAAAAAAAAAAAAAAAAAAAAAAAAAAAAAAAAAAAAAAAAAAAAAAAAAAAAAAAAAAAAAAAAAAAAAAAAAAAAAAAAAAAAAAAAAAAAAAAAAAAAAAAAAAAAAAAAAAAAAAAAAAAAAAAAAAAAAAAAAAAAAAAAAAAAAAAAAAAAAAAAAAAAAAAAAAAAAAAAAAAAAAAAAAAAAAAAAAAAAAAAAAAAAAAAAAAAAAAAAAAAAAAAAAAAAAAAAAAAAAAAAAAAAAAAAAAAAAAAAAAAAAAAAAAAAAAAAAAAAAAAACAAAAACATATTCAGATATATGGCTGAGAATGCTTGCTTTTCAGAAATGATTAGATCTGGTTCTTAAATTCTGTGAAAGATCTAGCATTATTATAGGATTTATTCAGTATATACTGATTCAGACTTTGGCGGTTGTAACAACGACAGGAAGTCTACAACTGGAGGATGTCAGTTCTTAGGAGGGAGACTTGTATCGTGGCAGTGTAAGAAGCAGACATCGGTTGCTCAGTCTTCATGTGAGGCAGAGTATATGGCTGCTGGTAGCTGTTGTTCCCAGGTATTGTGGATTCAGAAACAACTACGTGACTACGGTATGGATTTTCTTGATACTCCTATTAGAATAGACAATAAGTCATCTATAGACATTACTAATAACCCTGTCATGCATAAAGTCACCAAGCATATTGATATTAGACATCATTTCTTGCGTGACTGTGCCCAAAAGAAATTAATTCATTTGGAAAAGGTTATAACTGATGATAATCTAGCTGATTTGTATACTAAAGCATTTGATAAGACTCGCTTTGAAAAGCTGATTCTTCTCAATGGTATGAAGAATGCTGATTCATATTAGATCTCTCAAAGAACTATTTTTGTATATTTATTTGTGTCTTAGTTAAGTCTGTAAATAGCTAGAGTCATAAAAATACAAAAAGAGTGTCTAGTTAAGTCTGTATATAATTAGTGTCATAAAAATATAAAAAGTTGAAAAATGAGAAAAACAAAATAAATAAATAAGATAGAGATTTAAGTTGATGCATTCAGATGATTAGAAGTGAGGATAATCTTAGCTTTTAAGCCTGCTTAATCATAATATAACTGCTCAGTTCAGTGATTACAATTTAGGATGTATCGGTAGGCACAAAGTACCAAGGTTTCCTTCAATCTGAACTTAATTTATACAATGTTCTTGTGGAAACATATTCAGATATATGGCTGAGAATGCTTGCTTTTCAGAAATGATTAGATCTGGTCCTTAAATTCTGTGAAAGATCTAGCATTATTATAGGATTTATTCAGTATATATGTGAAAACTTCTACAAGTCATGAGCATGAAAGTTAAATTTAGTTATAATGTGATAATTGTTATGTAATGAAATCAAAGTTAAGGGCTAATGTGGTCTTTGAGATTCGGATAAGTATGTCCTCGGGGTGTCTTTGTATACCTAGCCTACCTAAAGCTTCCAACTTGGGATAGGTTGTCAGAAAGTTCGCTACATGGGTCTCATCGAAAATCACGGGTTCCTTAAAATAAAGAAATGCAAAAGCATATGATAAGTGAAATCGCAAGATACTGAATTCCTCCAAATGAAATAAATCTAAAAAGTGTCTCATGGTTTGTTCAAGGAAGTTTTTGGATATATATTGAATATTTCTCATTTTAGTGCTTGTGTCGATTACGGGAGTATATCTGAATGTGGGTCACATAAGTTCGCAAACTAAAAAGTGGCATGAGTAACTTACTAGGTTACATGGTGACTGTCCTTGGCTCAAGTAATACGAAAGTGCCACAACCCAAAGGAAACTGGAAGTACCGAGTGTTTAAGAGGACAAATATACCGGTAATCGTTGTTGGGTCACTGTTCATAACTAATAATAAGAGAATTATTTCTCACCCGCAGGCTTATGTAATTGCTAATCTGATCTAATCCGTAGAAACTTAGAATCTCTTGTACATAAATAAAGTAGTTTAGATTTTATTTTATTTTATTTTATTTTACTTTTTACTTTATTTTAGTGTCAGTTTGTAGTGTTAAACTAGTTCTTATTGCACGAGAGATTTAATAAGCATCTGATAATTCCATAAGAAGTTATATGATCCTTAGTGGATTATATGAGTCTTGTTGCTTATAGGTATACGATACAGAGTGTTCATTTTTGCCATTTTGGAAGGATGAAGAAAGTCGATATCGTAAGATTCTTCAGGTCTGCTTACACGAGAATGTCCATGCAAATAGCAAGAGGTTGTTATTTGATGGATGACAAGATTTTTGAAGACTAAAGAAATCCAAGATGCTGCTGTCAAAGGGGAGTTTGTTGATGCATGTTGATGTGACAACAGCAACTTAGATTTGATTATGTCTTATTCATTTATATGTAATTAATAGATTATGAACTTTGTGTTTTAGTAATGATTGATTACATGTTTTGGTGTTTTATATATGTTTATATATGATGGTTGTTATGTATGTCATACAAGTACAATCATAATATATGTTAGGTTCTTGTACATAAAGTACTAGGAAAATAACTAAGCATAAGATGTTGATGGTTTTTAGTACTAACGAAGATGATCTTCGTTAGGAACGAACGAAGATTATCTTCGTTCTAAGGGCTGGGCTGCTAAGTTCGTAAGAACAAAGCCCAGCAGGCCCAATATCGATTATAAACGTATATAAACGATTGGAAACCCTAGAATGAGGCATCCAGTCGATTAATCACACACAATTACAGCTTCTAAGTTCGTTGGCAATCAGTAGCAAACGAATATAGAGTAATTAAGGCTGATTACAATCTTGTTAATTAGCAATAATATAGATAACTAATCAAACAGTTATCTCGTGAGGATTCCGCACTCACGACATAACCATAGACGATCTCGAGAGCGATCCAGAGCTATCGAGGGACTCACACTAATCCTAAATACTGCAAGAATTTCTCTGCTTTAATGATCAAGAAATTTGAAATGAGCATGATGGGTGAATTAAACTTTTTCCTTGGTCTTCAAGTAAAACAGTTGTCAAATGGTACTTTATTTGTCAATCTAAGTACATTCTTGACATGTTGAAAAAGTTTGATATGATGGATTGTCAAACAATTGGAACACCCATGGAAGCTCGGACAAAGATTAATGCTGACTTAAATGGAAAATATTTTGATCAAAAGAAATATCGCAGTATGATAGGGTCACTCATGTATTTGACTGCAAGTCGCCCGGATATTATGTTCGCCACATGCATGTGTGCCGGTACCAGGCCAATCCCAAGGAAAGTCATTTCCAGGCCATTAAACGGATCTTCCGATACCTGAAAGGCACAGTGAACCTTGGTCTCTGGTATCCAAGGGATACCGGGTTTCAGTTAATTGCATATTCGGATGCTGACCATGCAGGTTGTAAGCTTGATCGAAAGAGTACTTCTGGGAGTGTACAGTTTCTAGGGGATAGATTAGTCAGTTGGTCTTCAAAGAAACAGAATTGTGTATCCACATCTACTGCAGAGGCTGAATACGTTGCTGCAGCAAGCTGTTGTTCACAAGTTCTTTGGATGAAGACTCAGTTGACTGATTATGGATTCCAATTCAACAGAATTCCCATTTACTGTGACTCAAAGAGTGTTATTGCTATTTCTTGCAATCCTGTACAGCACACAAAGACCAAGCACATAGATGTTCGGTACCATTTTCTTAAAGATCATGTCGAGAAAGGTAACATCGAACTCTATTTTGTCCCAACAGACTACCAACTTGCAGACCTTTTCACCAAACCTTTGGATGAAAACAGGTTTAATTTTCTGAAAACCAAGTTGGGAATGCTTGATTTACAAACTTAAATGCTTTCATGCCATGTATTCTATGTTCATTTTCTGTTTCAAACATTGATGTGTTTTACTTGTTATTTCATGCAATGTTTGAGGGGGAGAAAAAGGGTAGAATGCATGATTTAAGGGGGAGTTTGTAAATTTAGTATGGTTATGCTTAATTTGAGGGGGAGTGTGCAAATGCATGTGAATATTTGTTTGCTTATTTGTTAATTGTTTGTTTTATTTGCATTAATTTTTTTTATGTGTGTTTGTTGTTAAAATCTGAAAAATCAAATACAAAATTAGAAAATTCTAAAATAATAAAAAGATTTTTTTTGTTTTATTTTTTTTCTGTTTTATTATTTCATTTTTATTCTTATTTTTAATTTTTTTTTTCTGTTTTATTATTTCATTTTTATTCTTATTTTTAATTTTTTTTCTTTTCTTTATGTTTGTTTCTTATTTTTTTTAAGCCCAAAAACAATATGAGCCCAATTGCCTTGATGAGCCCAAGACTTGTTTGAAGACGGGTTGTCTCGCGGGTCACACCCAGACCCGCGACCCATGTTTGCTCTTTAAATTGGAAATGGGCGGGTCAAAATATTCACTTTGAAATTTCAAACAAAATATCTTATTTTTTTCTCTCTAAAACCGATCAAAAGTCACATCAATATATCAAAATTTCAATTTTGTTCATAATAATTCAAGTGGATACATTCGTGTGATAGATTTTCAGTTGTATTTCATCATTTACTTCGATCAAATCATCGGTTTTTGAGGTAAGATTTCTTGTATAAGTTTTGATCACCAACTGTTTGATTAAATGCCAAGTTGAATTTTTTTTCTTTCGAAGTCTTATGCTTGCTATGAGCTTTTGATTCATGTTTTGATGATAATAGAAGCATGATTAGGTATTGTACTTATTGTTTATATGATTATATGACTTAATCTGCATGTGTTAATGATTTTTCTGGGTTTGAATGTGCGAGGGCTGGGTAATTTCATGAATGTTTGATGAAAAGTGCCATTTGCAGAGCATTTTGCTCGGCAAATGGGTACTTTGTTCATATTAAACTTCAAATCATCTTAACTTCTGATGAACATGTTCTTAATTTTCTCAAACAAGTTTTTAGATCAAAAAGTGTCATTTGCAGAGCTTCTAGCTCGGCAAATGCTTGTTTTTATCAAACCAGTAAATTTTCCACCAAGTCATTAAAACAACATAATGCAGAGCATTTTGCTCGGCATTCAAGCATTTTTGAATTCCAAAAGTTTTACAAGTTTTTAAAAACAACTGTTTGCAGAGCAGTTTGCTCGGCAAACAGTGCATTTTGTACAAAACTTGTTCCAAGTCTTAGAACAACTGTTTGCAGAGCATTTTGCTCGGCAAACAGTACAAATTGAATTTCTAAATTTTGTCAAGACTTGAACCATGCATTTGCAGAGCTTTGAGCTCGGCAAATGCATGTAAACTTTTCACTTAGTTTTCAAAATCAACTGTTTGCAGAGCATTCTGCTCGGCAAACAGTACAATGTGAATTTTTACACCAAGTTTTCAAAATCAACTGTTTGCAGAGCATTTTGCTCGGCAAACAGTACAAAATGAAAATTTTTCACAAAGTTTTTAAATCCAACTGTTTGCAGAGCATTTTGCTCGGCAAACAGTACAATTTGAAATTTTTCAAATTGAAATTGTTCTTTATCAATTGACAACATTTTTGTTGTTCAATAAAAGAAAATTTCATACATTTCAAAGGAGTGAATCTGAACTGCTTATTTGCAGAGCTTTGAGCTCGGCATTTACGAGGTTCATCTCCAATACTCGATGACTTGATGCCTGACTTGAGATTTTCTCGTGTTTGCAGAGAAGTTTGTTCGGCAAACACTTGAAATCTTCATTTTTTTTTACCAAAACCAACTTTTGGTCCTTGTCAATTTCTGGGCATATTTTTCAAAATGTGCTATTTGCAGAGGTTTTTGCTCTGCAAATAGTACAAAATAGAATTTAAATTTTTTTTTTTCCTTTCATTATTTTATTCTATATTTTTTATTATTTGTGTTGTGTTTTTAAAATGTAAATGTATTTGTGTATTGTGTTGGTAAATATATAGTATTTCATAAGTGTTTGGGGTGAGAGGCAAGGTATCGAACGCCTTTGTGTACTACCTTGTTTTCTTATCTTTTAATACTTATGTGATTCTATATATTGTCATGTTTTGTATATATATTTGAGTGAGATGCAAGGTATCGAACGCCTTTGTGTACTACTTTGTTTTCTCATTTTTTAATATATATGCAAAACATTGTCTTTGTGTAATAAATGTGTTTCTTAAATGTTGGTTTGTGTTGTTATTTTTCTGTGATTAAATTGTATTTTCTGGTCAATACATTGGTCAGTTTGTGTTAACAGAAAAATAATAAAGTATCAAGATGGCTATGTTTAAAGAAGGAGATTCAATGAAGATGCAAGCCAATCAAGCACTACACATTCCATTTGCTTGCAAATTCCCGATCATTCCAGAGATTCTTAGCTATCATCCATTAAATAATGCTTTGACTGGAGGTGCAATTGTGCCTGAGAAGTATGTCTTTGAGCTGTGGCAATCAATTGAATATGTACGAGGAAGTAAAAGGCATAACACAGCAGACTACTTCAAATTTTCTCTAGAGTCAGAAGATGAACTGTTTAATTGTCGATTCACTTTGGATGAGTTTAGAACAACAATTGGATTTCCTGTACTTGAAGAATACGAAGAACTCCCATCAGTTGAAGAAATGTTGGCTGGAGTTCATTCGTTGGGTTATGACGGAGAGTTGGCAACGATGAGAGATTTTAGAAGGAGTAATGTAGCAACTCTCTGGCATACGATGTACAATGTTTTAACCACCTGTTTGATGCCATCACAGAAAGGAATTGATCTCATGACAAAGGATTCCTTATCAATTTACTATGCAGTCACTCACAATGTGCAGTGTGACTTTGCGGCGATTATATGGAAAAAGATGATTCAAGTTGTCAAAGGAAAGGATAAACAAGACAGAAAATATATTCCTTTTATCAGATTTTTCACACTGATTATCGAAGATGTTCTTGATAATGTAGAAGAAATTCCAAAATTGGAGAATAGCTTCAAGTGTGTGATTGCGATGTATAAATCCAACTTGAGAGGCACAAGTTGTGAAACTGTAAGACCTTTTCCGATTCCACCATTTCTGATAAACCTGGTTCCTGCTCAGAGTCCTCACCTTAGGGCTTATCTTGAGTGGTTAGTCTCAGCAATGGGGTCTGAAAACCAACAGACTCCTTCCCAAGCTGAGCATAGGTCGCCAAGTGAGGGTCCTAGGTCTGTTAAAAGAAAAAGAGGGGTTAGTGATGAGGGGACCTCTGAGCAGAGGAAAAGAAAGTCAAAAAGAGTTATGTTTGATCAAGATGTTGTATCACCTGAACCTATTTCATCACCTGTTTCACAATCTACACCATCCGTTCAATTTTCACAATCTTCACCTTCACAATCTACACCTTTACCATCTGTTGTTTCACCAAACCCACCAACTTTTACACCACCTCGCTCATCACCGGTACTTAATCCCACACCACTTGCTTCAGCAATACCTGAAGAACCAACTCCACCACCAGGTAGACGACTTAAAATGGCTGCTAGAAGTGTACTGAAGCAGGCCTCAAAGAAAAAGAAATCCAAAAGAAAACTTAAGTCGTCTAAATCTGCCAGACAAAGTTATGAATCTCAAACAGCAGATGTAAATGAACAACCTGGTGCCTCAGCTGAATTTGATGTTGCACAAATAACTGAAGTAATTCATAATGTTGTATCTGAGGTTGAAACTGAGCATGTTAGCACTGGAGATGATGTTGTGCAGGAGAAACAAGGCGGAATTGAGGGAGGAGTTGAAAATACCAGAGAGGATGTGCGGTCCGGGTTAGGACAAGGCATAAAGAAAACGTTGGCCCTCCGATAGTTGAAACCAATGTGTCTAGACGGGATGTCAACCCTAGGGTAGAAGTCGAGAACTCCCCATTCTCGCTTGCACCGAATTCTCCTCGCCATTCTGACTCCTCACAACAGGAGTTAGTCTCACAAATGCACGGGGAACAGCCACGCTCACCACACTCTCCTCATTTGGAGGATGAGAGTGTTGAAATAGAGAGGACCAGCCCCACCTCTCGCCTTCAATTCATGCACAAGAGTCTAGATCTCCTAGGGACACGGATTCACAAGCCCAGTTGAGTACTGGTGCCGGAAAAAGCGGAGAGGGACCCACTTTGTGTGACCCTCAAGGACAGCTTGTAAATCCTGCCTTAGCTAACATCACGCCAGCTTTAGCCGCAGGTAACAGTCCTCAGACCGAGACTGGGGGACAGTATGAACGCCGTAGTAACACACTGCTTCCTCAGGATCAACCTGAGACTGTATTAACGGGCATTCTCAGTGACCCCAGTGTTGTTAGTGGTGTTTGCCCAACAACAAGTCCAGGACAGTGATTTATCACAGTCTAGGACACAACTTGATTCGGGTTGCAAAGCCCATGAATCTGAAACTGCTGGTGAGGGTATAACCCGAGGATCCGCAGGAAATCCTGAATCAGCTTCGCTGAATTTAGGTCACATTTCAAATGTGCAAACAACCCCCGGGTTGGCCTCCATCAAACACCAACACAAAGAACACCAACACCAACTCAAATTCCATCAACATCAACAAATCTACCAACCAAAGATTCTGCATGTGAAGTTTTGTTAAATATCTTAAGATCGGAGGGTGATTTGTTGACTGTTACTGAAAGAGGAGTGTTGAATGCCTTGGAAGTTAGAGAAGGGAACTTGCAACTGAAAGAAGAGTCAAAGCCTTACAAGAACAAGTTCAAAGACAAAAGGCTGAGTATGATGCTAAACTAGCTGAATTTGAATTAAGATTGTTGGCAATAGAATCTTGCCGACCGGCCTCGGTTGCTTCTCGTCGGGATGATCCTGATTCTGATGATCACCCCGAGGGGAGAATCAAGGAGAAGGTCAAGTCAACATTGAAAATACTTCGGCAAGTGTTGATGTGAATGTTGGAGATGTGGTGATGGAAGAAAGAGCTGAAGGCAGTAATCAAGATGTGATTGAAGAGGATCAGGCAGAAATTGAAAGATTAGCTGCTGTTAGAGCTAGAGAACTTAATGATGAAACTCAAAGAGAAGTTGACAAAATGGTTAAAGCTTTCAATAAAAGATTTAATGAAAGAAACAATGAAGATGATCCAGAGGAGATTGAAAGAATTGATGAAATAAAAAGAAAATTTTATGAAGTGTTTGGAGCTGATAGTGATGATGAAGATGATGAAGATAATGAAAATAGTGTTGAAAATGAAGATGAAGGGTATGTGATTGAAAATGAGATAGTTGAATATGCTGAGAGAAGCAGACATTGAGGCTGCAAAAGACAGTGTAACCTTGGACGAGCCAGAATTAGTTGGAACTCCAATAAACGTTGAAGCTGTTGAGGAACCTGTGTTTGAAGACTTCCCAGATCTTGATTATTTTGAAACAGGTTCGTCGAGCAGAAAAGAAGTTGGAGAATCTTCTACTCAGGGTTTCACTACTCCTCAACACTATACCTTTGAAGACTTCAATAGCTTTGATGAATTGAGAAAGACTCCTGAGGCTGCATCACAGAACTTCAAGAAATCAACATAAAAACAAGTGTTGAAAGAAGCAATCATATCCGAGGAAGTTCTCCCTGATTATTTTCCAACAGAATTAACTGAAGAACAAAGGAGATTCATTAATCGGGGATACTTCTTGAGGGATAAAGAAAGAATGGTTGCGCTGGGTGTTAAGCCAAAGGAGGCAGCCAAGAAGTCTAGATTTTTGGAAGAAAGAGCTTTTCCGATATTTTGTGGAGCTACCAAAGTTATCAAGACCAGAAGACCAGAGTTGGATTCGATGTATAAGTTTAAGGAAGCTAGACAAGTTGAAGAATACAAAGAGCTTCTTAAACTCACCAAGCAATATAATCCCAAGCTCCTTGAAGAACAAAGAAATCACAAGATCTTGGTGCTGGTCAGAGTTATTTTGGTTAAAAGGAATACTATCTCAATCCCAAGTTTCCATGTCAAAAGAGATAATGGCAAGAGCTACAGATTTACTGAAACACAATTCAAGATGCTGCCCGTTGATGACATTATCTTCCTCTACAATCATTTCTTGAATGCAATGCAGCGATACCGTGAAGATGTTATTGCCTTTGAAGCTGTTAAAAGATATATGTCAAGCTGCATTCAATACGCTTCATTGGAAGATTTTCAGATAGGATTTGAAGTTGTGAAGAGGAAGATTAATGTGCCGTATCCAGATCAAAGTCTATACACCGCAGATATTGGACAGCTAAGTATTGGTCATATCATAGAAGAACCATCCTTCGGTGTTGTCTTTTTGAATAGCAGAAAGAAGAAGATTTTCATTCGCATGGATGAAATTGCTTCTTATTCTGATGGAACTTTAGAGTTTTGTAAGAATGTGTTGTTGTGCCTGCAAGAAGACGAGCAAGATGAAAAGAAAAAGGAAGTGTTTGATAAAGCAATCTCCAAGATTAATCAAAGACTCGAGTACAGAGATAGCATTAGAATGATGAGAGAAGCAAAGAATGTTCAGAAGTCTAAGTACGTCGTACGTCGAAGAGGAGGTTGTTGGATCAAATACGAGCCTGGTCATCGTCCAGGTCCACAGAACATTCCTCCAAGAAACTTTGCAGACAACATGGTTGTTCCTGATGATAGACCCGAAGGAGAAAATTGGTTCTGGCATCCAAACAAAGATAGACCGAATACAAGAGCTTAAAGAAAGACAAAGACTGGATATTTTTCACAAATCACTACTAAGGGGGAGATTGTTAGAAATATAAATGTAGTAGTTGATTTGTGTACTTATGTAATTTGTACTTATATTGTAATCTTGTTACAATGGAAGGGGGCATAGTGTAAATAGCTCATAGTATATAAACCCCCTCCATTATGTTAATTGTAACTTTTACCCTATAATACAATCCAATCTTTCCCTGACATCTCTCTACTCTCTCTCTACTTTCTCTCTCTAGAAACCGCCATTAACACACACACTTACACACACAAAAGCTCGAATTCTAACTTCGTGTTCATAAAATCGATGTTGAATTCGATTTCTGGGCATGAGATTCATGAAAAACAAGTCCAAGTTGATATAATAATTGATTTCGATTGATTTCTTTATCTTATGGAGATGTTTTTCTGGGTTGCTAAGGTTAGCTCGTGCTGACGTCACACGAGGTGGTTTTACCCTCGCGCTGACGTCACCACGAAGCAGCCTTGTTAATTTTGAATTTATTTAATTAATTTTTGTTTTTGTTTTTCTTTTCGTTTTTTTTTGTTTTATGCGGGTATGGCAGGACAAGGTGCTAATGCTGTG
>CM067167.1:218373183-218381093 GCA_034093135.1 Erigeron breviscapus | reverse complement strand
AGATAAAAAAACGAAGGTAGTACACAAAGGCGTTCGATACCTTGCTTCTTATCTCAACACTTATGAAATAGTATATAGACAAATACAATACACACATACATACATTTTAAAATTTCAACACAAAATAAAACTAAGAAAAGAAAAAAAATTTTGAAGAAAAATAAAAACCAATTTTAACTGTTTGCCGAGCTCAAACCTCGGCAAATGGGGGTTTCAAAAAAAATTTTCTCAAAATTTTGCCCAGAAATTGATAAGGAATAAAAATTGGTTTTGGCAAAAATTTTGACAAAATGTATGATTTGCCGAGCTAACATCTCGGCAAACACGAGAAAATATCAAGTCAGGCATCAAATCATCGAGTATGGGAGTTGTATCTCGTAAACGCCGAGCTCAAAGCTCTGCTAATGAGCAGTTCAGACTAACTCCTTTTAAATGTATGAAATTTCCTTTGATTTGGACAACAATAATGTTGACAAATGATTAAAGGAAGATTTCAATGAAAAATTGAAGATTTTGTAAAAAATTTTTCACCCAAAAACATTATTTGCTGAGCAAAATGCTCTGCAAACAGTTGATTTGAAAACATGGTGAAAAGTTTACACGCATTTTCCGAGCTTAAAGCTCTGCAAATGCATGGTTCAAGTCTTAAAAAAAATTTGAAAATCCAATTTGTACTGTTTGCCGAGCTCAGAGCTCTGCAAACAGTTGAATTTAAGACTTGGGAATTTTTTTTCAAAATGAACTGTTTGCCGAGCTCGGAACTCTGCAAACAGTTGAATTTAAGACTTGAAAATTTTTGGAAAACCAATTGCACTTTTTGCCGAGCTCAGAGCTCTGCAAACAATTGTTTTTAGACTTGGAAATTTTTGAAAACCAAATTGTACTGTTTGCCGAGCTTAGAGCTCTGCAAACCGTTGTTTTTAGAATTTTGAAAAAAATTGGAAATCAATTTTCACTGAATGCCGAGCTTAGTGCTCTGCAAACAGTTGATTTAAGGACTTGGTGAAAAACAAATTTGTTTTGATAAAAACAAGCATTTGCCGAGCAAGAAGCTCTGCAAATGACTATTTTAATTCAAAAATTTGTTTAGGAAAAATATGAACATGTTAACCAGAAAATATGAAGATTTGAAGATTATCATGAACAAACATCGCATTTGCCGAGCTCAAAGCTCTGCAAATGGCACTTTTGATCAAAAACTTTGGTTATTACCCAACCCTTCAAGATTCAAATCCAGAAACAAATCAAACCAGAGCAAATTAAGGCTTAACATTAAGATAAACATCAAGTAAAAACCCTAATCATTCAACTAACACAACAACTAATCACAATCAATCATCACAAAATTCATAATAAACAAGAAAGTTCATTCAAGCATTTAATCAAACAGTTGGCATTCAATATGAAGCAAGAAAATTTACCTTAAAAACTGATGATTTGATCGAATAACTAGATGAAATATATCAGAAAAACCTTTACTAGTACAACCCCACTTTGATTATTATGATTGATTTTGATGAAAATTATTGATTGATTAATGACAAGTTTAAGCGGTTTAAGAGAGAAAACAAAATATTCTTTGGTTTGAATTTGAATTGTAATTGACTTGGCCCGCCCATTTTCTTTTTAAAGCATAAATCTGGGTCGCGGGTCTGGGCATGACCCGCGTGTCAACCCGGATACCAGAGTTGAATTGGGCTAAAAACAAAAGTTGGGCTTTTCTTGTTGGGTTTTCACTAAACAGAATTAAAAAAAAAAAATGAATAACAAATTCAACAAACAAAAAAAACTTAAAATAAAATAAAAATTTAGAGAAGAAAAGAAAAAAAGAAAAAAAAAACTTTTTATCATTTTTAAAATTTCTAATTTTGTATTTGGTTTTTCAGATTTTAAAACAAACACACATACAAAATAAACGAATAAAACAAACAGATTACAAATAACCTAACAAATATTCACATGCATTTGCACACTCCCCCTCAAATTAAGCATATATCAAAATAGTAAATTTACAAACTCCCCCTAAAATCATGCATTCTACCCTTTTTCTCTCCCTCAAACATTGCATGTAATAGCAGATAAAACACATCAATGTTTGAAACAGAAAATGAACATAGAATACATGGCATGAAAGCATTTAAGTTTGTAAATCTAGCATTCCCAACTTGGTTTTAAGAAAATTAAACTTTTGCTCATCCAGAGGTTTGGTGAAAATGTCAGCAAGTTGGTAGTCTGTCGGGACAAAATAGAGTTCGATGTTACCTTTCTCGACATGATCTTTAAGAAAATGGTACCGAACATCTATGTGCTTGGTCTTTGTGTGCTGTACAGGATTGCAAGAAATAGCAATTGCACTCTTAGAGTCACAGTATATGGGAATTCTGTTGAACTGAAATCCATAATCAGTCAACTGTGTCTTCATCTAAAGAACTTGTGAACAACAGCTTGCTGCCACAACGTATTCAGCTTCTGCAGTAGATGTGGATACACAATTCTGTTTCTTTGAAGACCAACTGACCAATCTATCCCCTAGAAACTGTACACTTCCAGAAGTACTCTTTCGATCAAGCTTACAACCTGCATGGTCAGCATCCGAATATGCAATCAACTGAAACCCAGTATCCCTTGGATACCAGAGACCAAGGTTCACTGTGCCTTTCAGGTATCGGAAGATCCGTTTAACGGCCTGGAAATGACTTTCCTTGGGATTGGCCTGGTACCTGGCACACATGCATGTGGCGAACATAATATCCGGGCGACTTGCAGTCAAATACATGAGCGAACCTATCATACTGCGATATCTTTTGATCAAAAGATTTTCCATTTAAATCAGCATTAATCTTTGTGCGAGCTTCCATGGGTGTACCAATTGTTTGACAATCCATCATATCAAACTTTTTCAACATGTCAAGAATGTACTTTGTTTGACAAATAAATGTACTATTTGACAATTGTTTGACTTGTAGACCAAGGAAAAAGTTTAATTCACCCATCATGCTCATTTCAAATTTCTTGATCATTAAAGCTGAAAAATTCTTGCAGTATTTAGGATTAGTTGACCCGAAAATTATGTCGTCAACATAAATCAGGATTAGAATGATGTCACTCCCTTGTCGTTTGATAAACAAGGTAGTGTCAATCGAACCTTTGCTAAAACCAGATTTCACAAGATAAGAGGATAGAGCATCATACCATGCACGAGGGGCTTGTTTCAGACCATACAAAGCCTTATCTAACCTGTAAACATAGTCTGGATGTTTTGAATTCATAAATCCCTCAGGTTGTTCAACGTACACTTCTTCTTTGAGAATCCCATTTAAGAAGGCAGTTTTGACATCCATTTGGTAGACTGTGAAGTTCTTGTAGGCAGCATAGGCAAGAAACATCCGAATAGCCTCAATTCGTGCAACTGGTGCGAATGTCTCATCGTAATCAATTCCATCTTGTTGGCAATATCCCTTTGCAACCAATCGTGCTTTGTTACGTACAACAACTCCAGTTTCATCCTTTTTGTTCTTGAAGATCCATTTGGTTTTAATTGGCTCCTTATTCTTGTAAGGATTGGGAACCAATTTCCACACCTCAAGACGTTCGAACTAATTAAGTTCTTCCTGCATTGCTTTCACCCAATCTGGATAACTTAGAGCTTCATTCACTGTCTTTGGTTCAACAATACTCAGAAAATTCACAAACAGACATTCATTCGCGGATGCGGATCTTGTCTGAACTCCAGTTGTTGGATTACCAATGACTTGAGAAATCGGATGGGCTCTAGTCCATTTGGTTGTGTGAGGAATTGGATCAAGTGGATCACCAGATTCTTCAGAATCAATAAAATCAGGAGAATCTTGCTCTGTCAATTGTTTGAATGAAGTAGCAATTGGCTCAACAAAGTCGTCGGGATCATAATCTTCAGGATTGGTTGAAGGATTTGTCACTTGAGAGATATTATGAGGTTGAGTATGCAATTCTGAATTATCAGTAGGTGGAGGAGAATCAGATGAAGAATTATCATCTGATGTTTGTGATGGTGTAGACTCATTGGGATCCATCTCTTTTGAATTTGAACTGGAAGGTTCATTTGTATTCATTTCAGATTCAGGAACTTTCTTCGGAACTTGGAAAAATTCTTCAAACAAGATATCCAAATCTTGTGTAGTTGGAGTAGAGAATGATGATTTGACATTTGATGCAGTCTTTGTTGCGGAACCTTGTGGACTTTGAAGTTCAGGTCTTGAACTGTGTTGTTCAAGAACCATTCCCGAGAGTTCATCAAATCTAACATTCATACTCTCGTCTATTCTCTTGGTTCTTCGGTTATATACTCGATAAGCTATTGATTCTCTCAAATAACCGATGAAGTATGCCTCATCGCCTTTTGGTTCAAATTTGCCCAGATTATCTCGATCATTGAGAACAGAACATACACATCCAAATATGTGTAAGAAGTTCACATTGGGCTTTCTTTTGTTAATCACCTCATATGGAGTTTTATCAAATCTCTTGTTTATGATCGATCTATTTTGAGTGAAACATGCAGTAGCAACAGCTTCAGCCCATAGATTCTGTTCTAGCTGCTCCATTAGAATACGAGTTCGATTTCGACGTTCAACTACTCCATTCTGTTGAGGTGTCCTGGCAGCGGAAAATTGATGAGTAATACCCATAGACTTGAAGAAAGAATCAATTGTTGAATTCTTAAATTCAGTGCCATTGTCTGAGCGAACAATTCTAACAGATGATTTAAGATTTACTTGGGTCTTCTTGATGAAATCAATAATCACCTTCGAAGCCTCACTCTTTGCATGAAGAAAGAATACCCAAGTATAACAAGAATAATCATCGACAATCACAAGAATGTATCGCTTGCCATGGATACTTTGAACTTTCATTGGTCCACACAAATCCATATGAATAAGGTGCAAAGGACCTTCTGTACTTAGAAACTTCTTTGGTTTGTGTGTTGCTTTCTTTATCTTTCCAATTGCACAAGCCGGACAAACATGTTCACTTTCATACTTGTAATCCGGAAGACCTTCAACAAGTTGTTTATCCACGAGCGCATTAATCGTTTGAAAATTAAGATGAGAAAGACGGCGATGCCATAACCAAGAATTTTGTGCAGTTGCTTTTGAAAGAAGACAAATCTCTGAAGAATTAGTTGGAATGTTGTTGAGATCAATAGTGAACAAATTATTGTCTCTTGTACCAGTAAGAATATCCACACCATCTTCAG
Organism: Erigeron breviscapus; assembly: GCA_034093135.1. Taxonomy (NCBI): domain Eukaryota; kingdom Viridiplantae; phylum Streptophyta; class Magnoliopsida; order Asterales; family Asteraceae; genus Erigeron; species Erigeron breviscapus. Next base: position 218,375,857 of record CM067167.1, on the reverse strand, counting down.
TCTGTACTTTGCATTCATATCTCCTGAATAATACTTGAAGATCATTGTCACAAAATTGTCCAACACTAAAAAGATTGTGTCCTAGGCCTTCAACATAGGAAACTCTCTTGATAGTGACACCATTTTTAACAATGTCTCCATAACCGAGAATAGGAGCGATATGATCATTTCCGAATCTGACAGTTCCCATAAATTTCTCGACAAAGTTTGTAAGAATGGACTTGTTTCCAGTCATATGACGAGAACATCCTGAGTCAACATACCATGCATAAATGAGATATTCCTGCAAGGACAAGGAATATGATTTAGGTACCCATGTAGATTGGGTCCTTGCAGGTTAGAGGGATAACATGCAAGTACACAAAACAAATAACACATAACAAAATGACACACAAACAAACATTTTATTCAACAAAACAAATAAGCACACATATGAGTTCAAATGAGAAATACAAATTACATGCAAAGAAATGTAAAGATTTATACACAAGTTTTGATACAAGCGGGATTAGTACTATCTAGAGAATTTGATCTACGAACAATCCACACTTGTTTGACATTTGTTGTATTCCCATCAAGCTTGAATTTACTAGAAGCATGCAAAAATCTATCCTTAGGAATCCATCTACTGCTACTAGTTAAGCACAAGTTACCTGAAACACGAACATTCTTTTTGTTAGCAAACAATTTGTTATTTCCGTTCTTAACAGGTTTCTTCTTGATGGTTTCTGTGGTCTTGTTCACTTTCTTGATGTTATTAGGTGACAACCAACCATACTGATCTTTGTATTTAGTCATTCCAGAAACAGTATCTCTAACCCTCTGTAAAGTGCACTTAGGATTCTTCTGAGAATACCTAGGAAAACTAGAATACCTAACCTGCTGAGGTTGTTTGTTACCTAATGAGAAAGTTTCATTCTTGACAATCTTTGGACCACTGCTTGTTTTGACTTCTTTTTGAATCTTAGGTTCAGATTTAACTTTATACTTCTGTGGTTGTTTAGAAGTCTTAGAAACTGTGGGACCTTTGTTTGGTTTCGGTCTTGAATCCGTCTTAGGTGTTGATTGGACTTTGGTTTTGAATCAGTCTTGGGTGATGGTTTGTCTTTGGTTTTGAATCAGTCTTGGGTAATGGGTTGGTCTTTGGTTGTTGGGTGGTCTTTGGTCTTTGGAACTATCGAATGGGGAAGGTTGTGAAGAGTGTGACTTTGGAATCTTCTTTAGAAAAAATTCATGTTTATCCTCTTTTTGAACAAAAAGTTTTTCAAATTCAGGTTCAAAATCATGATTTCCTTCCAAAAATGTTGACATTTCATCAGTTTCCAACTTCACACTTGCTTCACTTAACTTGAAAGGACAAGGATTTCCCTTGAGTGGAATTGATGCTTTTTCTTTCTCTTTAATAGATTGAAGTGCAATTTTCTGAAGTTCGAAATCAATTTTCAGTTTGTTTAGTTCCTTAAGCACATTCAACTTTTGTTCCTTTTCTTTTTCAAACTTTTGTTTGAAAGCATCAATTTCATTCAAGTAAGATTGTGTTCCCTCAGAAAACTTGGTAAAAGACTTGGTCTTAGAAGCAGTCGGGAAGAAATAATCATCAACATCATTAACATCAAAGACATCATCTAGATCACTATCAGTTTGAACAGACACATGCACAACTTTCTTGATGTCTACATTCACATTTTGAACATGGATTGGATGATTATTTTCAAACACATTGGTTTTTTCTTTCATAGATAAAATCTTCTTATTGATTTTCTCAATCAATTCAGAAAACTTTCGGTCAAAATCAAGTTTGCACATATCAAAAATCTGAACTCTAATTACAATAATGATAAAGGCATATTGCAACGGAACTCTAATTACAAGGTCACTAATTTTCAAGGGACAACCATACATGCGCCTTCGTCATGAGACTTTCATTTGCAATTGCTATCATGCTATATTGTTATTATTTCCAGTTCACGATTCTTGTTTATTTCCTAGTTTTAGTCCCCTATTAAACTGAATCAACTTTCCAGATGCTTGCAATTTTTTCATATATATTACAGATGCTTGCATTTTGCAATTATGACTCATTGTCATCAACTTGTAGCACGTGTTTACAAATAAACAAAAGACACATGACAAGAACACCAAAATTTACATTTAATCATAACACCCCGGCATATCTAGATCACAAGTATAAAAATTTACAAGCAAAATGTGATCACCAGACAACAAATGTGCCCATATGTTATTACGAATGATTAAAAATACAACCACATGTGTACTCTATGTCAGGCATTCGTACTCTTCACTAAAATCTAACCCTCTTCATCACCGATTTTAAAAGTGTGAGATCCATGTGTGCTCCTTCAAAAAAACCAAATTTAGCAAAACGCAATTAAAACGATGTATAAACAAATGTGCATATTGAGCCACACATGTGCTCTACTGGCATCGACACCTATGAAACCGTCACACACATGCCAGAAATACAGGTAAACACATGTATTTCTATGTACAAACAAATGTGCACACTGATACACACATGTGTTCCGGTGGCATCGCGTACATATGTTATGTATTTACAAGAGCATTTGCCCAAATTTATTAGGGAAAAAAAACATGTGTTCAGTTCCTCAAACATACTTTAACCATACTCTAATATATTATACCTATATAAGAA
>CM067167.1:218363183-218368183 GCA_034093135.1 Erigeron breviscapus | reverse complement strand
TCCCTTCGAGTATACCAAGTCGAATCTCACTCTAGCTCTACATCCAGTGCATTCCATGCTGCTTTTTCTAACTGGTTTGTGATTTGTAGATAGAGTATCCATGTAAACATTCTTTCGTTCGCCAGCTCTGTGACAAAGATAGTACTTTTGCCTTACTTTTCCAGACAAATTATTTTTCTGGCTCCCTTTTCTGATTTCAAAACCAGCATAATAAGCATACTCTTGGTACATTCTCCGACAGTTTTCAAGTGTTCCGTAGTTTTTTCCAGGCACTGGTTGTCGTTTGTAATCAACTATTGGCACAAAGAACTCCGATCCATCTGGTGTTTGAAATGTTTGTGTAACATTTGTTTTAGGCGTCTTTTTCAGCACAGGAACTGTATGAAAATATACAGGTCAAAAACAATAATCAGCATAACGATTATGAAAATATACATAAAATCAAATTTGATTCTTAAAGAAAACAACATATTGCAATGCAAAATCAAATTTGATTTTACACAGATAGTCTTAAAAGGACACATATACCTTAAAACGTACAAATTTGCACATAATCAAATTTGATTTTGTGCATAAAAGTACACAAACACGTATACCTTAAAAACTACAAATCTGCACATAATCAAATTTGATTTTGTGCATAAAAGTACACAAACACGTATACCTTTAAAAACTACAAAGCTGCACATAATCAAATTTGATTCAATACAGGAAATCACACAAACATATATACTTATACTGTACACAATCAAATTTGATTCTAAACATAAAACTACACAAAGACAAACACATACTACGTACATTATCAAATTTGATTCTAAACATACATGTAGTTAAAATCTTCAAAGCTCAACATGATCAAATTTGATTCAAAAATATAAAATTACGCATATAATCCTAGAAAATAACGAAGAAAATAGATTATAATTACCAGAAACGAAGTTGAAATATCTGTATAATTTTCTCCATCCGAAATATCTCTCCTTCACCAATTGAATTGGATGATGATGTCGCCGTTGTTGTTGCCGGAGCTTTCGCCGTATATCGAGTTGGATTTATTGAATCCACTGAATTCGCTGATGATGTTGACGGAGCTTTCGCCGGAGATCGAGTTACAATATTAGGATCGATCGATTCCATTGAATTCGCTGATGATGTTGCCGTTGTTGTTGCCGGAGCTTTCGCCGGAGATATAGTTGAAATCTATCGATTGATTGACGGTTATTTGATCAGAGAGTTTTGGAGTGGAAGGGTTTTAATCGGGTTTTATATGTTTGGAACGTAGAAGATAAATTATAATGTGCGAAATTACTTTGGTACCCCTCCGCGTTGTTTTTTTTTTTTAATTATCAGCCGTGGATCTATTTTGATCCAAGGGCTGAGATGCAACCCTTGGGTTTCACCAAAATATGAAGATCCGCCTGATCACAACTCACAGAGAGATGTGATCAGGAGAAACCACCAAAATTGGTGAAACCCAAGGGCTGCATCTCAGCCCTTGGATCAAAAGCAATCCACGGCTCATATTTAAAAAAAAAAAACAACACGGAGGGGTAGTAAAGTAATTTCACACATTATAATTTATCTTCTTCCTTCCAAAAACATATAAAACCCGATCAAAAACACTTCCTCTCCAAAACTCTCCGATCAAAATAACCGTCAATCAATCGATATCTCCGGTGAAAGCTCCAGTAACAACACTAGTAACATCATCAGCGAATTCAATGGAATCGATCGATCCTAATATTGTAACTCGATCTCCGGCGAAAGCTCCGTCAACATCATTAGCGAATCCAGTGGATTCAATCAATCCAACTCGATCTCCGGCGAAAGCTCCGGCAACAACAACGGCGACATCATCATCCAATTCAGTTGGTGAAGGAGAGATAATTTCGGATGTAGAAAACTATACAGATATTTCAACTTCGTTTTCCGGTAATTTTAATCTATTTTCTTCCTTATTTTTAATTTTATCATATATTTTTTTAAATTTTTTAGGATTATTTTTGAAGATTTTAACTACATGTATGTTTAGAATCAAATATGATTATTTACATTTCAAGGCATACGTGTTTGTGTAGTTTTATGTGTAACACCTCAAGCCGAGGCTCGAAATATCACGGAAATCATATAGCACAAGGTGGGATTACAATAGAACAAGCTAAATGCAATTAAAGATTCAGTGAATCCAATACTAAACGAAACAAGTAACAAAATACACCAAGAGCAAATAACCATCAAAGTTAACAAGATAACATCCAAAGATGGCAAACGATCCTAAGTATAATGCAAAAGGGAGGCCAATGAATCCTTGATCCATAAAGTCCATGGTCCGGGTTCACAGCAAGCAAAGCAACTAAACTCCACGCCCTGGAAGAACCTGATTACCTGAAAAGTGTACTAAGCATAGTCAACACAAGGTTGGTGAGTTCGTAGTAATGGTTCATAAGGAACCAACGTCAAATATCACAATATACGAGTAGAGGCTAGACATGACTTACAGCGAGCCTCTAAGCAACACAATATCGTCCAACAACAAGATTACACAAGACTAGTAAATGTGTGATGAGAATGCACAAATGATATATGAATCAAAGTAAGTGCCAAATGCATGAATAAGCCAACATGCCTATCCTATGCGTGAACTCCGTCACCTATGCAACGATACCCTTCTGTCATCTCAATGAACAAGGCTGTATCTCAAAATCATCGAGATATATATGTCTATATACTCGGGGTCACATTCTACATCCAAAATGGGTGCATACATCTATGCACCAGGATGTCGGCAATCCCCTGCCGAGGGCTCATCAACGATGTATGCAATGCTCACAATCAAATGTAAATGCATAAATCATAAACCAACAATCAAAATACGATGAACCTGTGCCAACAATCAATATTCGACAACCATAAGCCAACGATCAATAATCAACAAACATAAGCCACTAATCACGATTTAAACAACTATACGTACATATACTTCAGAGGATTCTACTTTCTTCAAGTCCCAGATGCTTATATATAGGGTCATCCGCAGCCTTCCCACCACATCTAAAACCCAATGAAGGCATAACCGACTTCCATGTATGTACGTCTATCCTAACATAAAAGTAGTACCTAACTAAAACATAACCCAAGTCAATCATACGAAAAGAAACGTCACATCAATCTAACAATCAAGTCAACAATCAATATATCAATAAATGCAAGTAAACACGCCAGGTTTACACTTTTCAGCCCGAATCCCAAGCGAGTAGGGAGATACGAAACTCACCTTGTCTGGCAATGAAGCTAGTATAAGATTACACACAAGTAATGGGGTCCACATGTCCACAACCTATATTTATACATCATAATACCGTAAAGTCAACTATACGATCTCACACAAGTTGATTTAGCACAATTAGGTCAAGTCACAAACCCTAAACGCCTTTACAACTTAAACGAGTAGGAACAAAACGCATTCGACTTGACCTTTTTAGAAATGACAAAAGATTCATACAAAAAGAGTGTTACTACTAGAAACTAGACTCTCTTACGATTCCAACGACAGGTCATACGACTTATTTGGACTTACGGATCAAAAGTTATTAACGTTTGAAAATCGACGCGCGTACTTTCCAGTAACTATCCACTGCGTCGCAGTGAGCCAAAACCAAGCTCACTGCGCCGCAGTGGCTAAGTCAGACCAGGACCAGAAGTATGGCACTGCGCCGCAGTGAGCAAGGGTAGGGCTCACTGCGCCGCAGTGGCCACAACCTGCAGCCAACACCTGCAGTTTATGCAGGAACACGAACCAAAAACCCCCAATTCCAACCCAAACCTTACCAAAACGACTTGTGAAGACTTTTAACTTGTTTTGAAGCATAAAAAAACATCATTAACCATTAATACACATAACCCAACCCACAAATTTGACCGAAACATCATAATCACTCACAAATCCTTCAAACCCTAACCCTAACCCTAATTTGACCCAAAATTAGGTTTAAGCCGATTTAGGACTTGTAAATGTTCAAGATGACTAGAAATGCATAAACAAACATAAATAGGTATAAATGGGATGAAATAGACTTACCAAAACTTCTCTTTGAGCTCAAACCCAAAATTTGACCTAAATGGGTAAAAATGGTAGAACTTGACTTTGATTATTCGATAAGGCGAAAGTGAGATAAAGGTGACTATGATTTCTATGTTATAATCGATCCAACACTAATGAAATGCAAGAAATGGTGAAGAAGATTGAAAGGGGTCTTTTACTTGAGAGCATAAGAAGGAAGATAGATAGATAGATAGATAAGAAGTGAGAGGGGAGAAAGAGATATGGGGGGGAAATGGGTCATGGGTGGCTGGTGGGTCTTGGACTACCCACGGGCCGACCCGTTTCTCCACAAGCCATAAAACAATCAGTTACACAACTAAATACCAACAAACTAAATAACGACTCGACTAACACACATTGTCATTTAATTCACCAAACGACCCACTTATTTCATTAAACAAGATTGTTAATCAAATTACACATAAAGTCAACGGGTCAAAATTTACGGATGTTACATTATTCCCCCGTTGAAAGAATTTCGTCCCGAAATTCAACAAAACCCTAATTATCAAATAAATGCGGATACTTAGACTTCATATGATCCTCTCGCTCCCAAGTGAACTCGGATCCACGTCTAGCGTTCCATCTTACCTTCACAATGGTGTAGCGCTTTTTCTTGAGTTTCTTTTCTTGGCGATCCAAGATCTCTACCGGCTCTTCAACAAAGTTCAAATTCGAATCAACCCTAATTTCGTCCATAGGCACATGATGTGTAGGATCCGCCAAACACTTGTGCAAGTTACAAATATGAAACACATCATGCACACCACTAAGCTCTTGAGGCAATTCTAGCCGATAAGCAACCTTCCCAACCCGTTCAAGAATCTTGAAAGGACCAATATACCTTGGTGCAAGTTTTCCCCGCTTCACAAAATGTACAACACCCTTCCAAGTC
>CM067167.1:218319513-218362183 GCA_034093135.1 Erigeron breviscapus | reverse complement strand
TGTAGGAAGTTTGTGGAAACTTTTTCCAAGTGTTAATAGTTAATTCAACTTTCCTAACTCTGAATGTAGTATGTGTTGTAAACAATGTATATAATAGAATGAATATATAGTCATTTAGTAAATAAGCTATTGAAAATCAAAATTGATTTTACCTATACATTGTGAAAATCATATATGATTTTGTGTAGCACATTTAGATCAAACAAATGGCTTCCACACAAAGAAACCTATTCAAAATCAAAAATGATTTTATGAATGCATTGTGGAAAACCTATACAAAATCAACCATACATAATCAAAAATGATTGTACGCATACATTGTGGAAAACCTATACAAAATCATATATGATTTTAAACATACAGTGTGAAATACCGATACAAAATCATATTTGATTTTATTCATACATCTAGACAAAACAAATGAGTTCGGTATCATTAAACATATTCAAAATCATATATGATTTTACGCATACATTATCAAGAAAATATACAAAATCATAAATGATTTTGTATAGGACAATGAGACAAAGCAAATGGCTTCCATACAAAGACAACCTATTCAAAATCAAATTGATTTTACGTATACATTGTGAAAACCCTATACATAATGAAGTATTCAAAATCAAAATTGATTTTACGCATACATTGTGAAAAACCTATACATAATGAACAATTCAAAATCAAAAATGATTTTACGCATGCATTGTGGAAAACCTATACAAAATCATATATGATTTTGTGTAGCCCATTGAGTCGAAACCAAAATGAGTTCCATAAAAAGAAACCCATTCAAAATCAAAAATGATTTTACGCATACATTGGGGAAAAACTATACAAAATCATATTTGATTTTATTCATACATCTAGACAAAACAAATGAGTTCGGTATCATTAAACCTATTCAAAATCATATATGATTTTACGCATACATTATCAAGAAAATATACAAAATCATATATGATTTTACGTAACGAATTGAGTCAAGCCAAATGGCTTCCATACAAAGAAACCTATTCAAAATCAAAATTGATTTTAAGCATACAGTGTGAAAAACTTATACAAAATCATATATGATTTTACGCATACATTGTCAAGAATTTATACAAAATCATATATGATTTTGTGTAACGCATTAGAGTCAAAGTCAACTGACTTTAAAATGACATACCTATCCCTCCTTTCTAGTATTGGAAACACTACTGTAAGTGGTAGTTATGTCATTTCCTATACAACCTTTCTAGTGAAATAAATACATTTATTTTGCTTTTCGTTATTCATTTCTTCCCCCCAAATTGACAAAGTTAGGTCACTTTCATCTCATTAAAATTCAAAAATCAATTTCCATTTCTTCCACCGGCGATTATCAATAAAAGACACACACTCTGCCTCTCTCTTTGTATCCGGTCATTATCTACTACCGGCGATTATCTCTAACCGTCGATTATCTGTCACTTCCGTAAACTATTATAATTATCATCGGCGATTCTCGTTTTTATCATGGCTGACAAGTCTAAATCATCAAATAGGAAACGGAAAAGTGTTAATGATGATTCCAGCCAACTCTATTACTGTTTCCGGTACATTTTATCTTTATTTTTTCATTATTTTTATATTTTTTATGATTTTTCTAGGGTTTTAGTATATTTTTTTAGTTTCTTTTTAGGTTTTCCTTTTAATTTTTAATTTTATGCTTACAATCGCATTTGATTATGTAGTGTTATTTAGTTTATGTTTAGAATCAAAATTGAATTTGTATATCTATGTAAGTTATCTGTTGTTGTTTACTTTTATGTTCAGAATCATATTTGATTATGTATAGAGATTTTAGAGGTCTCTGTTTTTGTAACTGTATGTGTAAAATCATATTTGATTTTGTATATCTATGTAAGTTATTTGTTATTCTTTAAGTTTATGTGTAAAATCTAATTTGATCTTATGTTGTTAGTTCTGTTTTTGTAACTTTATGCATAGAATCAAAGTTGAATATGTATAGAGATTGTAGAGATTTGTAACTGTATGTCTAGTTATATATTTTTCATTCACATTTCTACAATCACATTTGAGTATGTATTCTCTAATATATCTTATTCTGATCTTGATATATTCAATATATGTTGTAGATGACGTAAATGTCACTTTGTCAAAATTGAAAACGAAGAAGAAAGGTAATGTTGAATTGCGTGTTAAAAGTACAAGAGTTTCAAAGAAGAAGCAGGTTGTATTTGCCAATGAAAACAATGACAAGGATGGTGGTGATGATGATGATAATGATGTTCATGAATCTCCTGAAAAAGTTCAAAATAAATCCAACCGTCTTGGTTCTGAATTTAAGTCAATTGTCATCAGGACTGCGCCATCTCCTTTCACTAAGATGATGTCGTCACTTAGTGTATCTCAGAAAAAGATGGTTTGTCAGATGGGATTTGGATCGTTACTTGGATTCTCAATCAGCCAACTCAACCCTAAACTTGGGCATTATATTGTGAGTGCTTTTAATGGCTCTTCTATCAGGACTTCGAAAGGCAAAATTTCATGTAACCGTGATGCTGTATCTCAAGTTTTTGGGATTTCCAAATCCGTTGATGTTCCGTTGACTTCTTTAAAAAAGACACCTGAATTTGAAAAAGTTTGGGAAAAACAATTCAGAAATCCTAAACTCATCACAGCTACTGATATTGCCAATGTGATGACTTCCAAGGTTGCTGATTACATGTTCAAGATGAACTTTCTTATGGTGTTTTACAACACGATGATAGCTTGTGAAAGTGGTGGTCATATTTGTAAGGAAGTGTTGAAATATATACAAAATGACACCAAGGTTGAAGAAATTGACTGGTGTGGTGAGTTGTTAGAGGCTTTGAAAGTTAGTAAAAACAACTGGAATGCAGAAGTTCCGACACAAAAACCGTATAGTGGTCCATACACTTTTTTATATGTAAGTAAATTTTTCTTTCAACATTGTTTTTTTTTTGTTTCATCTATTAATGTTTGTATGATTTATAATTTTTTTTTGTTTTGTTTAATTTGTAGTTGTTGTATCTTGATCGTACCATATCTGATTCTCAACCCTCAACCCGACAATATCCAATTTATAAGAATTGGAGTGATGCTGACATACAAGCTCGAGCTGTTGAGGAAATGAGAAATGGATCTTTCGGTACTTTTGAAATTGTGAAGCCTTCAGTGGATACGAGTGAAAGTAAGAAGGATGGTGGTGACAAGGCATCAACGCTGAATAAGAAAAAGGTAATATTATTCTCAATTTAATCAAATATGATTTTGTATTAACTGTTAATTTTTATTATATTGATTTTGTATGGAAGCCCATTCAAAATCATATATGATTTTTATATTTTCTTGACAATGTACGCGTAAAATCATATATGATTTTGAATAGGTTTAATGATACCGAACTCACTTTTTTTGTCTAGATGTATGAATAAAATCATATATGATTTTGTATAAGGTTTTTACACTCTATGGGTAAATTCAAAAATGATTTTAAATGGGTTTATTTAGATGGAACTCATTTGGTTTTGTCTCAATGTCCTATACAAAATCATATATGATTTTGTATAGGTTTTCCCCAATGCATGCGTAAAATCATTTTTGATTTTGAATATCACACTGTATGGTTAAAATCATTTTTGATTTTAAATGGGTTTCTTTGTATGGAACTCATTTGGTTTTATCTCAATGTGCTATACAAAATCATATATGATTTTGTATACGGTTTTGACTATCTATGTGTAAAATCTTTTTTGATTTTAAATGGTTTTCTTTGTATGGAACTCATTTGGTTTTGTCTCAATGTGCTATAAAGAATCATATATGATTTTGTATAGGTTTTCCCCAATGCATGCGTAAAATCATTTTTGATTTTGATCAAATATTTGATTTTGTGTGAAACCCAATAACATGTGGTGTGCCATCTATTATTCAATCAATTTTAATTTTTTCTTATATCCAAATTTTTGAATGTGTTTTTATATATGTTCAATCAAATGTCTTTTAGGGCTACCTGCATTTTATTGAGGACAGTTTTAGCACATTCACTGATATGAAGTCGTCAATGATGGAATTGTTCAATGAAATATCAACAAAGTTTGGCGATGATGATACCTTCTTAGATACACGCAAGAAGATGGCCGAACTTTTTTCCTTGGACAAAAGGTTTGTTGATGGTTTGCTTAAAGAGAAAGAAGTGAATGTGGACAAGGTGATTGGTTCTGTAGTTGGTTCGAGAAATGATGAAAACTATCATTGTGAAGCTTCTGATCGGATGGATGTAGAATTGAATGATCGTGTGGATGATGATAATAATGATGAACAGGAGGATGTAGTAATGCATTTAGATGTCTCCAATCCTGTTAATGATATGGATCATTCTAACAATGTTTCTTTTGAGGCTACTGTAGAACATTCTAACAATGACAAAGAAGATGAGCAAGAAGTGAATCCTGAACTATCAAACTCTGATCAGACTTATGTTATGGAGCCAATTCTTCCAAAACATTCTGCTTTTGTTATAACCCGAGCGAGAGATGAATTGGTTCAAATGGAAATCTATTATGCATTGCTTATGTTTTCTTCATACAAGGGCAATCCTATGTAAGTTTCATCTTTTTATTAATTTCAATATATTTTTATATTTAATAAGCATAAATGTTTTCCATCCCTTGATACTTGTTTTTCCTTTTTTTTTAATAATAGAGATGTGGTTTTCGAAAGTGACAAGTATTTTGCAAAGACAAGTGCCATGCGTTATATGTTTCAGTGTTTTGAACCTGGAAAACATATTGAAACGGATATTGTAGATTGTTGGGCATCAGTATTGAATTTCCAAGAACAGTCTTCGAAAAAAGATGGAATAAAGAGATTGTTTTTCTCTACTCATGTTTTTGTAAGTTTTTTATACTTTTTTTGCAGATTATAATTCGTAATTCATTCGTCTATATTTTATTGTAATTACGTATTTTTTAAAATGCAGTCAGACGAGTTCTTTTCTGATGATATTATTATGGGGGAGAAAGAACGTTTTGAAATTTTCAAGAGTAGTTGTTCATACTTCTTTGGAAAATCTCAACATTTAAAATCATTGAAAGAAGTTGATCTGATATGTTTCACTTATTTTAATTTTATGTTTTTTAATTTTATTTGTTTGATTTTCATTTTTACTTTCACATGTGAACAAGTGTTCTTCCCTATTTGTCGTTGAGAAGATTTTTATTTGTTTGTTCATGACATAAGACGGAAACCAGCATTTCATGTTATCGACAACAACCTTGCAGGGAAAAAATTCGACGCAAAATACGGAAAGATTATAGAAGTTGTGGTAAGTATTGTTAAATACTCATGATTTTTTTACATTTTATATAATTTGGTCCTGATGATTATTTTCATATACAAAACTATGTTATGCATAGCATAACCTTTTTTGTAGATATTTGGTTCATGTTGACATCCCCATGTTGATAAGATTAAATCTCTTCAAGCAAAGCAGCTGAAAGTCAAATGGAATACAAAGAACAATTCCGTTGATTGTGGCGTATTTGTGATGCGTCACATGGAATGTTTCACTGGCCAAATTGCAAAGCATTGGGACTGTTCAATTCCAAAAGAGTCTAAAGGACAAGATAAAGTGTTATTCAATTTGAGATTAAGGTACATTGAAACGATTCTGCGACATAAAGCTAACAGTTTGAAAATGATGATGGAAGAAGAGGCATTATCATATGGAGGTGATCATGGTGTAAGACAGATAAGAGAACTTTATCATGCTTTGAAATCTAAATATCTAGCTGGAAAGAAATGAAGATTGTGACTTGTGTAGAAAGTGCTTTGAATCATTGGTAACTTTGAAGAAACTATGTCTTGTGTATAAAGTTTTCATGAACATGTTTGGTAACTTTTAATGAAATATGTGTTGTTAACAATGATTATAATAGACTGATTTATGAAATGTCTTATTTTTGTTCTTTATCTTGAAATCAAATATGATTTTGTACATACATTGTCAAAAAGCCTTACAAAATAATATTTGATTTTACGCGTGCATTTAGCAAAACAACATATCAAGAAAACTATGCAAAATCATATTTGATTTTAACCATAGAGTGTCCAAAACCTATACAAAACCATATATGATTTTATGCATAATTTTGGAAAAACAAATGGAGTCCATATCAAGAAACCTATACAAAATCAAATATGATTTTGTACATACATTGTCAAAAAGATATACAAAATCATATTTGATTTTGTACATACAGTATTGAGAAGCATTACAAAATCATATTTGATTTTACGCGTGCATTTAGCAAAACAACATATCAAGAAAACTATGCAAAATCATATTTGATTTTAACCATAGAGTGTCCAAAACCTATACAAAACCATATATGATTTTATGCATAATTTTGGAAAAACAAATGGAGTCCATATCAAGAAACCTATACAAAATCAAATATGATTTTGTACATACATTGTCAAAAAGATATACAAAATCATATTTGATTTTGTACATACAGTATTGAGAAGCATTACAAAATCATATTTGATTTTACGCGTGCATTTATCAAAACAACATAACAAGAAAACTATGCAAAATCAAATTTGATTTTACCCATAGAGTGTCCAAAACCTATACAAAATCATATATGATTTTATGCATAATTTTGGAAAAACAAATGGAGTCCATATCAAGAAACCTATACAAAATCAAATATGATTTTGTACATACATTGTCAAAAAGATATACAAAATCATATTTGATTTTGTACATACAGTATTGAGAAGCATTACAAAATCATATTTGATTTTACGCGTGCATTTATCAAAACAACATAACAAGAAAACTATGCAAAATCAAATTTGATTTTACCCATAGAGTGTCAAAAACCTATACAAAATCATATATGATTTTATGCATAAATTTGGAGAAACAAATGGAGTCCATATCAACAAACATATACAAAATCAAATATGATTTTGTACATACATTGTCAAAAAGCCTTACAAAATCATATTTGATTTTGAATATACAGTGTTAAAAAGCATATACAAAATCATATTTGATTTTGTACATACAGTATTGAGAAGCATTACAAAATCATATTTGATTTTACGCGTGCATTTAGCAAAAAAACATATCAAGAAAACTATGCAAAATCAAATTTGATTTTACCCATAGAGTGTCCAAAAACTATACAAAGTCATATATGATTTTATGCATAAATTTGGGGGGAAAAATGGATTCCATATCAAGAAACCTATACAAAATATGATTTTGTACATGCTTTTTCAAAAAGATGTACAAAATCATATTTGATTTTAGGCGTGCATTTGATAAAATTACATAACTACCCCTCGTTCTAGTTTTGGAAAAACTATTGTAAGTGGTAGTTAAGTAATTTAGTATACACCATTATTGATTCTCGTCTAATAAAAAGATTTTATTTCCTTTTCGTTATTCATTTCCGCAAAAATTCACAAACTGAAGCTCACTTTCATCTTCTTAAAATCCAAAAATTCCTTTTCCTTATCATTTCCGGCAAAGTATCAAATCTTTTACTATGTCAAAGGTTTTATCCTCTTACTCTTTAAAAAAACGAAAAAACGACATTGAAGAATCTGAAGATTTTATACCTATAAACTGTATTGCGGATTCACGTAAATTCAAATTTCTCTCTTTTTTGTTTTTTCTATTTTATTTCATGTTATTTGTTAGTATAATATGTATCTTTTTTTTTAGGTTTTTTTTTAGGTTAATATTATTTTTCCTTATCATTTGTTCATGTTTGATTCAAATTTGATTTGTTATATGAAAAGATAGATATGTACTTGATGATGATACTTTGATAGAAATGTGGATATAGACTATTTGTGTAGTATATTCGATTTCATTATTGTGTAACTTTTTTTCGCAGAAGTTATAAATGACTCTTTAAATCCGTCTCCTGCGAAAACAACTAAGAGGACTAGGGTTTCTCAAAAATCTCCTAAGATACATGATAGTCAACTTTCTCCGATACCTTTCTTAGCTTCTGCTAAGCGATTCTCACCTAAAGATAATCCAACTATAGGTTCGAAAAGCCCTATGGAATTCACAACTAAACCGAAACCATTAGCTGCTATAATGACAGCTCTTACTCCAATGCAGAAGAAAGTAGTACGTGATTTAGGTTTTGGTTCCTTGATAGGTTTTGATATCATTGATCTACCATTGGATCTTTTGTTCTACGTTGTTGACTCATTCGATAAGGACGAAATGGTAATAAGGACATCAAAAGGTGACATCAAATTTGACCGTGATGCTGTATTTGATGTTTTTGGAATTCGCGGTGGAACTATTTGTCACACCCCGTTGTAGCGGAAATACAAGGTTAACAAATAATTGCGTACTAATCAGAAGGTAAATAGAGATTACATCCATTAATCCAAATACAAGTTTATTACAAGTATAATCGTTCAGATGTGGACCCCAATACACGGATACAAACTATCCTCAATTGGAAATGGGCCCACTTAATACAATAATAACATTTGGACAGTCTAGTACAATTAGGACTAATAATACGATAGTCCTTAGAAGTCTTGTTAGGACCAGTTTAGGTAAAACTGGCCAGTCTCCAGTTGCACCTGGAGACTAAGAAGATTTGTCCAGAAATATATTGAAGTCCAGTTGCAACGTACAATTAATGCAACTGAAGACTTCCTCCAGTTGAGAACTGACCAGTTGAAGAATCATTCCAGTTGAAGTCAAAGACAACAAGTGGAAGATAGAGAATGACAATGGCAGTGAAGCCCAGTTGACATTCTAGTCAGTTACAAACTGGAGACCATCAGTGGAAAGGCTCTTACAAAGCTTTACACTGATTACGAGGAATTGACTTTTATGCTTTATGTGCTATTACACGGATAAAAGGATTTATCTATGTATAAAGTACAAAAAGGTACATAAAGCTGGTTGAGTAAAGCTGCTTTACACTGTAACCTTGCACAACATTTTAAGGAATTAAATGCTATTCCTTAAATGTTCTCAACCATTTTTGTACGGCCAAAGTTGACATCCCAATGTCAACTTTGCCTATAAATACAAGTCATTGCACAACAAGAATTTACACACTTTGCATATCAGACTTTGCATACAATATTCTTGGTGAACTTGTGCAATATTCTCTCAATCGTAAAAAGGAACATTTCACAACTTTAAGTGTTTCGATTGTTTAAAGAAATTCCAAGTGTAGATCAATTGTAGTTCATAGGTTGTTAGGATATTTACATACTTTATATTATCTTGGTTCCGCAACAACCTTGTAATTTATTTAAAGTTAATAAATAAATTACACTTGAAAATTACATATTGTCTCACCAAATTTACTTTACAAGTATTTTATATTATTGCATTGTTATTTACTTATTGTCATTTAAATAAGTAATCTATCTAGAACTTGGTATATACTCACTGCAACTGGTCATCTCCAGTTCAGCGCTTATATTGCAAAGTAACTCCACCATCGACATTGAGGTGTCTTCAGGTAGTACCATCTATTGAGTTGGGACTTACAAGTGGTATCAGAGCGGAAGGCTAAAATACTTGCCTAGATCTGCTTAGATGACTACTACTGAAGGTGGAGATGGTTCTGGTCAAGGTGAAAACCCTCTGAATACGAATACACCACCTGTTAAAAATGTTAATACTAACCCTCCTCCTCCTACTGCCCCAAACCATGTCCATGTACATTATTCTAACACTCCTGTTCCAAAATTTGATGGAAACAGTGAGACCTTCGGTACATGGAAGGCCAGAATGCTTTTGCATTTTGGTGGGATAGAGACATATATGCTGAAAATACTTAAGGATGGACCGTATATACCCATGTCTCTTGGGGTAAGTCCTCTTCTAGATCCAACTGGAAAAAGAGGTTCCAGAGAAAAGCTCAAAGACCACTGGTCTGATGAGGATCGTAGACTTGTAGATCTGGACACCAGACTCAAGAACATGATCCTTGGAGCTGTCCCTGAAGATCTAATTCCAACACTTGTGTTGTTCCCCAGTGACAAGTCAATGTGGGATGAATTAGTTATTAAGTTTGAAGGAGGTGATGACACCATTGTCACCAGAAAGGTTTCCCTGAATAAGAAGTATGAATCCTTCTTTGCTCTACCCAATGAAAGTCTAACTGGTACTTACACCAGGTTTTCTAGCCTCATTAATCAGTTGAGAGGTTTGGGTGTTGAGAAGGATAAGGATATTCTTCTTGAGAAGTTTTGTGATATTCTTCATTCCAAATGGGAAAATATGGTTCTTGTCTTAAGACAAGGTAAAACCCTGCACAGTCACACTCTTGCATCGCTTTATGGAGCCTTCAGATTCACTGAAGATTATGCAGCAAGACTAGTGGCTGAGCAGGATGCCATGAACCATGCCCAGAGTCCGAAGGTTGCTAGTGTAACTGAGCGACCTGTACTGCTTTAATGTCTGCAGAGAGTGTCCAGGCACACTCAATGAAGGAGATCTTAAACAGTTTCTTGAACTCTGGCCTGACCACTGAAATCAGTGATGGTTGTGATGAAACTGACGATGATGATCTGGTAGCCATGATCGCTAAAACCTTTAATAGGTTTAAGCATAAATCTAAAAGATTTAATGGCCCAAACAATGCTTCCAGCTCTAGCTCTCTGGATAAAACCAATCTTACCTGCTATAAATGCTGTAAGAAAGGTCATTTTATGAAGGAATGCAAATCTAGTCAGATGAACAACCAAACTGGCCCCCCTGTCCCTAATTTCAATTGGCCTGATGATAGCTACAAAGCTAAATATAAGAAGCTTAAGGCCCTGATTGCCCTCCTGTCCATGGAAAAAGAAAAGGATCAGTGCTTGATGGCACAAACTGAGGGAGTACTCTGATGACTCATCAGCTAATAAAGAAGAGGAAAGGGACATGTGTTTCATTGTAACACCCGTTTCGTAAAAATATGGATTTCCAAAAAAATTTCGCCTAACGGCGTTAAATCATGCGGAAACGATTTAGGAAAATACTCAACTAAGGAAAACAGTTGAGAAACATAAGTGGTGTTACTAATAGCATCAAATCAGTAATAAAAGAAATCCATAAGATTGCCCAACATAAAGCAATCATAACATAGTCATTACATAAGTTCCATAAAGGAAATCAATAACATAAGGTCTAAGCGAAGCTATTGGGTAAACTAAAGCCAGCTTGATCATCTACCCATCTCTTGCCAAAGCTTCACACGTCATCTCACTGCCTAACCTGAGGGGTGTCAACACATTAAAAGAAACAAGTGTTAGCTATAAAGCTAAGTAAGATAACACCAGGTTTAAGCAAAACATTTCATCCATTTAAATCGTCACTTTAAAGCATTACGTCATTTTAATTAGGCATTCATACCACCGTATAACATATCCACATCACATATCCACATCACATATAAGCATAGAGTTCATGACCCTAAGCGTGCCTAATCAATTTCGTCATTTCATCTCATCTCATTAAGTTGTGACTAGGTCACCGTTAAGTTGTAACCGAAGTTACCATTTTTTTTTTAAGGAAAGACAATGTCGATCCATGAGTAGCCCGCTATGTTCATGACATTAGGTGGGTCATCAGGCCACCCGAAACTACTCGCCACATATGACTTGTTGCAAGGAACCACCGGAGCAACCATTTTAACATACCTATAACCACCGTAAGGCATGACGTACCTATTACCACCGTAAGGCACAGGTTATGCATAACACTTAACATCTAATTAGCTCGAGCATTTATCATATTTAGTTTAGATTTCCACCTTTAACCTAAACTAATCCATACTATCATCTTTTCACGTTAGGGCCCTTAAAACGTGCACGTGTCATGGCAACCTAAAAAGGTCTAGTGTTCTAGATGAACAAGCCACAAATACATGCACATAACAACATTACAACATATCATTAACCACCGTTCATCATAACATATCATATCGTAAACATATCATTAACCACCGTTCATCATAACATATCATATCGTAAACACATGTACGGGGAAACATTTTAGGCATAACATCGTCATCATTAATCCCCGAGTACCTCCCATATCAACCCAACCACCTATGAGTTATACATTACCGTTATGGAGGTTATAGTTTACGAACCATTTTTGTTGCACCCTCAGCGTGACAAAAGTAGTGTATCTTACCTGATAGTAGTCTGTGCGCGCAAACAAAAGCTAACAGTGCTTATTAGTAATCCCCGACACCTATCGTTCATTAACATATGAAATATAAGTCATTTGGGACCTTAATTGACTTGAAAACGAACTTAGGTTTGTTCTTACGAACTTAGACTCACTGAACGAACTTAGATGCCTTCAAACGAATTTAGTACTCTTCAAACGAAGTTAGAACTAGCCAAACGAAGTTTAACTTCGTTGGTTGAACGAAGATAGACCATTAATCGAACGAATTTAAGTTTCAAAACCACTTTAGACATTCACTTCAAACGAATTTAATCACATTTAGGTTCAAACGATTTTTGAAAGCTTGAAACGAACTTAGATGGTGTTCAAACGAACTTAAGCTTTGTGTCAAACGAATTTAGGCCACAATAAACGAACTTAGAAGCCTTCATACGAACTTTAAGTTCGTTTGGAACAAGCAGGAACGAATTTAAGACACAATTCGACCAGAATTCATAAAACGATTTGTTCTTCGATTTTTCCAGAAATCAATCGACTTAGGCTTCATCCAAAACATGTTTTTGACACATATAAACATATTTTGATCATAATGATCGATTACAAACTCGTTTGACACCATTTAGATCCTTAATTTGCTTAAACACGTTTGAAACCCTAATTACTTCAAACCCTTATTAAAATCAGATTTGATTAACATAAAAACAACCTTTGAATCTGAAAATACAATTAACAAACCATGGATTACCTGATTGCTTAATGGCCGATCCAAATCAATACAAAAAAACACGATTGATTGACCAAAACTTGAAGATTATGCTTAAGAATTCAAGAGAGAATTGAAGAAACTTTGTGTTTGTTTTTAATTATGATTAGTGGCTGGAAACTAACCCTAGATTAGGCTAATCCCACCCTAATCCCGTTTTTAACTTTCCACCTTTGGCAAAACTAGTCCCTGAACTTCATATTGGCTTTATTTCACTTTAAAACACCTATTGGGGATACATACAACACACTAAAGCACTTTCGCACACTACATAGGCCTTTTACACATCATTAAATCTACTTTATTGTCACTCATTAAAGATAATTAAATCTTACATATAGGGCACATAAACATATAAACACGTATTTCCACGTAAACATATCACGGACTTAGAATTTGACCTAACGACGTTAGTCCACATGAACGATTAAGTTTTGGGATGTTACAATTACCTCCCCCTTAAGAGGATTCCGTCCCCGGAATCACTTCAGCATCAAAAAGGTGGGGATAGGTCTCCCGTATTACGGACTCGGTCTCCCAAGTCATACTTTCGCCGTGATTGTGTTTCCACTTTATGAGAACTAGATCAATAGTCTTTCGTCGTAACTTCTTTTGTTTCCTTCCCATTATAGCAACAGGTTCATCGACAATCTGCTTGTTGGGATTAATACTTACGTCCTCGAGTGGAATGACATCCGTTTCATTCGCATAGCACTTACGTAGGTAACACACATGAAATGTGTTGTGAATTGCGTGTAGTTCTGGAGGTAGTTCCAGTTGAAATGCCTGTTCATTAACCTTCTTGATAATCTTGAAAGGTCCAATGAATCTAGGACTTAGCTTTCCACGTTTTCCAAACCGTAATACACCTTTCCAAGGCGACACCTTGAGTAAAACCATTTCGCCTTCTTTAAAATCGAACGGCCTCCTTTTCTTTTCAGCATATGACTTTTGCCTTTCGCGAGCAACGCGCAAGGCTTCCTTTGCAACATTAACTTTATCGGCCGTAATTTGTACTACTTCGGGTCCAGCAAATTGCTTTTCCCCGGGCTCCAACCAACAACTAGGAGTCCGACACTTCCTACCATATAACATCTCATAAGGTGGCATTCCAATGCTCGCATGATAACTATTGTTATACGCAAACTCAATAAGAGGTAGGTGTTTATCCCACGAACCACCATAATCCATTACACAAGCTCTGAGCATATCTTCGAGCGTTTGAATAGTCCTTTCACTTTGCCCATCGGTTTGCGGATGGTAGGCTGTGCTCAGACGAACTTGCGTACCAACTTCCCGTTGAAAACTCTTCCAAAAGTTGGAAACGAATCGAGCATCACGATCTGACACAATCGATATCGGAACACCATGTTTAGAAACCACTTCATCAATATACAACGTAGCGAAGTTCTCCATAGGAGCAGTCTCACGAACTGGGAGAAAGTGAGCACTCTTCGTTAATCGATCGACAATAACCCATATCATATCGTAAACATATCACGGACTTAGAATTTGACCTAACGACGTTAGTCCACATGAACGATTAAGTTTTGGGATGTTACAATTACCTCCCCCTTAAGAGGATTCCGTCCCCGGAATCACTTCAGCATCAAAAAGGTGGGGATAGGTCTCCCGTATTACGGACTCGGTCTCCCAAGTCATACTTTCGCCGTGATTGTGTTTCCACTTTATGAGAACTAGATCAATAGTCTTTCGTCGTAACTTCTTTTGTTTCCTTCCCATTATAGCAACAGGTTCATCGACAATCTGCTTGTTGGGATTAATACTTACGTCCTCGAGTGGAATGACATCCGTTTCATTCGCATAGCACTTACGTAGGTAACACACATGAAATGTGTTGTGAATTGCGTGTAGTTCTGGAGGTAGTTCCAGTTGAAATGCCTGTTCATTAACCTTCTTGATAATCTTGAAAGGTCCAATGAATCTAGGACTTAGCTTTCCACGTTTTCCAAACCGTAATACACCTTTCCAAGGCGACACCTTGAGTAAAACCATTTCGCCTTCTTTAAAATCGAACGGCCTCCTTTTCTTTTCAGCATATGACTTTTGCCTTTCGCGAGCAACGCGCAAGGCTTCCTTTGCAACATTAACTTTATCGGCCGTAATTTGTACTACTTCGGGTCCAGCAAATTGCTTTTCCCCGGGCTCCAACCAACAACTAGGAGTCCGACACTTCCTACCATATAACATCTCATAAGGTGGCATTCCAATGCTCGCATGATAACTATTGTTATACGCAAACTCAATAAGAGGTAGGTGTTTATCCCACGAACCACCATAATCCATTACACAAGCTCTGAGCATATCTTCGAGCGTTTGAATAGTCCTTTCACTTTGCCCATCGGTTTGCGGATGGTAGGCTGTGCTCAGACGAACTTGCGTACCAACTTCCCGTTGAAAACTCTTCCAAAAGTTGGAAACGAATCGAGCATCACGATCTGACACAATCGATATCGGAACACCATGTTTAGAAACCACTTCATCAATATACAACGTAGCGAAGTTCTCCATAGGAGCA
Source organism: Erigeron breviscapus (assembly GCA_034093135.1). Classification (NCBI taxonomy): domain Eukaryota; kingdom Viridiplantae; phylum Streptophyta; class Magnoliopsida; order Asterales; family Asteraceae; genus Erigeron; species Erigeron breviscapus. The sequence goes on along the minus strand of CM067167.1, from coordinate 218,346,676 downwards.
GTCTCACGAACTGGGAGAAAGTGAGCACTCTTCGTTAATCGATCGACAATAACCCATATCATATCGTGACCACGAGGCGTCCTCGGAAGTTTGGTCACAAAATCCATCGTAATGTGATCCCATTTCCACTCAGGGATCTCAAGTTGCTGAAACTTCCCGTAAGGCTTTTGATGTTCAGCTTTCACCTTCGCACACGTCAAACATTTCTGCACATACATCATCACATCGTTCTTAATACTGGGCCACCAATAAATAGGCTTCAAATCTGCATGCATCTTTGTGGCACCAGGGTGTACAGAATACTTAGTTTTGTGAGCTTCATCCATTACTAACTCACGATTGCCTCCATAGAGAGGAACCCATATTCTACCTTTGTAGGTTCGAAGGCCACGACTATTTTCTTCCATTTGGAGTCTGTTCTTCTTCTTTTTCCCAATAGACTCCGCTTTCACATTAACATCCTTTAACGCTTCGATTTGAGCTAATCGAATAGGTTCCAGTAAATTCGACTCAATCTTTGTAATCATCGCACATAATCTACTTTTCGCATATCCTTTGCGGCTTAAGGCATCAGCAACCACATTAGCTTTGCCTGGGTGATATTTAATTTCACAATCGTAATCCTTTAATAACTCCATCCACCGCCGTTGTCTAACATTCATGTCCTTCTGAGTAAACACGTACTGTAAGCTCTTATGATCCGTATATAGGGTACACTTTGTACCATACAGATAATGTCGCCACAACTTCAGAGCAAAAACAACCGCAGCCAGCTCAAGGTCATGAGTAGGATAGTTCCGCTCATGAGGCTTCAGCTGTCGAGAGGCGTAAGCGATAACTTTGTCTCGTTGCATTAGTACACACCCTAACCCCGTGATGGATGCGTCACTATAAACCACTAGATCATCTGTTCCTTCGGGTAAAGCTAAGACTGGAGCTTCACACAACATCTTTTTCAACGTCGTGAAGGCTTTCTCTTGAGCATCGGTCCACACAAACTTCACACCTTTCTTCGTTAATTCAGTCATTGGCTTGGCAATGCGCGAGAAATCCTGAATAAAACGTCGATAATAGCCAGCCAAACCGAGAAAACTCTTAATTTCAGTAGGAGACTTAGGCTGCTCCCACTTCGACACTGCTTCTATCTTCGAAGGATCTACTTTTATACCATCAGAGGAGACGACATGGCCGAGGAAATGAACTTCCTTTAGCCAGAACTCGCACTTGGAGAATTTAGCATATAGCTTTTTCTCTCTGAGGACTTGAAGGACAGCTCTCAAATGCTCTCTATGTTCCTCTTCCGACTTTGAATACACAAGAATGTCGTCGATAAAAACAATAACGAAATGATCCAAAAATGGTCGACAGACACGGTTCATCAAATCCATAAACTTCGCTGGAGCATTTGTCAAACCGAATGGCATGACAAGGAACTCATAATGACCATAACGAGTTCGGAACGCTGTTTTGGCTACACTTTCTTCTTCAACCTTCAATTGATGATAGCCAGACCGTAAATCAATCTTTGAGAAATAAGAAGCACCTTGAAGTTGATCGAATAAATCATCAATACGAGGGAGTGGATATTTATTCTTCACCGTTCTTTTATTCAGCTCGCGATAATCGATACACATGCGCATGGATCCGTCTTTCTTCTTTACGAAAAGGATAGGAGCACCCCAAGGAGAGGAACTCGGACGAATGAAACCTTTATCTAAAAGTTCCTGAATTTGCGTCATTAACTCCTTCATCTCCGTCGGAGCTAATCGATAGGGAGCTTTGGCTACAGGAGTAGCACCAGGAATGAGATCAATAGAAAATTCAACCTCACGATCAGGAGGAAGACCTGGAAGATCTTCAGGGAAAACGTCTGGAAACTCGGAAACAACTTCAACATCAGAAACTGTAGGCTTCGCGATACGAGAATCAATTACATAAGCTAGAAAATGTGACTTAGTTTGCCGTATACAACGAAGCGCTTTCATCATTGAGATCACCTTAACATTTCCCGGCTTCTTGTCACCATAAACACAGACACCTTTACCGTCGGGAGTAGCGATACGGACTATCTTTTTCGAACATAGGACGACAGCATCATTCTTAGACATCCAGTCCATACCAAGTACAACATCGAAACTAGGAATGGTAGCGGGTAACAGGTTAGCAGTAAATGAACGACCCTCTATTTCTATCGGACAATCAGAATAACCTTCCCGAATAATAGACGTCGCACCATTAGCCACCTCTACTTCTATAGGGCACCGTAAAGAACTAGTAGTCATGTCTAACTTAGGAGCAAACAGAGTAGACACAAAAGATTTGTTCGCACCAGAATCAAATAACACATTAGCAGGTTTGGAATTAACAATAAGGGTAGCAGTAAATGAACGACCCTCTATTTCTATCGGACAATCAGAATAACCTTCCCGAATAATAGACGTCGCACCATTAGCCACCTCTACTTCTATAGGGCACCGTAAAGAACTAGTAGTCATGTCTAACTTAGGAGCAAACAGAGTAGACACAAAAGATTTGTTCGCACCAGAATCAAATAACACATTAGCAGGTTTGGAATTAACAATAAGGGTAGCAGTAACTACCTGATCGTCGTCTTTTGCCTCCTCGGCCGTCATCTGAAAAGCACGGGCTTTGGCCTGGGAAGCTCCTGCCTTCTTTCCCTCATCTTTCTTCATCTGCGGGCAGTCTGCAATACGGTGCTTGGTGTCTCCACATTTATAACATCTAGCCTTGTCAGTGCATTGATCAATGGTATGACCCTGAGTTCCACACCTATTGCACCTGCGGGTCTTTGTAGAACACTGACCAGAATGGATAGATTTGCAGCCAGGGCACCATTTTCCTTCCTTGTCTGCCCTTCCCTTGTCAGAGGACGATGAAGATCCCTTAAATTTCTTTCCAAAACGATTTGATCCACCAAACCTCCTCTTATTGCCAGACTTCTTCTCATCCTCTTTCTTTTCAACTTTCTTATCCGCAGCAAAATCATCATCAAGCTTTTTAGATTCTTTGATTGCTTCAGTTAGAGTCTTATGCTGCCTACAAATACCTCGATAACTTGGAGGTAAACCATCGACATAGCAGGCGACTTGATCTGCATCAGTTCTGAATAGATGACCCACAAATTTCATCTTTTCCATAAAGGAACGAGCATAATCATTGACTTTACCAATTTCAGCCGTCAAAGCACGAAACTCTTTTTCCATCTTGCGCTGTTCATGAGTCCCGATATACTCCTCAATAAACTTCTGCTTGAAGGTAGCCCATGTGATAGCAGATACCATATCTGGAGTCATCGAAATAGTAATGCTCTTCCACCAATCTCGAGCACCTTCTTTCAACATTCTACTCGCACACAACACCTTTTTATCCTCTGGACAGTCACAAGCTTCAAAGACCATCTCAGTATCATCAAGCCATTCCATACAGCCTACTGCGTTAAGTGTTCCATTGAATTTCTGAGCTCCACACTTCTGGAAACTTTCGAACTTAAATCGAGGAGCTTGAACTACATTAGGAGGAGCCACATCAACATTAACAGGGGGAACGACAACATTATCCACTGGTGGCTCAATGTGGTGAGATGGCACTGAGTAGTTGCCATCAGTTCCTTCAGCATTCTCAGCAAGAGCGTTGTTCAGTTGTTCTTGAGTCTGTGCTAACTGGGCTTGGAGAGTCAGCACAAGATTGTACAGTTCAGCTGCATTAGGGATTTGCTCCACCACTGCTTCGTTAACTCTAGGTGGATTACCGGGAGGCGGAGGCATAGGACCTAATGGGCTTGGCTGATTTACTTGCTGGGGGTTTCCTCGATTTCCATTCGTATTAGCTGCATCAGCAGCAGCATTGGCAGCATTACTAGCACCGGCACCTGGATGGACAGGTGGGGTAATGCTTGCAGTAACTCCATCGCGTCGTAAGTTGCCTTGACGAGTGTTAACCATCTTTCCTTCACTGAAAGATAGAGTCGATAAGCGCAAAGATAAGGCTAAAACATACTTCGTATCGTAAACATCTCATAAGCCCTATCACACTCGCACTCGTCCCAACCCATCCTATATCATCTTACGTTAAAGCTAAGGCATCCTACAAATACCTAGCATGCGCATCTTAAGTTTAAGTCCAAATCCTATGGTCAATAGGCCTTGGTTCACTTAAACTACTTCTCTGATACCAACTTGTAACACCCGTTTCGTAAAATATGGATTTCCAAAAAATTTTCGCCTAACGGCGTTAAATCATGCGGAAACGATTTAGGAAAATACTCAACTAAGGAAAACAGTTGAGAAACATAAGTGGTGTTACTAATAGCATCAAATCAGTAATAAAAGAAATCCATAAGATTGCCCAACATAAAGCAATCATAACATATCATATCGTAAACATATCATTAACCACCGTTCATCATAACATATCATATCGTAAACATATCATTAACCACCGTTCATCATAACATATCATATCGTAAACATATCATTAACCACCGTCATCATAACATAGTCATTACATAAGTTCCATAAAGGAAATCAATAACATAAGGTCTAAGCGAAGCTATTGGGTAAACTAAAGCCAGCTTGATCATCTACCCATCTCTTGCCAAAGCTTCACACGTCATCTCACTGCCTAACCTGAGGGGTGTCAACACATTAAAAGAAACAAGTGTTAGCTATAAAGCTAAGTAAGATAACACCAGGTTTAAGCAAAACATTTCATCCATTTAAATCGTCACTTTAAAGCATTACGTCATTTTAATTAGGCATTCATACCACCGTATAACATATCCACATCACATATCCACATCACATATAAGCATAGAGTTCATGACCCTAAGCGTGCCTAATCAATTTCGTCATTTCATCTCATCTCATTAAGTTGTGACTAGGTCACCGTTAAGTTGTAACCGAAGTTACCATTTTTTTTTTAAGGAAAGACAATGTCGATCCATGAGTAGCCCGCTATGTTCATGACATTAGGTGGGTCATCAGGCCACCCGAAACTACTCGCCACATATGACTTGTTGCAAGGAACCACCCGAGCAACCATTTTAACATACCTATAACCACCGTAAGGCATGACGTACCTATTACCACCGTAAGGCACCATTTATACGTACCTATAACCACCGTAAGGCATGACGTACCTATTACCACCGTAAGGCATGACGTACCTATTACCACCGTCAGGCACCATTTATACGTACCTATTACCACCGTAAGGCATGACGTACCTATTACCACCGTCAGGCACCATTTATACGTACCTATTACCACCGTAAGGCACGATGTACCTATTACCACCGTAAGGCACAGGTTATGCATAACACTTAACATCTAATTAGCTCGAGCATTTATCATATTTAGTTTAGATTTCCACCTTTAACCTAAACTAATCCATACTATCATCTTTTCACGTTAGGGCCCTTAAAACGTGCACGTGTCATGGCAACCTAAAAAGGTCTAGTGTTCTAGATGAACAAGCCACAAATACATGCACATAACAACATTACAACATATCATTAACCACCGTTCATCATAACATATCATATCGTAACCACATGTACGGGGAAACATTTTAGGCATATACATCGTCATCATTAATCCCCGAGTACCTCCCATATCAACCCAACCACCTATGAGTTATACATTACCGTTATGGAGGTTATAGTTTACGAACCATTTTTGTTGCACCCTCAGCGTGACAAAAGTAGTGTATCTTACCTGATAGTAGTCTGTGCGCGCAAACAAAAGCTAACAGTGCTTATTAGTAATCCTCGACACCTATCGTTCATTAACATATGAAATATAAGTCATTTGGGACCTTAATTGACTTGAAAACGAACTTAGGTTTGTTCTTACGAACTTAGACTCACTGAACGAACTTAGATGCCTTCAAACGAATTTAGTACTCTTCAAACGAAGTTAGAACTAGCCAAACGAAGTTTAACTTCGTTGGTTGAACGAAGATAGACCATTAATCGAACGAATTTAAGTTTCAAAACCACTTTAGACATTCACTTCAAACGAATTTAATCACATTTAGGTTCAAACGATTTTTGAAAGCTTGAAACGAACTTAGATGGTGTTCAAACGAACTTAAGCTTTGTGTCAAACGAATTTAGGCCACAATAAACGAACTTAGAAGCCTTCATACGAACTTTAAGTTCGTTTGAAACAAGCAGGAACGAATTTAAGACACAATTCGACCAGAATTCATAAAACGATTTGTTCTTCGATTTTTCCAGAAATCAATCGACTTAGGCTTCATCCAAAACATGTTTTTGACACATATAAACATATTTTGATCATAATGATCGATTACAAACTCGTTTGACACCATTTAGATCCTTAATTTGCTTAAACACGTTTGAAACCCTAATTACTTCAAACCCTTATTAAAATCAGATTTGATTAACATAAAAACAACCTTTGAATCTGAAAATACAATTAACAAACCATGGATTACCTGATTGCTTAATGGCCGATCCAAATCAATACAAAAAAACACGATTGATTGACCAAAACTTGAAGATTATGCTTAAGAATTCAAGAGAGAATTGAAGAAACTTTGTGTTTGTTTTTAATTATGATTAGTGGCTGGAAACTAACCCTAGATTAGGCTAATCCCACCCTAATCCCGTTTTTAACTTTCCACCTTTGGCAAAACTAGTCCCTGAACTTCATATTGGCTTTATTTCACTTTAAAACACCTATTGGGGATACATACAACACACTAAAGCACTTTCGCACACTACATAGGCCTTTTACACATCATTAAATCTACTTTATTGTCACTCATTAAAGATAATTAAATCTTACATATAGGGCACATAAACATATAAACACGTATTTCCACGTAAACATATCACGGACTTAGAATTTGACCTAACGACGTTAGTCCACATGAACGATTAAGTTTTGGGATGTTACATTCATGGCCTTGGAAGATCAACAGCAACACGTGGCGAAAGAAGATGTCATCACTGGAAGATGGGTGGACATCATTTTGAAAAAGGTATGTGATTATGACAACCAAGTTGACCCAGAACTGAAACTAGACCTTGCTGAATCATTAAGTGGTGATTTGGCTTTTGTGGAAACTGTTAGAGCAGATAGTGAAAGATATCTGGACACTATCTTAATTGAACTTAACAATGTTAAACCACAATTGAATGATTTACAAAGTGTTCAGTTGGCTCTCAAGGAGTCAGTTTTGAAAATTGAGGCTTTAGAACTTGACAATCAAAAATTAGTTTCTGATCTTGAAAAAGAACAAATGATTATCAAGTCATGGGTAAAAGCATCTGGAAAGAACTATGATGCATTTTCTAGAACAATTGATGCCCAGAAAAATGCATGGAAATCTTGAGATCTGGAAATGGCAGCTCTCATACCAGATCTTCATGCATTGTCTCCAGCTCTCAGGGTTGAAACTCCATATGATCAAAACTCAACCCATTGAGACCACCCACATTGAGGTTAAACCTGGAGCCAATCAGGCTAGTGCTCCAGTTAAAAAGGCCACTGGTAACAAGCCTTTACCTCAGAAGTCTAAGGAGCCCAAGACCCAAAAGACTAAAACTCCTGCTGAACCAAGGTCCAAGGTTCAGCAGCCTGATGAAAATAATATTTTGTCAAAACTGGAAAGTCAACTCCAACTTTTGTCTCGACAGGTTCAAAGTTGTACTGCCCGGATCAAAAATCTGGAAGGAGGTTCATCACCTCCAGTTGTAAAACAAAATATTAAACCCCCTTCTAAACCAAAACAAAAGAGTGTTCCATCTGGAACTAAAACTGAAAAGAATAAGGGGAGCAGGTATCAAATACCAATCGTTTTTACTCCTGCACCTGGATCTGGTGAAAAAGATCCAGATGTAGTCTTCAACTTACCACCACAACAATCAACTGAGACTTCTGCTGTGAAGTCCAGTGAACCCATCAAGAAAAGATGGGTTCACAAAAATAACTAATGATTTTTGTGGGTGTGCAGGTCGATCAAATGAAAAATATCTGGTATCTGGACAGCGCAGCTGGCCGGACTATGACCGGATGTAAGCCCCTGCTTGAAGAGTTCATTGTCCAAGATGGACCGGCAGTGACGTTTGGTAATGACCAAAGTGGAAAGACTGAAGGATATGGTGTGCTCAATAATGGACAAGTCGAGTTCAAAAGAGTTGCATTTGTGAACGGTTTGGAATACAACCTGATCAGTGTAAGCCAACTTTGTGATGATGGCTACAGAGTTTTGTTCGATATTGCTCAAGGCACCATATTTAACAAGGATTGGAAAGTGGTGATGGTTCCACCAAGAAAAGGTAATGTGTACATCATGGATATGAAACCAGCTCCAAAAGAGCAGTGCTTCTATACCAAGGCTGATGAGGACACCAACTGGCTGTGGCATAAAAGATTATCCCATCTTAATTTCAAAATATTAACAAGTTGTCTCGCAAACAACTGGTTGATGGGATACCTCAAATTTCTTTCAATAAAGAAAAGCCATGTCCAGGGTGTGAGATGGGCAAGCAGAAAAGAGCCAGTTTCAAAACAAGGCAAAATTTTAGTATCACTGAACCTCTTCACATGCTCCATATGGATCTCTTTGGTCCAGTGAATGTTCAAACTAGAGCTGGAAAGAAGTACACTCTAGTTGTGGTTGATGAATTCACCAGATTTTGTTGGGTGGTATTCCTCAGATCCAAAAGTGATGCACCTGCTGAAATCATCTCTCTCATCAAAAGAATTGAACTCAAGTATACTCGAAAAGTTTGTCAGTTGCGAAGTGATAATGGTACTGAATTTCAAAATAAGGTACTTGAAACATTTTGCAATGACACTGGCATCTCTCAAAACTTCTCATCAGCACACTCTCCAGAGCAGAATGGAGTTGTGGAAAGAAAGAATCGCACACTGATAGAAGCGGCCAGAAGTATGTTATCTGAATTAGGTCTTCCCACCAGTTTCTGGGCTGAAGCAGTTGCAACTGCTTGTCACACCCAAAACCGGTCAGTCTACATCAAGAGACATAAGAAGACCGCCTATGAAGTACTCAGGAATCGTAAACCAAATATTGGATATTTTCATGTATTTGGTTGTCCAGTTTATATTTTAAACGATTCCAGTTAGCTTGGAAAGTTTGATGCAAAAGCTGATGAAGGTGTATTTTTAGGCTATTCAGATATTCGAAAGGCCTTTAGAGTTTATAATTATAGACTCCAAAAGGTTCATGAGACAATTCATATCACATCTAACGAATCAACTGAAGCAATCAACAAGAGACCAAGCCTTGATGTCTCTCCAGTCGTTCCAATAAATTTTGGTGAAACTGACCAAGTTCATCAGTCAGTTGTCTCACCAAAAGATGCTTCTAGTTACACTCAACTAGAACCAGTTAAGAAGAAGAGAACCACCAATGACACCTCATTCTATCCCTCCATCAATTTCAATTTACCACAGGAATTGGTGATTGGATCTGATGTTCGTGCCACTCCAATATCAGCACCAGTTCAAACTCCAACTTCTCCAGCTCTTCAAGAAATGCCTTTTAATGAAGAATTTCATGATGCAAATCGTGACCTCATTGACTCTGATGAGGATATAGAAGTAGTTTGGACTGATCCTCCTCCAAAAGCTGCTGCAACTGAAGAAGATCACCAGGTGACTTGCACTGATATTGTAATTCACCAGCCTAGTCAATACACTAGATGGACTCGAGCACATCCAATTGAACAGATTGTGGAGATCCAAATAGTGGGGTTCAGACTAGAAGAGCCACCAGTGAGCAATGCTTAAACGTCACATTCTTATCACTAATTGAACCGAAGAAGATTGACGAGGCTATGGCAGACCCAAGCTGGGTGGAAGCTATGCAAGAAGAGCTTATCCAGTTTGAAAGGAATAATGTGTGGGAACTTGTTCCTTGTCCACCTGGGTTAAAGAAAGAACCCATTGGTACAAGATGGGTCTACCGAAACAAGATGGATGAAGATGGCAATGTTGTAAGAAACAAGGCCAGATTAGTTACCCAGGGTTATTGTCAAGCAGAGGGTGTTGACTTTGATGAAACTTTTGCTCCAGTTGCAAGACTTGAAGCCATCAGAATCTTTCTGGCTTATGCAGCCCATCTGCAGTTCAAAGTCTTCCAGATGGATGTTAAAAGTGCGTTCCTTAATGGAACATTGGAAGAAGTTGTGTATGTTAAGTAGACTCCAGGCTTTATCAATGAGAAGCATCCTCACCGGGTCTATAGACTGAACAAAGCGTTGTATGGTCTTAGACAAGCCCCAAGAGCCTGGTATGATACTTTAACTAAACATCTTCTTAAAAATGGGTTTCAAAGAGGTGCAATAGATAATACCTTGTTTATCTTGAAAGAAAAAGGTAATATCTTATTGGTATAAATTTATGTTGATGACATTATATTTGGTTCAACTGATGATTCAATGTGTAAAAAGTTTTCTAAAATCATGTCATCTGAGTATGAAATGAGTTTAATGGGAGAATTAACATTTTTCTTAGGTCTTCAGATTAAGCAAACTGAAAATGGAATTTTCATAAACCAAGGAAAATATGTCAGAGATTTGTTAAGAATATACAAATATGATTCAATCCCATCGAAAAACACACCTATTGCAGCACCATTAAACTTGGACTCTGACCCAACTGGCAAACAAGTGAACATCACTGAATATCGTGGAATGGTTGGTTCACTGATGTATTTAACTGCCAGTCGACCAGATATAATGTTTGCAACATGTCTATGTGCCAGGTTTCAGGCTAACCCTAAAGAATCACATTTACACGTTGTTAAGCGTATCTTCAGATACCTGAAAGGGTGTCCTAACCTTGGTCTTTGGTACCCCAAAGGCTCAGGGTTAGATCTAATGGGTTATTCAGATTCAGATCATGCAGGTTGTAAGATAGATAGAAAATCAACAACTGGTGGTTGTCATTTCCTTGGAGGAAAACTGGTAAGTTGGACCAGCAAGAAGCAGACGTCAGTCTCTATGTCCACTGCTGAGGCAAAGTACATTTCTGCGGCCAGTTGCTGTGCCCAGATTCTCTGGATCAAGAACCAATTACTAGATTATGGTCAAAAGTATACAAGGACCCCAATCTTTTGTGACAACACCAGTGCAATTGCTATATCTCACAACCCAGTGATGCACTCCAAGACAAAGCATATTGACATCAGGTATCATTTCATTCGTGATCATGTTATGAAAGGAGACATTGAATTACATTTCATCCCCACTGACAAACAGCTCGCTGATGTTTTTACAAAACCTCTTGATGAGAAAACCTTTAAGAATCTCATCAGCGAACTGGGAATGTTAAATCCATAAAACTGGAGATTTTTGTTATGAACGCGTCAGTGACACTGATGAAGTTCTCCAGTTGAGGAGGTCCAGATAATCCTTGCTCGCCAGGCTATCGAACGCCTTTTTGATACTATCCTGGCACTAATCGATTTCTGGATCATCATTTTAGGGGGAAAGACTCAAAATAATTTTCTGAATAAAATTCGTTTTGTTTGAAAATGGCAACTGGAGAACTCTCCAGTTGGAAACTGGCACTGAATTAATCCTCCAGTGTCCAGGTTCAGTCTTGTCTTAATTTTTCATAACGTTAGATAATACTTGGTCAATATTTGTGACACGTGATGGTACTCGAGTGTTTTATCCCACTTGATATCGTCATTTGACGTGTTTAAAGTCATTTTGGTAAATGACAACTGTTTTTATTGGGAAAATAAAAATTAGTGGGCGCGTGGGTAAGTTAAGCCGTCGTAGCATTTAATGCTGACACGGTGAATTATAATTTTGGTTCAAAATTCAAACTTATTTTGTAAAAATATCTACAAAATTGATTTTGTTAATAAAATATAATTTTTGGTATTTCATTGGGTTCTTGAATTCCTTATAAATACCCTTATTTACTCCGATCACATTTACTTCCCTTTACATTCTTTCATTTTCTCCCAATCATCATCAAACTCTTCATTTCTTTTCTCTTTCTGCTTCATAAATCAAGAACCCTAATTCCAAAGTTTCAATTTCATTTTCAATGGCACCTAAATCATCCCGTTCTAGAGATGTAAATCTCCTCTCTGTCCCATATGTTCCCCCACCAGGTGTCAAACAGGCATCTGGTGCTCCTGGTAATACTTCGCTCATCAAACTAAATCCTAATAATCCGATGGCGAGTTTACAAGGAACCCAAGGGTCCGATACCCTTATTGGGATAATCCAAAGATTTTTGAGGGATTCTCCAATCGGACCCTCCTTCTCCTTAAACCCACGCAAGATGCTTCACGACTACTTGTGTGAGTTTTGGTACACCGCTTCTCTTTCTTCCGACTGCTCCTCCATCAATTTCACATTAAAAAGTGGAACAGTCCGGTGTACCTTATCAGCAGATGTATTGAGGGATGCTCTACATCTCAATTACTAGAGACAAGGAGAGTCTCCTGTTGTCATCTTCCCAAACATAAATTTTTGCCAGGTCCTCCTTGATATGGGACACAAGGAGTGCCTAGAAAAAGGGGTTTTGAAAATAAAAGGTGCGATGACCATGAAGGGCCTTACACCTTCATGGAGGTACTTTTTCATCTACCTTGTGGAAAGTATGGGTGGGAGTTCTGGTGGACTTGACCAGATTAACTCCGCACAGGCAGAGATGGCATACTGCTTGTGGAATGGATTGAGAGTGGATTTTGCTGATATCCTATACAGAAGCCTGGTTCAAAAACTGAATGGCACCAGGGGACTATGTATCCCCTTCTCCAGGTATCTCTCTCTCTGTTTTCTACAAATTCTGGGCAGTGAAGCTTATTTTAGCACAGATTCACTATACACTATCCCAGATTTGTTAAGGAATCTTGACTCTCTAGTATCTAAAGCTGGAGAGGTCGAGATTCCAGAAAGAATGCTGCTGGCATTCGCAAAAACCGATGCACCAGTCCAAGGTGAGTCGGAAAGACAACTGGGCGGGCCTCAAAATAATGAGGGACCCACCAGTTCGTCTGCTGGAATTGTGACCATTGCCGATCCCGGGCAACAGTCTAACCCCTCCAGCTCCAGCGTGTCTTTCCCTCAACCATTTACCCTGGAGACCTCCCAACAGGTCTTTCAGGAGTTCCAAAGGCAATAAGAACTCGTCGCCCTAGGACTGTGTCAGCACTTGCCACTGACAATAGAAACCAGACCAACCCTCCAGTTTCCTCCCAATAGGAACCTGAAGAAAGTCAAATGGGACAACCGCAAGTAGCCACCCTCGCAATTTCTGTAGGAGAGGGTGGTGAAGATGAAATTGGGCTACCCCAACCCAGATTAGAGTTTGAGTCTGCACAAAGTGTCCACGGCCTATCTTCTGACACTTCTCTTACACGAACTGACGACGTCTCTGGCCAGTCACTACTGGAGACTGAGGTTCCAAACTCTGCGGCTGATGATGTTATGGTTGTGGATAGAGAAACAATAACTGAGGCAACCCCAGTGACCTCTATCCCTGGTGAAGATACCTCGGTATCTGATCCTCCAACATATGCAACCTTCCAGGAAACTGGAGAAGGTCATCTGGAGACTGACCCATCTGGTCAGCCCTCAGTTACATTCATGGATCTGGACATGGATGTTAATGACGAGGAAATCCTTATTGAGTCTTCGGATTCAGAAGGTACTGCATCAGACTTGGAGATTTTTGATTCTTCTGTACAAGATCAAAACCCTTCATCTCAAGTCTCGCCTCCAGATGCTTCAATTTCAAATTTTACCATCCCAAGAAAATGAGCCTACTGAAATTCCATTTCCCACTTATAACTATATGTCTGGAAACAGACGTATGACACCATCACCATCTGGGCAGTTCTCACTCCTTCGAGAAATGCCACCCCCACCGCCGCCGTTGTTCACACCTGAGCATTCTCAGCATGAACAACACATTGTTACTTCAGTTCCTTCTTCTTCTACCACTCCTATTATTACTTCCCTCGACTGCTGCGATGTCAACTGGGGAGGCTTCTCTCAATTTGCCTCCTCCAGTTACTCCAGTGGTAACTGCTGGACAGTCAATTTGTGTCTTTCCAAGCCGATATCCAAAACCTTCTTACCAGGGTGGAGGATATTCAGAAGACACTTGACAAAAACACTAAGTCTTTCTCCAGATACCACAAGGATCATCTGACCAATATTAAAGTGGTTGATCTGGGGATTAACAAGTTCTCAACAAATGAAGACTTGGTGTTAAAGAAGCTCAATGAGCTGGTCGGAGGCTGCAACAATCTGGCAACATCTTTAAAAGAAGCCTTTGACCTTACTCAGACTAAAGTCACAACCTCAATCTCCAATTTGCTGAATAACACTGTCAGAAGATCTGAAGTTAATTTAAGGGAGATTGAAAAGCAGGTGAAAGAGTTAGTTGAAAAGCCTGGGTTGAATGTAACTGAGCTTGGGCAGCAGTTGATGGTTTCAGTTGGTCAGAAAATTGATGATACACTGGGTGCCAGAGAAACACAATTGATAGAAAAGGTGATAGCTGAGATCACCAAGTTGGCCACTCCTCAGGTTGATCTGGCCCCACTCACTAATGAGATCAACCAGTTGAGCGGCAGCATTGATAACTTAAACACCCAGTATCACTTCACTCTCAGTTTATTGACAAACTGACAACTGAAGTAGATAATTTGAAGAAAAAGGATGAAGAGGTTAAGGATAAGGTGGTTTCTGGTCTGGATGAAGACTCTAAGACTTTGAATGAATTGAAAACTGGTCAGCAACAGGTTGCTGCAAATGTTCTGACCCAGTCCAAAGAGACCAACCATCTGTGGAGATCTTTCAGGATGATGTGTGGAATATTCAAAGAATACAAGGACATACAATCGTTGCAGCCTCTTGACCGGTTGCCATCTCACCCCTGTGAAGGGGAAGCTATAAGGGCAGGTCTAGATGCTGCCAAGGGGGAAAGAAGTGCAGTCCTTGCACCAATTGCATATGGAAGTGCTCCAACTGAAAGACAATCTGGTGGAGAAATAGTTGTGGCTACCAGTACTGAAACTGGTGAGCAAAGGGTTGAAGAGAATGTGGATGTGATGGATAGGGGGAATGTGGATAAAGGTAAAGGTTTAGCATCTGATGTAGCCCAGCCGGCCACTGATGTACCAATGTTGGAAACTGGCAATGCTGATGTACTTCCTCCAGTTTTTGAAAGTGATAGCAAACGTCTGGCAAGGCTTGGTGATCAAATTAAAGAAAGAAAGAAAATGAAACAAGCAAACCAAGCTGAAGCCAGACAACATCTGGCCAAGATAAAATTACTTGATATTAGTGATGCTCACTTGTTGGGAATTACTAAGGAGGAATATGCAAGAGTGAAAGATGTAACAACCCTACTTTTTAAATATCATATATGAGCTAGTTATGTTGCCTGTGATCTCGCAAGCCATAGTTATACTTGAAGCTAGTAGATAATGCCCCTAACTTAGCAATCTAAAGCTATTGTTCAATTCTAAATATGAATTATAAAGTACCTTTGAATAAAAATTTATTTATGATCAATCAGATTATCTAAATAATAATGTAAGTCTCACAAGTTGAGATAACCATCAAAAATCTTTACAAAGGTCCAACAATTTAATCATTTAGCTAATTAAAGTAAATTTGGTCACGAGAATAAAGATTTCTACCTCAAAATATATTTATAAGTTAATATGTACATAAAAGTGTTTAAATAACAATAAGAATATATATATGCTTAAAATAAATACAGGTTTATAAACAAAGGCTTATGTAACAAATCAAAAATGCAAAAATATATCCATACATGTACATATACATGATATATATATATATATATATAGATATAGATAAATATATCCAATTATATATACATAGATATATATATATATATATAGATATACATACACATGCTAGAATAAAGTGAATTTATACTACAAACAAATACCATTTAACCTTACAAATATTTATACACTTACACCTAACATATATACACTTTATATACACAAATTTATACAAAAAAAAAAAGACAAACCCTTCATCCCCCCCCTTAAGGCCGGCCTCCCTCCCCCATTTCACACTCCACACTCTTCATTTCAAACACACTTTTCTCTCTTGGAACTCACCACTCCAACACACACTCTTCACACTCTTCACACACACTCTTATTCTCTCAAGAAAACTCTCTCTTCTCCCTCCTTTCTCCTTGTTTCCTACGGCCAAAAGAACAAAAGAAAAGGCAAGAAAAACTCATCTAAACTAGTATTAATAATAAAGGATTAAGTTAGATTATTAAAGGGTTATATCAAGCAAGGGTTTAAGGATTGTTTTAGGCTTAGATTAAGGGTTGTTTGAGGGTTTGAAGGCCACGAAAATCTGCCCTCTTTCTTCATCCAAAACCAAGTTCAAGAGGGTATAATCTTCATCCTTTTTACTAGATCTAATCTTGTTTTGTTTATATTCAAAGGTTTTATCAAAAACTCATACTTTCTTCTTGTTTTCTTTGTAATATACACTTGATGAGGGCAAAGTTGATAGGATCTTTCTTTTCATGCTCATGCATGTCGAATCTAATAAGAAAGATCCAAGGATTCAACAAGTTTAAGACCCAAAAGTGTTGTTATAGATTAGTAGCTTTTAAAGTGACTTTCTTGTTGATAGATCTATAAGTTTTTGTATATTTTTGAAGAGTATATTCTGAGATTTTTCAATCAAAAGAAGTTTTTATATTGTTGAATGTTAGATCTATAAAAGTTGATAGTAAAAAGTGTTGATTTGAATGCATATATGCTAGATTTAAGAAAGTTGGATCTTTTGTTGGATTATGAGATGGATATGGACTTGTTATAAGTGAAAAATAGGTTAATATTAATGTTAATATTCTGGAAAAATTGATAAAATATCAAGGATATAAAGCTTGAATCAAAACATGTTAAAATAAGCTAGAAATCATAAACCGAAAACACGCAAAAATGCATTTTGAGCACACACATGCACCATAATCTTATGACCAAGAAAATATGATAAACCTACTGGAAATAAGTTGAAATAAAAGTATAAAACTCAGATCTATTGGTTCATGACAACAATAAGCTCAAAAATCACCTTTTCGGGTCAAATAATCACTAACCGAAAGCACCAAATTGCACATATCACACCACCACCACTATCACAATTTTGGACACCAAAATATGATGAACTTTCTGGAAATAATGAAACAAGAATGAAAATCCATTTTGAAGCATTTTAATTGCTTAAGAAATGAGGCTAAAATCACTATTTCGGTAAACGATTTTTAATCATAAAACCCTCAAAATAAGCAAGACACAAGAGAGGTTGAATTGATATGATTTTGTATGGATAAAAGTTGCCTAAAAGGCTTGATATTTTTGACCAAAATGTTTAGTGATGATTTCTATGAATTTCCATGAATTATTGAATTTAAATAGTAATTAAAAGACATAAAAATCCATAAATAAATTATGTAAATCAAGAATGAAGTTAAATCATCTTAACCATTGATAAAAATAACTAAAACCTACTGGAGAAAAATAGTCAAAAGACAAGAGACATGTGTTACATAATTTTAAGATAAATAATTAAGTTAAGTAAAAATAATTAATTAAATATTATCATTAAAATAAATGGAAAATACACAAATAAAAGTATAAATCATGAAATTATAAATTAAGGAGCATATATATCAGGAGATAATTCAAATGAAATTATTCATAATTTATAAAGGCAATTATGACACTTAAAAGTATTTTTAAGGAATTATTTAGTAAATAAATCAATAAAGTGAATAAATAAGTAATTAAATATTATTAAATTAAATAAATAATTACAAATCAGAGAATATACATAAATATTAATATTATAAGACCACTGATGTTAAATATTATTATTAAGCAAAGTATATAATAGAGATCATATAAATCAAGGCCAAACTACCGAAATTCCAATAAACGTACAAAAACGTATAATGAGAAAACAACTCTTACCACCAAATCTCTTATACCCAAACAATGAGAACATCATAATGCACTTAAATTCCATAATCTAATAACAACCAAATATGGGCAAGTCTACTAGTATATATCTCATGATCTAGCTCACTAGTTCATGTCACGCGAACTTACGTCGTGAATATATACGTTATGGTTTAGGCTTGCTTGAGACGCAACAAATCTAAGCGAAGGAATCGCGTTTGATCAGCCCCTTACACTCTCTAATCAAGTGAGTCATAGCCCCCTTTCAAACTCTTTTATGTGTTTACTTTCGGGGTGAAAAGCATGATAAATAAAATGGCTTTATATATATGAAATGATTCTTGAAAGAATGATTATGAAATGGGATATTGTATGTTCAATGTGTTATAAGTTATACGATGAGCTTGAGTTCTGTCAAACTGAGATACTTCGGTACACTACTATTAACTCCGATAGTGGAGGCCTGTAGTTAGAGGGTTGCGCAACTAGAGTCGTCCACTCACCCACTAAATAGGTAATGGTGGAATGTTTGGTCTGCCTTGGTGGCCACCTTCATTGCCAGTCCGACCCGAGCGGTGCTCTAACTATCTTATTATCTTATTGGTCGTTTCCATGGCACGACCCCAATTGTGATTAAAGCACTTGATTGACAGCTTGTGCTCTGAAATGAAATATTATGTTGTTTGGGACATGTAAAATGGTCGTAGTAGTGGCTCAAGCATATACTCATCGAATTATGCCTTTGGCTGGATGGAAATCATTATTATTGTGGAAAGGAATTTATCGATTGAACATAAGGTTTGGGTATTGACAGTGTGATGAGATTCTTGGAACTTTTATGACATATTATTTCTTGAATTGGAATAAATCTATATGTGTTGTTAGCATAAACCTATGAACTCACTCAACTCTCGTAGTTGACACTTTTTCTTCATGCTTTTCAGGTCTAGGGCAGTAAGTTAGCTTTTCGGACCGCCTCATGGGTGATGTGTTAATTGTTGCATGATGGACTAGTAACGCAAACATTTGATCTTTTGATTATGACTTTGGTTATGTAATGATAATTAAACGTCAACTTGAACTTGTTACCTTTTGAATTTGAATGGCATTTGAAACTTTATGTTGATGTTTATTACTAAAATCTTTTGTACCATGTCGTTCTGTGGCATCTCGTGTTTCCGCTATAGTCGGGGTGTTACAAAAGATGATGTCAGGATAGTCGGTATGTTAAAAGAAATGCTTGACATTGAACTGGACAGGCACTATCCTGATGATGAAGCTGAGCATGATGCCAGAAATTTAAATATATCAGTGGAGAAGGCAAAAGGGAATAGGGCCAATGGGATTTTGAAAAGAATTGAAAAAGTAAAGAAGGTTGTGAAAAGGGTATTGAATCCACCAAGAAGGAACCCTCAACCAAGAAAGCCACTGCATAGAGATGCTGATCTTAGAACCTTCCTTGAACCAACTGGCGATGTATCAAATGATGACATCAAGGCTGCTGTGCTGGCTGCTGGAGCTGGGAGTATTAAAATTTCAAATGAATCTGAAGCAAGAGAGTACTATTCCCAGATCATGGCAATCAGAAGACACAGTGGGGTAATCAATGGTGTGTTTGTAACAATTAAGCCAGGCACCAAGCACTTTCATGTTGAAGTCAGTTATGCTAGAGGGCCACTAGTTAGAACTGACAATCCGGGTGCAATGCAATATGGGTTCTCGGAATGGGTGGAAATGGTAAACTTTTTGGAAGCTAAGGCACAAAAGAATAGGTTTGAGAAAGCTTGGGTTAACTTCTTGAAGGGCAAGATTCAACACAAAGAGAATCTGGAGCTGAAGTTGAATGTTGATCTTGAAGACTCTCAACCTATCTCTTCAGTGACAAAGAAAAGGAGAATTGGCGAAGGGCCATCTTAAATTCTTCCTTTCAGTTTATCTGCTTGTAATTTTGTTTACATTCTGTAACTTGTGTAAATTTCATTTCCTTGTATAAATGAAGTTACCAGTTTGTAACCACAAGATAGATAATAGATTAGATCTAACAAACTCAAAAGATAAACCCAAGGCATTTACTGATCTATAAAAATGCCTTGGAAAACTTGGATTTAATCAAACAAGTCTTTCCAGTTCACACTTGTACAGATACAAGAACTGAAAAAGACTTGGCAATATTTCAGGACAAATAGGGGGAATTTGTTAGGACCAGTTTAGGTGAAACTGGCCAGTCTCCAGTTGCACCTGGAGACTAAGAAGATTTGTCCAGAAATATATTGAAGTCCAGTTGCAGCGTACAGTTAACGCAACTGAAGACTTCCTCCAGTTGAGAACTGACCAGTTGAAGAATCATTCCAGTTGAAGTCAAAGACAACAAGTGGAAGATAGAGAATGACAATGGCAGCGAAGCCCAGTTGACATTCTAGTCAGTTACAAACTGGAGACCATCAGTGGAAAGCTCTTACAAAGCTTTACACTGATTACGAGGAATTGACTTTTATGTTTTATGTGCTATTACACGGATAAAAGAATTTATCTATGTATAAAGTACAAAAAGGTACATAAAGCTAGTTTGCCTTAAATGTTCTCAACCATATTTGTACGGCCAAAGTTGACATCCCAATGTCAACTTTGCCTATAAATACAAGTCATTGCACAACAAGAATTTACACACTTTGCATATCAGACTTTGCATACAATATTCTTGGTGAACTTGTGCAATATTCTCTCAATCGTAAAAAGGAACATTTCACAACTTTAAGTGTTTCGATTGTTTAGAGAAATTCCAAGTATAGATCAATTGTAGTTCATAGGTTGTTAGGATATTTACATACTTTGTATTACTATGTATAAGCCTTCAAATTTTAAAAGTTTTTTTACACACTTATGATAATCAATCATTCCTGCTTCCCACACACACATCTTTCTCTCTCAAGAACACACACTAACACACACACTTTCCACCATTGTTGATTACCTTACTTCCGCACTAGAACACGAATTTTAATAGTTTTAACAAGTGGTATCAGAGCAAAACAACAATCTGTTGACGATCCAGAACAAATTTCAAGCAGATTGGTGCAAATTTTGTTCAAAATTGAGAATTCGTGTTCATCACCATAACCGTTTTAACCATCACTAATCTTCACCAATTCACCATCAATTTTCACTCAATTTTTCCTGTTTTTGTTCACAGATACATTCTAAATCACCTCTAAAAACATCCTGTCAAGTTTCAGAATCCAATTCACAGTATTGATCAAAATCCAAATTTTTTGGAAAGTTGATGAGATTTTGAATTATCAGTTTCAGTTGATTTATGCAATGGATTTGTTTCTATTTTTTTTTTTTTTTTTTTTTTTTTTTTTTTTTTTTTTTTTTTTTTTTTTTTTTTTTTTTTTTTTTTTTTTTTTTTTTTTTTTTTTTTTTTTTTTTTTTTTTTTTTTTTTTTTTTTTTTTTTTTTTTTTTTTTTTTTTTTTTTTTTTTTTTTTTTTTTTTTTTTTTTTTTTTTTTTTTTTTTTTTTTTTTTTTTTTTTTTTTTTTTTTTTTTTTTTTTTTTTTTTTTTTTTTTTTTTTTTTTTTTTTTTTTTTTTTTTTTTTTTTTTTTTTTTTTTTTTTTTTTTTTTTTTTTTTTTTTTTTTTTTTTTTTTTTTTTTTTTTTTTTTTTTTTTTTTTTTTTTTTTTTTTTTTTTTTTTTTTTTTTTTTTTTTTTTTTTTTTTTTTTTTTTTTTTTTTTTTTTTTTTTTTTTTTTTTTTTTTTTTTTTTTTTTTTTTTTTTTTTTTTTTTTTTTTTTTTTTTTTTTTTTTTTATTTGTTTTTTTTTTTTTTTTTTTTTTTTTTTTTTTTTTTTTTTTTTTTTTTTTTTTTTTTTTTTTTTTTTCATATTCTGAGCATTTCTGGGTTTGAATTGAGTTCTAATTCTCAAAATTGAGTAAATTACAAGCAAAATAGTGAAATTCTCGACTATTTTGTCTTTTCTGCTGTTCTTGCTGATTGATTCTAAAACGATCTTGCTAAGACGATCTCCTTCAAGATCGTCCTAGTGCTTACCTTGTTTTGGTGTTAAGACGATCTTCTCAAGATCGTTCTAACATTTTTGGTTCTGTGTGAACTGTGTGTTGTGGGTTAAGCACTTGAAGTTGTTGTGATTGGGAATCACACACTTCATTGGGTAACTAATCTCTTTGAGATTGGTTTTGCTCAAACAATAAATTTCCAATATTTTCTATACTTAGAAAATTTTTCACTCATCCAAATTCTTAAGACGATCTTCAATCAAGACCGTCTTACCTTTTATTAACCAGTTGTTAAGACGATCTTCAATCAAGACCGTCTTACCTTTTCTTAACCAGTTGTTAAGACGATCTTCAACCAAGACCGTCTTACTTTTCATCATTAAATTTTCTTAAGACGATCTTCTCTCAAGATCGTCCTACCATTTGCTTACCTTGTTTTGGTGTTAAGACGATCTCCTTCAAGATCGCCCTAGTGCTTACCTTGTTTTGGTGTTAAGACGATCTCCTTCAAGATCGCCCTAGTGCTTACCTTGTTTTGGTGTTAAGACGATCTCCTTCAAGATCGCCCTAGTGCTTACCTTGTTTTGGTGTTAAGACGATCTCCTTCAAGATCGCCCTAGTGCTTACCTTGTTTTGGTGTTAAGACGATCTTTCAAGATCGTTCCTATACTTGTTTTGGTGTTAAGACGATCTACTTCAACAACCAATCTTTCACAAAATACTTCACAAACAACAACAAGTGAGGTAGAATTCATCTCCAAAGATGATTACTTGTCTGTCCAAACAACTGCTGATTCCTTGACAAAGCAAAATCTTACTTTGAAAAACAATTTGAAAATGGCTAAACAAGAGTTTGATAAACTTAATGAAGATTTTTCAGAACTCTCAATAGCTCATGAAGCTCTCAAAGTGAACTATGATTCTTTAAAAGAAATGCATTTGTCAAGTAACAGTTCTCAAGTTGTTTCACCCAATGCTCATTTGACCAACAAATGTCAAGACCTTGAAAAGACTGTCCATTCACTCAAGCAAACCATTGAGACCTTAAAGCTTGAGAAAACCAATGAATGGATAAGAGCAAATGCAAGACAAGCTGATGTTAAGTTTCTCACAAATAAAATGAAAGATTTTAGACCCAACTGTGAAAAACATGAAAGACAGATTTCTGATCTAAACAGTACTTGTTTTCTCAAAGGAGTTGAAATTGAGACTCTTCAAAAACAAGTTGAGGATTTGAAAACAAACATTTTGTTTTATCAAGAAAAAATCTATAAAATTGAACAAAATCCTCTTCTGAATTTCACTGCTTATTACAATAAATCGAAGATTGATAGATCAGAACTTCTTCTTGGTTTGGGTTATGAGAATCCAGCACATTTAGAAAAAGTCCAAAAAGAAGACCTTGGTCCACTTTATGATGGAAAATGTCTTAGATTTGGCATGATTCAAGAGTTCATCAGACCATCTGAGGATGACTTTGAGTCAGATGATGTTGAAAGACAAAAACCAAACAGTTTTCAGATTGATTATGTTGCTATTAATGACACATACAAGAAAACTCATAAAAGATCCATATATGAGTTAGAAGAAATAGACAGCATTTCAATTCCTGAAAATGAGTCTCAACAAGATTGTTCAAAACCAATCTCAGAAAGATTTTACATTCCAACTACCATATTGGAAAAAGAAATTGAAGGTTTAAAACAACAGATTGAGTCTCAACACCAAGTCATTGAACATCTGAAAACTCAAAATCAGTCTTCAAAGGTAAGTGAGACCACCCCGACTCAAATGGAACATAATCAAACTTCTGTTGATTGCTCCACTCCATCCAATGAGAGTGAGAATTTTAACAAAGATATGCAGGGTCATAGCATCTCTCCTCAAGAGATTCATGATATGTCAACCTCAATGCTATCATCATTCTTCCATGTTGAAGAGAAAGTTCAAGCTTTAAAAGCTAAACATCTTGCTTCTGTCAAGAAAATACTTTCTTTTAATACTCCTGTAATCACCCCTGTTGACCAAAATAAAATGAACTTAGAGCAAAAGATTGAGATCCCTACTGATCTTAAGGCTAAAGCAAAAGCATTGATTGAAAAATTGACTAACAAAACTGTTTTTAAACCAGAAGTTCAATCAAAAGAATTACAATTTACTTTTCCAGATCTTTCTGTTGAAGAATTTGATAAGTTTATGGAAACTGATCATGTTTTTGCACCAGAAGTTGAAAAAGAGCTTGAAAAACTCTCACCCAGAAAGCCTAAATCAAACAAGGAATCTAAATCTAAGTTTGCTCCAACTTCATTTTATACACTCAAAGGTCAGCATGCCCCAGCCGTCAAAGGTAAGAAAGCAATTTCTACTAACTCAAAGCTTAAAGTTGATATTTCATCTGTTTCTAGAACCTCTGCTTCTAAAGCTATCTCTCAATCTAGTTGTCTTACTAAGATGTCTAAAACTAGCCAAGATTTGTTGATAAAAGATACATCTAATGGTATAACTAGTTATAGAGATCAGTATGGTTGGTTCACTGTTGCAACTCAAAAGAAACAGAATATCAAAACCTCCACCAAGCAAAGCAAAAATCAGAATGTGTTTTTAACTCCTCGAACTGAATCTAAGAAGTTATCTGATAAAGGAGAGAAGAGCTTAGCTAGTAACCATAAGTGGATTTTTAAATCATCATTGATAAAATCTACTAGCTATGCTAAAACACAAGTGTCTGATAAATCACCAGTTAGAAGAAGTTGGATAGCTAATGATTACAAGAAGAAAGTTCCTGATAGGAAATTTGATTCAAATTTGGGTAATTCAGCTAAACCATGGTCTGTAAGAAATTCTAAATCTTCTGCTGTGATTTCTAAACCTTTGATTGTTGATTACAATGGGATTGTGATGAATCTTAAGAATAAACCTCTTGTTCGAAAACCTCATCTGTACACTTTGAATGATTCCACTAACCCAAAAGGACCCATTCAAAGGTGGGTACCTAGAAAACCTTAATTGTGTTTTGCAGGTAATAAAGGTCTGTGTTTAGTACTCCAAATTTCGGATACTGTTCAACACATGATCCTGTAATGAGTTTCTTTTCAAGAAACAATCTCAAATAAGTGCTCATTACCAATGCGCTTACTTGCCTCTGCATGTTTTGTACAAATCCTTCATCTCTTTCTATTTCATTCATTATCTGACAAACATTGATGCTATGCTTATGTGCAATGTGCTTAAATATCATGCAATGTTTGAGGGGGAGAAAAAGGATAATTCATGAATCTAGGGGGAGTTTGTGTATTTGCACTATTTGAAGAGAAACTCATTGTTTATATTAGAAAAACCAAATATAAAATTTGAAAAATTCATAAAAATAAAAAAAAAAAAAAAAAAAAAAAAAAAAAAAAAAAAAAAAAAAAAAAAAAAAAAAAAAAAAAACCAAAAAAAAAAAAAAAAAAAACAAAAAAAAAAAAAAAAAAAAAAAAAAAAAAAAAAAAAAAAAAAAAAAAAAAAAAAAAAAAAAAAAAAAAAAAAAAAAAAAAAAAAAAAAAAAAAAAAAAAAAAAAAAAAAAAAAAAAAAAAAAAAAAAAAAAAAAAAAAAAAAAAAAAAAAAAAAAAAAAAAAAAAAAAAAAAAAAAAAAAAAAAAAAAAAAAAAAAAAAAAAAAAAAAAAAAAAAAAAAAAAAAAAAAAAAAAAAAAAAAAAAAAAAAAAAAAAAAAAAAAAAAAAAAAAAAAAAAAAAAAAAAAAAAAAAAAAAAAAAAAAAAAAAAAAAAAAAAAAAAAAAAAAAAAAAAAAAAAAAAAAAAAAAAAAAAAAAAAAAAAAAAAAAAAAAAAAAAAAAAAAAAAAAAAAAAAAAAAAAAAAAAAAAAAAAAAAAAAAAAAAAAAAAAAAAAAAAAAAAAAAAAAAAAAAAAAAAAAAAAAAAAAAAAAAAAAAAAAAAAAAAAAAAAAAAAAAAAAAAAAAAAAAAAAAAAAAAAAAAAAAAAAAAAAAAAAAAAAAAAAAAAAAAAAAAAAAAAAAAAAAAAAAAAAAAAAAAAAAAAAAAAAAAAAAAAAAAAAAAAAAAAAAAAAAAAAAAAAAAAAAAAAAAAAAAAAAAAAAAAAAAAAAAAAAAAAAAAAAAAAAAAAAAAAAAAAAAAAAAAAAAAAAAAAAAAAAAAAAAAAAAAAAAAAAAAAAAAAAAAAAAAAAAAAAAAAAAAAAAAAAAAAAAAAAAAAAAAAAAAAAAAAAAAAAAAAAAAAAAAAAAAAAAAAAAAAAAAAAAAAAAAAAAAAAAAAAAAAAAAAAAAAAAAAAAAAAAAAAAAAAAAAAAAAAAAAAAAAAAAAAAAAAAAAAAAAAAAAAAAAAAAAAAAAAAAAAAAAAAAAAAAAAAAAAAAAAAAAAAAAAAAAAAAAAAAAAAAAAAAAAAAAAAAAAAAAAAAAAAAAAAAAAAAAAAAAAAAAAAAAAAAAAAAAAAAAAAAAAAAAAAAAAAAAAAAAAAAAAAAAAAAAAAAAAAAAAAAAATTCTAAATCTTCTGCTGTGATTTCTAAACCTTTGATTGTTGATTACAATGGGATTGTGATGAATCTTAAGAATAAACCTCTTGTTCGAAAACCTCATCTGTACACTTTGAATGATTCCACTAACCCAAAAGGACCCATTCAAAGGTGGGTACCTAGAAAACCTTAATTGTGTTTTGCAGGTAATAAAGGTCTGTGTTTAGTACTCCAAATTTCGGATACTGTTCAACACATGATCCTGTAATGAGTTTCTTTTCAAGAAACAATCTCAAATAAGTGCTCATTACCAATGCGCTTACTTGCCTCTGCATGTTTTGTACAAATCCTTCATCTCTTTCTATTTCATTCATTATCTGACAAACATTGATGCTATGCTTATGTGCAATGTGCTTAAATATCATGCAATGTTTGAGGGGGAGAAAAAGGATAATTCATGAATCTAGGGGGAGTTTGTGTATTTGCACTATTTGAAGAGAAACTCATTGTTTATATTAGAAAAACCAAATATAAAATTTGAAAAATTCATAAAAATAAAAAAAAAAAAAAAAAAAAAAAAAAAAAAAAAAAAAAAAAAAAAAAAAAAAAAAAAAAAAAAAAAGTTTTTTTTTTAGTTTGATTTTTTTTCTTTTTTTTTTTTTTTTTT
>CM067167.1:218232013-218317013 GCA_034093135.1 Erigeron breviscapus | reverse complement strand
CAACATATTGAATGTTGAGACGATCTTGAACAAGATCGTCCCATTTTCCTTCACTTCAAAATGTTTTTAAGTAATAAAACCTTAAGACGATTTTGTACAAGATCGTCTCATTTTCCTTGTCTTAAAACCTTTGTCAACATATTGAATGTTGAGACGATCTTGAACAAGATCGTCCCATGTTCATTCACTTCAAAATGTTTTTAAGTAATAAAACCTTAAGACGATCTTCTACAAGATCGTCCCATTTTCCTTCACTTCAAAATGTTTTTAAGTAATAAAACCTTAAGACGATTTTGTACAAGATCGTCTCATTTTCCTTGTCTTAAAACCTTTGTCAACATATTGAATGTTGAGACGATCTTGAACAAGATCGTCCCATGTTCATTCACTTCAAAATGTTTTTAAGTAATAAAACCTTAAGACGATCTTCTACAAGATCGTCCCATTTTCCTTCACTTCAAAATGTTTTTAAGTAATAAAACCTTAAGACGATTTTGTACAAGATCGTCTCATTTTCCTTGTCTTAAAACCTTTGTCAACATATTGAATGTTGAGACGATCTTGAACAAGATCGTCCTAGTTTCTATACTTAGAAAATTTAAAAAAAAAAAAGTTTTTTTTTCTCAAAAATTTTGTGTAATGTGACAAAGTGCTTTGTATTATCATATAATCACAATATATTTGAAATACGAGGAATTGAACGCCTTTGTGTACTTCCTTGCTATTTTTAAATATATTGTACTTATATGATTATACTTTATTTTCTGAGTTTATCTTCTCATTTCAAATTATTTATAAAGAATACACTGAGTTGATCGCCTTTGTGAACCTCTTTGTATTTTATATAAATCATTTGAGTGAAACTTGTTATTTGCTATTCAAACATTATTTTATGTGTGCGTTAAATTGTTTTATGTCTTAAATCAGAAAAATAAAAATGGATCATCAAGAAGTTATTGAACATGATGAAGAGGTTGCTCTAAATGAATCGATTGAAGAAATTCTTATTGCCGGAAACACAAGTAACATGAGAAACAACAGAGCATTGTTTGATCCTTTCATGGCTCCCGGCTTTCAAATAGTTCCAAGAATTCTTCATAATCACCCTCTCACATATGTACTTACCGTTGAACAAGACTTAGCTGAAGTCTATCTTTTTGATATGTGGAGATCGATTACCTTTGTTCAACCTTATGATCCAACAAATCCAAGAGCCAAAGCTAAATCAAAATCACCTGAACTTCGTCGTCAAGGCTATTTTCAATATCAGTTGAATTCAGGAGATAGAAGATATGAGTTTGAATTCAATCTTGATGACTTCAGAAGGATTCTAAGACTACCTGAAGCAAACTTCAATGGACATGCTGAATATGATAATTTTGAGTCCAATGAAGAGATGTTTGCTGCATTGATTTCTATTGGCTATAAAGGTCCTTTATCCAAGACAAAAGATTTCAAGTTGAAAAATCTACCAAAGATTTGGTATTATGTGTATTCCATCCTAAGCAACTGCTTAACTCCATACACAAGAGGGATGGACAATCTGACACAGCCAATGCTGCACATTTTCTATGGTGTTGTCTTCAACAAACACTATGACATTGCTCAACTTCTGTGGGATCAATTGATTGTATTAGTAAATGGCAAAGTATCTGCTCCCAAGAAGTATATTCCATTCATCAGATTTCTCACAGCAATCGTCTACAGTGCAGTCAGACAGGAAAGAAGCATTCCAAGGCTTCTAGACAGTAGCCAAGTGACCATACATTTTTACAAGTATGTCAGAGATTCAGGAACTGCTAACTATACTTTCCTGATTCCATCATTCCTACTAGAAATGGTGTCAGATTCTGAAGAAGATAAGATTGCTTATCTGGACTGGATTAGAACAGCTCTGGGACCGGAAAGCCTCCCGGTTCCTACCCAAGCTGTACATAGGACACCTGGTGAGGGGTCAAGTAGTAAAAGAAAAGAGCGTGAGGGTGAATCCAGTTCCAGTAAGCCAAAAAGAAAGAAACAAAAAGGAGAAATGTTTGTGTTAAAATTAAGTAAACAAGTGCATCAAAAGAAGAAGAAGAAGAGTTCATCAAAGAAACTCAAAAGCAAAGTTACAGCTGAAACTTCTTCTCCAAGATCTTCTGAGGAAACCATATCTGTTACTGGGTCTCAAAGACCAATCCGATCACCACTCCCCAAAACAATCAATGTAATCCGATCACCATCACCCAGAACACCATCACCTCAAAGACCATCATCTCCATCTTCACCCAAATTACCTCCATCACCAATTCATCATTCTTCACCACTTCCGGAAATTACAACACCTGAACAACCAATCATACCTCAATCTACCTCAACCATACCTTCATCATCCTTTGTTCGATCTCCTCCACCGACATATACTCAAGGAAGAAAGAAATCAATTCCGGTAAATATTCGAAAAACGTTTAAAAGATCTCGCTTTGAGTATGACCGATTTCAAGAACCCGAACCAGAAGATACGATTACTTCTGATAATGATGCATCTGATGATGATGCAAATCAGTTTGCTGATGATGTCATAGACATCCCGGAGGAACAAGGAAGGAATGAGGGAGGGGTTGAAAATACCAGAGAGGTTGAGAGGTCAGGGTTAGGTGAAAGGCAAAAAGAAAACGTTGGCCTCCAATTAGTCTCAAACCAATATCTACGCCGGGTTCGCCGTAGGGTAGAAGACGAGAGCTCCCAACTCTCGCATGAACAAACCTCCATAAGCCATTCGGAAGTCTCTCTACAGACTGACGTCTCATTTTTGCACGGGCAAAAACCACGTACTCCATTCCATTCTCCTTCAGAGTCTGTGAATGTTGAAGCAAAAGAGACACCTGCCCCTCTCTTGAATTTCGTTTCTGCACGTGTGTCTAGTACCCTTAGGACACCAATTGTGATACCATTTGCACATCTAAGTGATGCTGCCGGAACAAACATAGAGAGATCGGCTCTTGTGCCCTCTCGAAGATTGTTTGGAAATCCTTCCATTGCTAACATCACGCCAGCTTTGAACGAAGGTGCCCTAGTTGTGCGACAGTCTGAATTCTTACGAGCTCAAACTGTTGCATCAGCTCTTCGTGCTATGGGCTTAACGGTTCGTCTAAGTGACTCCGGTGTTATTTATATCCACTTTCAAAAAGATTCTGGTTGCAAAGCCGAATCATCAACTGTTGCTCATACTTTTGAACCAACAGGAAATCCTGAGACAGTCATGATGTCTTCGGGTCACTCAGTAGAATCACTTGAGACTACTGATGTGCCAATTTCTGATATTCCATTACCACCTGAGGCTCAAAGGTTAATTGCTCATTTTGTTGAAGGGATTGAAGAGGGACAAAGAAGTGAGTTACTTATATCGAGAAACACTATCACTGGTAAACTTCCTGCATCTCAAACCACATCTCAACCACCTAGATTACGTACTGGAGGTGCTTTACGCATTCGTTCTCCAGAAGAGACTCCAACACCAACACAAACAACACCAACACCCCCACACAAACAACAACAACAACAACAACAACAACAACAACAACAACAACAACAACAACAACAACAACAACAACAACAACAACAACAACAACAACAACAACAACAACAACAACAACAACAACAACAACAACAACAACAACAACAACAACAACAACAACAACAACAACAACAACAACAACAACAACAACAACAACAACAACAACAACAACAACAACAACAACAACAACAACAACAACAACAACAACAACAACAACAACAACAACAACAACAACAACAACAACAACAACAACAACAACAACAACAACAACAACAACAACAACAACAACAACAACAACAACAACAACAACAACAACAACAACAACAACAACAACAACAACAACAACAACAACAACAACAACAACAACAACAACAACAACAACAACAACAACAACAACAACAACAACAACAACAACAACAACAACAACAACAACAACAACAACAACAACAACAACAACAACAACAACAACAACAACAACAACAACAACAACAACAACAACAACAACAACAACAACAACAACAACAACAACAACAACAACAACAACAACAACAACAACAACAACAACAACAACAACAACAACAACAACAACAACAACAACAACAACAACAACAACAACAACAACAACAACAACAACAACAACAACAACAACAACAACAACAACAACAACAACAACAACAACAACAACAACAACAACAACAACAACAACAACAACAACAACAACAACAACAACAACAACAACAACAACAACAACAACAACAACAACAACAACAACAACAACAACAACAACAACAACAACAACAACAACAACAACAACAACAACAACAACAACAACAACAACAACAACAACAACAACAACAACAACAACAACAACAACAACAACAACAA
Source organism: Erigeron breviscapus (assembly GCA_034093135.1). NCBI lineage: Eukaryota > Viridiplantae > Streptophyta > Magnoliopsida > Asterales > Asteraceae > Erigeron > Erigeron breviscapus. The sequence goes on along the minus strand of CM067167.1, from coordinate 218,312,572 downwards.
CAACAACAACAACAACAACAACAACAACAACAACAACAACAACAACAACAACAACAACAACAACAACAACAACAACAACAACAACAACAACAACAACAACAACAACAACAACAACAACAACAACAACAACAACAACAACAACAACAACAACAACAACAACAACAACAACAACAACAACAACAACAACAACAACAACAACAACAACAACAACAACAACAACAACAACAACAACAACAACAACAACAACAACAACAACAACAACAACAACAACAACAACAACAACAACAACAACAACAACAACAACAACAACAACAACAACAACAACAACAACAACAACAACAACAACAACAACAACAACAACAACAACAACAACAACAACAACAACAACAACAACAACAACAACAACAACAACAACAACAACAACAACAACAACAACAACAACAACAACAACAACAACAACAACAACAACAACAACAACAACAACAACAACAACAACAACAACAACAACAACAACAACAACAACAACAACAACAACAACAACAACAACAACAACAACAACAACAACAACAACAACAACAACAACAACAACAACAACAACAACAACAACAACAACAACAACAACAACAACAACAACAACAACAACAACAACAACAACAACAACAACAACAACAACAACAACAACAACAACAACAACAACAACAACAACAACAACAACAACAACAACAACAACAACAACAACAACAACAACAACAACAACAACAACAACAACAACAACAACAACAACAACAACAACAACAACAACAACAACAACAACAACAACAACAACAACAACAACAACAACAACAACAACAACAACAACAACAACAACAACAACAACAACAACAACAACAACAACAACAACAACAACAACAACAACAACAACAACAACAACAACAACAACAACAACAACAACAACAACAACAACAACAACAACAACAACAACAACAACAACAACAACAACAACAACAACAACAACAACAACAACAACAACAACAACAACAACAACAACAACAACAACAACAACAACAACAACAACAACAACAACAACAACAACAACAACAACAACAACAACAACAACAACAACAACAACAACAACAACAACAACAACAACAACAACAACAACAACAACAACAACAACAACAACAACAACAACAACAACAACAACAACAACAACAACAACAACAACAACAACAACAACAACAACAACAACAACAACAACAACAACAACAACAACAACAACAACAACAACAACAACAACAACAACAACAACAACAACAACAACAACAACAACAACAACAACAACAACAACAACAACAACAACAACAACAACAACAACAACAACAACAACAACAACAACAACAACAACAACAACAACAACAACAACAACAACAACAACAACAACAACAACAACAACAACAACAGCAACAACAACAACAACAACAACAACAACAACAACAACAACAACAACAACAACAACAACAACAACAACAACAACAACAACAACAACAACAACAACAACAGCAACAACAACAACAACAACAGCAACAACAACAACAACAACAACAACAACAACAACAACAACAACAGCCTTTCAAATCTATTGCTCACCAAGTGAAAGAATCAACATGACCTTGAACCGATTAAGAGCATTCTTTCTGTTCAGACATCAAGGTCAAAGAGATGCATATATGGAGCTTATGAATGCTGAAAGTTCTGTAAGAGCTGAATGGTGGTATCAGCAATTTCAAATTCCAATCACTAAAGTCCTTCAGTTGTTTACTCCTCTCAAAAACCACAATCTTAGACTTGTTCGATTCAGAGTTCGTCGAGCAGATGGCAATATCTATGTTGTTCAAGAAGAATCTTTTCAACATATGACAATCTCAGACATCTTATTTCTCTACAATCAATATGCCTATCTGATCATCAAGACTCCAGATCAACTTCTAGCCTACGAAGCATTGAAAAGTCATATTCAAGCATTGATCAGATTTTATGAGTTCAATGACTTTCAGATTGGATTAGAAAGAAGAACTAGCAGGATTAACCTTACAAAACCAAACCAAAGAGCCAGAGGTTATGAGCTAGATTCATATATGATTGGAGATCCAATTGAAAATTTGGATGGATTTGTCTTCATTAATCGACTGAAGAAAAAGATCTTCATTCGTGCCTCTGATTTTCCCAAATATTCAGATGGTACCTTGAAATATTGTCAATCAATTCTGAATGCAATAGATGAAGATTCTGACAATGAAGAAGATGAACAAATCAAGTCTCAAAGAGAAGATCATATAAGATGTATCAAAGATACTCTTGATATGCGTCAAAGGATTAGAGATCTCATTGTCACAAGAACTCCCAAGCCTCAAGAAGGAATCATTCACACCAAGACAGGTTCATGGGTTCATTGGAATCCTAGTCATGAACGTGGTCCTCATAACATTCCTCCTGTAAACTTTCAAGATAATATCAAATTGCCAGATGAACGTCCTGTAGGTGATAACTGGCACTTCATCCCTAAGAAGTTTTGGAATGATTCATGGAACAGTTATAAGAAGAGAGCCTTCTGGAGTTCAAAGATTGACAAGCCATCAACCTCAAATGCTGCACGACGATATAAGAAAAGAAAGAACAAGCAAAGACGTGCAAACAAGAGGAGGAGACAACATAGAAAGTGATGATGGACAACCAAGCACTAAGGGGGAGAATGTTAGAAATATAAAATAGTGCTTAGTTGTATTTCTAAACATTGTATTTTATGTATATAATGTAAGGTTGAGGGGGAGTTTTTGATATATACTTAGAGTATAAATACCCCTCAAGTCTTCAATTTTGTAAGCTTTTTTTTACACACATATGATAATGAATCATTCCTGCTTCCCACACACACATCTTTCTCTCTCAAGAACACACACTAACACACACACTTTCCACCATTGTTGATTACCTTACTTCCGCACTAGAACACGAATTTTAATAGTTTTAACAAATCTTGCATTATAGGCTAATCGAACGATTCGTTTAATAATAATTTTTTTTTAATTTTTGTGTGTGTGTGTGTGTGTTTGTGAATGAACTCAGAAACTTATGCTAACTTTCCCTTTTACTAATTGTTTTTTTTTTTTTTTTTTTTTTTTTTTTTTTTTTTTTTTTTTTTTTTTTTTTTTTTTTTTTTTTTTTTTTTTTTTTTTTTTTTTTTTTTTTTTTTTTTTTTTTTTTTTTTTTTTTTTTTTTTTTTTTTTTTTTTTTTTTTTTTTTTTTTTTTTTTTTTTTTTTTTTTTTTTTTTTTTTTTTTTTTTTTTTTTTTTTTTTTTTTTTTTTTTTTTTTTTTTTTTTTTTTTTTTTTTTTTTTTTTTTTTTTTTTTTTTTTTTTTTTTTTTTTTTTTTTTTTTTTTTTTTTTTTTTTTTTTTTTTTTTTTTTTTTTTTTTTTTTTTTTTTTTTTTTTTTTTTTTTTTTTTTTTTTTTTTTTTTTTTTTTTTTTTTTTTTTTTTTTTTTTTTTTTTTTTTTTTTTTTTTTTTTTTTTTTTTTTTTTTTTTTTTTTTTTTTTTTTTTTTTTTTTTTTTTTTTTTTTTTTTTTTTTTTTTTTTTTTTTTTTTTTTTTTTTTTTTTTTTTTTTTTTTTTTTTTTTTTTTTTTTTTTTTTTTTTTTTTTTTTTTTTTTTTTTTTTTTTTTTTTTTTTTTTTTTTTTTTTTTTTTTTTTTTTTTTTTTTTTTTTTTTTTTTTTTTTTTTTTTTTTTTTTTTTTTTTTTTTTTTTTTTTTTTTTTTTTTTTTTTTTTTTTTTTTTTTTTTTTTTTTTTTTTTTTTTTTTTTTTTTTTTTTTTTTTTTTTTTTTTTTTTTTTTTTTTTTTTTTTTTTTTTTTTTTTTTTTTTTTTTTTTTTTTTTTTTTTTTTTTTTTTTTTTTTTTTTTTTTTTTTTTTTTTTTTTTTTTTTTTTTTTTTTTTTTTTTTTTTTTTTTTTTTTTTTTTTTTTTTTTTTTTTTTTTTTTTTTTTTTTTTTTTTTTTTTTTTTTTTTTTTTTTTTTTTTTTTTTTTTTTTTTTTTTTTTTTTTTTTTTTTTTTTTTTTTTTTTTTTTTTTTTTTTTTTTTTTTTTTTTTTTTTTTTTTTTTTTTTTTTTTTTTTTTTTTTTTTTTTTTTATTATTTTTGTGTCAAAGTGCTTTGTATTATCATATAATCACAATATTTGAAATACGAGGAATTGAACGCCTTTGTGTACTTCCTTGCTATTTTTAAATATATTGTACTTATATGATTATACTTTATTTTCTGAGTTTATCTTCTCATTTCAAATTATTTATAAAGAATACACTGAGTTGATCGCCTTTGTGAACCTCTTTGTATTTTATATAAATCATTTGAGTGAAACTTGTTATTTGCTATTCAAACTTTATTTTATGTGTGCGTTAAATTGTTTTATGTCTTAAATCAGAAAAATAAAAAAAAAAAAAAAAAAAAAAAAAAAAAAAAAAAAAAAAAAAAAAAAAAAAAAAAAAAAAAAAAAAAAAAAAAAAAAAAAAAAAAAAAAAAAAAAAAAAAAAAAAAAAAAAAAAAAAAAAAAAAAAAAAAAAAAAAAAAAAAAAAAAAAAAAAAAAAAAAAAAAAAAAAAAAAAAAAAAAAAAAAAAAAAAAAAAAAAAAAAAAAAAAAAAAAAAAAAAAAAAAAAAAAAAAAAAAAAAAAAAAAAAAAAAAAAAAAAAAAAAAAAAAAAAAAAAAAAAAAAAAAAAAAAAAAAAAAAAAAAAAAAAAAAAAAAAAAAAAAAAAAAAAAAAAAAAAAAAAAAAAAAAAAAAAAAAAAAAAAAAAAAAAAAAAAAAAAAAAAAAAAAAAAAAAAAAAAAAAAAAAAAAAAAAAAAAAAAAAAAAAAAAAAAAAAAAAAAAAAAAAAAAAAAAAAAAAAAAAAAAAAAAAAAAAAAAAAAAAAAAAAAAAAAAAAAAAAAAAAAAAAAAAAAAAAAAAAAAAAAAAAAAAAAAAAAAAAAAAAAAAAAAAAAAAAAAAAAAAAAAAAAAAAAAAAAAAAAAAAAAAAAAAAAAAAAAAAAAAAAAAAAAAAAAAAAAAAAAAAAAAAAAAAAAAAAAAAAAAAAAAAAAAAAAAAAAAAAAAAAAAAAAAAAAAAAAAAAAAAAAAAAAAAAAAAAAAAAAAAAAAAAAAAAAAAAAAAAAAAAAAAAAAAAAAAAAAAAAAAAAAAAAAAAAAAAAAAAAAAAAAAAAAAAAAAAAAAAAAAAAAAAAAAAAAAAAAAAAAAAAAAAAAAAAAAAAAAAAAAAAAAAAAAAAAAAAAAAAAAAAAAAAAAAAAAAAAAAAAAAAAAAAAAAAAAAAAAAAAAAAAAAAAAAAAAAAAAAAAAAAAAAAAAAAAAAAAAAAAAAAAAAAAAAAAAAAAAAAAAAAAAAAAAAAAAAAAAAAAAAAAAAAAAAAAAAAAAAAAAAAAAAAAAAAAAAAAAAAAAAAAAAAAAAAAAAAAAAAAAAAAAAAAAAAAAAAAAAAAAAAAAAAAAAAAAAAAAAAAAAAAAAAAAAAAAAAAAAAAAAAAAAAAAAAAAAAAAAAAAAAAAAAAAAAAAAAAAAAAAAAAAAAAAAAAAAAAAAAAAAAAAAAAAAAAAAAAAAAAAAAAAAAAAAAAAAAAAAAAAAAAAAAAAAAAAAAAAAAAAAAAAAAAAAAAAAAAAAAAAAAAAAAAAAAAAAAAAAAAAAAAAAAAAAAAAAAAAAAAAAAAAAAAAAAAAAAAAAAAAAAAAAAAAAAAAAAAAAAAAAAAAAAAAAAAAAAAAAAAAAAAAAAAAAAAAAAAAAAAAAAAAAAAAAAAAAAAAAAAAAAAAAAAAAAAAAAAAAAAAAAAAAAAAAAAATAGTGCATGCATCTCAGACTTCTATCTATACATGTTTGTAAGTCTGAAATGCAAGTTTTTGTTTAAGTCGTAAAAATTTTCTAAGTACATCTTATAGATCATTGATGTCTCAGAATTTTACTTGTGGTTTTCTAACTTAAACTTACCATCTACTTATTGGTTACAATTTGCAACATATATATACAAACTGAAATGTTTGTTACAAATGTAAATATATTACAAGTACATGATAAACTGAAAAGAAACTACTTCTTGGCAGGCCTTGAACCAGAAGGTGCCTTAGTAGGTTTTCTCTTCAGTGGAGAATGATCCTTCTTTCAAACAATCTTCCTTCAATTTCTACCTTGGCCTGCATCTTTTGTTGTATTCTTGATAACCATGCACCAATCAAGGTAGATTTAGGCTTCCCTTTCAGAATCTGGATCATCTCCCTATGCTCAGAAATCCCAAACTCGTGCACTGAAACCTGATGGTATTCTTCAGCTGCCCTCCTTCTCTTTTAACAACCAAGTCAAAAAGCTTCAATCCATCAGCTTTTGTTACTTCCATATCAATTATTTTGGCTGAATGAGATCGATGCTTCATATAATGCTCATATTGGTCTCTTTCATGTTTTCTTTCAATTTCAGAAGCATCATCAGACATTGGTTTGAAGGTAGAAAAATCAGCATCACGAACACTCTTTCTTGATGATCTTGGTCCAGTCACTTTGGGCTTAATGGTTGGTCTGAGCAACTCTTTCTCAACTTTCAGAACTTCGGCCAGAATTTCCTTCCTTTTGATCGCCATTTCTTTTTCTCTATTTTTCTTTAAGTCTTCAATGGACAACTTAAAGGTCAGACTTTCTAACTTTTGTTCCAGAGGAGAGTAGTTCATCCCACACTCATATTCAAGCATATCAACAATGGCTTTTTGTACTCTTGGATCATTTTTGATTTTTAAATACCTTTCCAATGATAAACCAAGAGCTGCAGCATCTATATGATCCAGGGTCCCCATCTTCAGATGTTGTTCCCTTTCTCTTTCTTTGTTTTCCCTCCACATAATAAATTGATTGGAAACCTGCTTTTGCAATGCTTCCAACTTCTTACTATCAGCCTCAAGATCGTGCAAGGGATAACCATGTTCGTCCACATTCTCACCCACAATGATTCCAGAACCCTTAGAGCTTTTCTTTGGTTCTTCTACTTCTTGAGCCTTGCCTTTGCCCTTGTCTTTCTTTTGAGCTTGTTCCTCAGTTTGCTTCTTGGTTGCTTCGATCATTTCTTGAGTACTAGCCAGCAAACCAATAGGCACACCACTTCCCCCTTTGGGAATCTCTGAAGGCATCTTAGCATAAAGGTCAATTGAAGTTTTAATTGCCTTCAGTGGTTCCCAACTTTGTTGTTCTAGGCAATCACAAATACCTTTGCCATTGTAGCAAACTGAGCCCTTAGTCTGAATGAAGAATTAAGGTTCAGTGCTTCTTGATCTTTTAAGTCCTTCAACATCTTTCTATCTTCTTCAGTGAAAGAAGCAGGGGGAGGAGGAGCAATAACAGTTTCTTTCTTCAGAAGAGTTAGAATTTCATCTAACTGTTTAGACTGATTCTGAACTGAACCTTCAAGCTTGGACACTGAATCTCTTACTTCATTTACAGCCTGTCCACTTTGTCATTGGTGTCTTTGGTCAGTTCAACAATCATCATTCTAACTTCTGCACCAACCTTTTCAGAAATGGAGTCTGAAATCTGAGCAGTTAAATTCTGAGTTAGCTCAGACTTCAGATTATCCAAAATACCAACACTTATAGAAGCCCCAAGTTCTTTCTCATTTATACTGGGCTTCTGAACCAACTCATGTCACTTCTTTTCCAACAGCCATAAAATCTTGCTTCAACAACTGAACACAAGATGTCAAGTTTGCAACCACCGAAGCTTGCACATCTCTTTTTGTTAGCTTGAAGGCTTCTCTGATTGCAGAGCTCACCTTGTTGCAAGTCATCACTAGCTCATTTAGCTTCCCAACTACTAGTCCTTCATTTCCAGCGACCTTGGTTAACTCAGTTCCAAGAAACATCTGAGCACCTTTCATATCAGCCACAGAACTAGTATTGGCAGTTAGAGACTTGGTTAAATCCTCCACCCTAAGAATAAGGCTTTGGACTTCGGTTTGTATTTTCTCTAACTGTGCTTCCACATTCAAAGGTGGTGGCGGTTGTGCAGAAGCAGGAGCAACAAATGGTAGTTTACCAAGCCCTTTCAGTACTTTATTCATTTGTTAATCAGTTGGACTCTCAGATTCTGTCTCAGAATCCAAGTCCTTTTCTAAGTGATACCCCATGATTCCGCCATGCTGGGGTGTTACAAAGCCAGCCCTTGACACTCCCCTAGTAACTCCAATTGTCTTTTGTGAATCTGATCCTATAAACGACAATAAGGAAGATTCAAAAGACACAGTTTCCAGTCATCCTGATCTGGAACCTGTTCAGAAAAAGAAACTCTCCAGTAGTACTCCATTCTATCCCTCTATTATTTTCAAACTACCCTCTGAAATTAATATTGGTTCAGATGTGTGTACTACTCCCCCAGTATCAGTGTCAGTTGAGAATGTACCAGAAATGTCTTCTTATGAAGAATTCCAAACTGAACCAGTACTCCAGGAAATGCCTTCAAATGAAGAATTTCATGATGCAAATCGTGATTTAAATGACTTAGATGAAGATACTGAAGTAATCTGGCAAGATCCTCCTCCAGAAGCAACTCCAGAGGAGACTCAACTGAATTCTTGCACTGATATTGTTGTCAGTAACAATCCTGGTCAGTACTCCAGATGGACAAAAGCTCATCCTATTGATCAGATCATAGGTGACTCCAGTTGAGGAGTTCAGACCAGAAGAGCCTCCAGTAATCAATGCTTATACGTTAGTTTTCTATCTTTGAGGGAACCAAAGAAGATTGACGAGGCTATGGAAGATCCAAGCTGGGTGACTGCTATGCAAGAAGAGCTTCACCAGTTTGAAAGGAACAAGGTCTGGTATCTAGTTCCTTTCCTAGTTGGAAAGAAAGAACCAATTGGAACAAGATGGGTCTTCAGGAACAAAGTAGATGAAGATGGCCACGTAATCAGAAACAAGGCCAGACTGGTAGCACAAGGCTACTGCCAGTTAGATGTCGACTTTGATGAATCATTTGCTCCAGTGGCTAGACTTGAAGCGATCAGAATACTCTTAGCATTCGCTGCTTATCATCAGTTCAAGGTCTACCAAATGGATGTAAAGAGTGCTTTCTTGAATGGAAAGCTTGAAGAAGAAGTTTATGTCAGACAACTCCAGGTTTCGTTGATGAAAAGCATCCACATTGGGTATATCGTCTGGACAAAGCGCTTATGGCCTCAGACAAGCCCACGTGCCTGGTATGACACTCTGACTAAACATTTGTTGAAAAATGGTTTCGAATGAGGTGCAATTGACAATACCTTATTTATTCTTCATGAAAAAGGTAATCTGTTAATGGTACAAATTTATGTTAATGATATTATTTTTGGGTCTACTGATGAAAACATGTGCAAGAAATTTTCGAAAATAATGTCAACTGAATATGAGATGAGTTTGATGGGTGAATTAACATATTTTCTTGGACTCCAGATTAAAGAAAACAAAGATGGCATTTTTATTAATCAGGAGAAATATGTTAGAGATCTTTTAAAGAAATATGATATGAACTCTTCACCATCTAAACCAACTCCAATTTCTGCACCACTGACACTGGACTCCGATCCAGATGGTTAAACCAGTGAACACCACTGTCTATAGAGGCATGGTTGGTTCACTGATGTATTTAACTGCCAGTAGACCAGATATTATGTTTTCAACATGTTTATGTGCCAGATATCAGTCTAATCCAAAGGAATCTCATATGCGTGCTGTAAAGCGCATACTGAAGTACCTTAAAGGTGTCCCCAGTCTAGGTCTTTGGTACCCCAAAGGCTCAGGCATGGATCTAATGGGTTATTCAGATTCAGATCATGCAGGTTGTAAGATAGACAGGAAATCCACTACTGGTGGATGTCATTTCCTTGGTGGCAAACTGGTCAGCTGGACCAGTAAAAAGCAAACTTCAGTTTCATTGTCCACTGCTGAAGCTGAATACGTGTCTGCAGCCAGTTGTTGTGCTCAGATACTCTGGATGAAGAACCAGTTGCTTGATTATGGTATTAAATATTCAAAGACCCCAATCTTTTGTGATAATACCAGTGCCATTGCTATCTCAAACAATCCAGTCATGTACTCCAGAACGAAGCACATTGATCTCAGGTATCACTTCATTCGTGATCATATTATGAAAAACAACATTGAACTCCATTTTATTCCCACTGACAAACAACTCGCTGACATTTTTACTAAACCTCTGGATGTCAAAACTTTTGAATATCTTGTTGGTGAGTTGGGAATGTTAAACCCTTAAATCTGGTGACTGCTCAGATATTGAACGCCTTTGTGTACTATCTTTGCATTATTAGATTTCTGGAACAACATTCCAGGGAAAGACTTGAAAGATATTTTTGTTCTAAAAATGTTTTAAGTTCAGGGGGAATTTATTAATTTATTTTCTCACTGGACAAACTCTTCAGAAAATATTACTGGTGCTTTGTAAATGTGTCCCTCTCACTGGTAACTGGACAGGTTGAAGTGCGTGTTTGAGGTGACTAATGTCTCCTTGTAAATGTGTCCCTCTCATTTGTCTGTATTAGTTGACGTGCACGTTTGAGGTTACCAGTCTTTCAAAAATGGTTTTCACTGGTACTTTACTGGAGTGTCCCTCCAGTGTACCATCAGTACATGTTCACTGGACTAATCCACCAGTGATACTGGAGTGTCCAGTCAACCTCAGATGCACTGAAATATGTCATAATATTTTCTAAATACTTGGTCATCGTGCGTGCCACGTAAGCAAATCTTTTTGGAGATATTTTAATCCTACGTGGCATGTAAATTTTTCAACGTAATGATGGTATTTTTACCTTGGGAAGTGAAAAAGAGCAACTTGTTAATGTTTGTGGGCTGTAAACTGTCACACATTTATGTGTGATGTGATGTCATTAATGCGGATCTCAGAACCTCGATCAAAATTATATTTGATAATTTCAAATAAACCGTTTGAGTTCCACATTCTTTCTCCTATAAATACCCACTTTCAATTTCAATTGCATTTACTTCGAACATATATATATATTCAATTTCATCTTCATCTATTCTTTATAAATGGCACCTAGACAGTCAAGATCACCTAAAAATCTGCTTGCCACTGAATATAATCCTTCTGAAAATGTTGACAGGGCACCTCATATCACTCTTGAGGCAAATGCATAAGAATAAATATGAACAACTGGATGGCCAGACTTTCTCTGTCCAGTGTTCATGATGCCCAATCGATTATTGGAAGATTAAACACATTTTTTCTCTCTTGCCCATTATATGGTGCGTTAACACTAAATCCAGGAAGGATATACCACGATTACCTGTGTGAATTCTGGTACACTGCAACATATGATGATGAAACTTCATCTATCAATTATACTCTCAAGGGAGGTACCAGATCCCTTGGTTTCACTGCAAGTCTACTCAGGTCTGTTCTACAGTTAAACTATTTTGAACAGAATGAGTTGCCTATTGAACTTCCCACTGGTATCAATACAAGGGAAGTATGCAGACTGATGGGGCACACGGATATTATGGATGAGCATGGCCAGCTATCCAGGAAAGGAACTATCTACATGAGCAAGCTGTCAGACTCATGGAGATATTTCTTCACCCATATTGTTGAATGTCTGGGAGGCAGTTCTGGAGAGTTAGACCAGATAAATCAAACCCATCTCCAGATTGCCTACTGCTTATGGTTTGGGCTTAGAGTGGACTTTGCTCAGATTCTTTTTGATGACCTGGTAGAGCGTCTCAGAGTGAAAGGTAGAAAACCCTTTGTACCTTATATCCGTTTTCTTTCACTCATGTTTCAAAACGCTCTTGGAGACCAGTATGATTTTGATACTACTCACTTTTCTGTGAGTGAGTATATGAGGGATCTGGTCAACCTCAGATCTCCACTGGATGAGGTAGATATTCCTCAGTCCATGCTTTCCTTTCAAAGGGAAGAAGCTGAAATGGCTCCAGATAGAGGTCAAGCTGTTGAAGGACCATCTGGTGATCAAGATGTACAGATCATAGAAGCTGTACAGCCCATTAGACAAATTGCTCCTGAAGGTCAAGGTACAGAAGTTGTTGAACCTTCCAGACGACCTAGAACTAACAGGCGTCTGATGAGAGTTGGACTTCAGGTGAATCCTGAAAGCCATCCTGGTAATGTTATGAATCTGGATGGGTCACCAATTTTTGAACAAGAGAACGTACAAGAGGTTGTTGGGCAGGTGACTGATGAGGAGATTGAAAATATTGCTCAGATTAGTGAGCAGGTTGTTGAGGAAGTTGAACAAGATGTTCGGACTGATGAGCAAGAGGCTCAAATAGACTTGAATGTAGGGGCTGGTGAACAAGTGAATGTACAGGCTGGTGAACAGACTGGTGAACAGACAGTTAGGATGGCTCCAGAATGGGATGATGTAGATTCCCCAATGTCTGAAGGTTTTGATGTAAACATGAATTTTCTGGGTGAAGATGTACAAGAAGAAGAAAGTCTACCAGAAATGCCACCACCTCCACCAGAAATGCCTCCACCAGAATCAAACATGCCACCACCACCACCACCACCTTCAATTCCTAGAGATACACAATACTTCACTCCAGCAACCACTCAACCTTCACAATCTCAACCTCCACCTCGTGCGCCGGAGTCACCAGTTGCAACATCTAAAGCTGCAACTGAAGAGGACTGGGCACAAGTTCCTCTTATGACCAGATTGCCTTCAAATCTTGAACCTCCCAGTGGTCTCTCCACTTCATCTTCTGTCGAGGTCCAAGGCCTTTTAAGTAAGGTGGCGGACCTGGAGAGATCACTCCAGACTTCATCTCAGGTTATTTCAGACTTCAAATCCTTATTATCAAATAACCTTGCATCTGAGAGGAATCTGTTTGCTGGGAATGAGAAGCTTGTGTTTGAGAAGCTTGATGAACTGGTACTGGCCACAAACCACAATACTGAAAATTTCAAAGTCGCACTCCAGGGTTTAGAGACAAGGTTGGTTAGTTCTGTTCAGACTGCAGTCACTGGTGAACTGGCAGGTCTGAAAGAAGAAGTTCAGAAATTGGTTTCAAGGGTAAGTTCTCTAGAGACTAGTTCCACACTTGACCAGGATGCAGTTGTCAGTACAATAAGTGATGAATGTACAAAGAAGTTCAGAATCAGTATGCTGAAAGAATTATCTGAAGAGATTTCTGAAACTGTTCTTCGTACCATTCAAGATGGGGTGTTACCCCAGGTGGAGAAATTACTGGAAGAAAAGTTGCCAAAACACTTGCCTAAAGTAGTTGCAAATGTTCAAAAGGAAGTGCAGGCACTTAACAAAGTTGTGACTGATACAACTCTAGTGGCAGGTATAACATTTGGTGCAATGGACAGACATATGCTGGAACAGTTATGGAATGATCTCAAGTCAAGAACTGGTGATCATTCCAAGAGGGAAAAGTCGTTTGGTGACCAAAGAGAAGTGACACTGAAGCACTTAGCACAAAGAGCATATGGCACTAAAGCCGGGCTAACTGAAGAAGCTACTGGTACTGAAGCCAGTGAGCCCCAGTTTGAGTCCTTCCCAGATATACCAACAACTCTGAAGTCAGTTAAGGGAAAACAACAAATGGTATCTGGTGAAGAAGAGCAAACTGCTGAAGATGTTGATGATGAAACTTCCAAGAAGTTAGAACAAGAGTGCATTATGATTGAAATCTTCAAAAGAAACCAAAAAGATGAACTGCTGGCCCATCAAAAGGAGATGGCATCAATGGGGACTTTGGACTCTTACAATGCTGGAAGGTTAGGCATAAATGTTGATATATATAAAAAGATGAAGGATGTCCCCAGAGTTCATCAATGTCTAAATGCATTAGATGATGTTCATGTACGCTCATTTTACGCCGAAGAAGAACAGATCTATGATTCTATAATTTATGGCGTGAGTGTACCAGAACTCATCAGACAAAGGAAGGAGGAATTGGTAAGCCTCCAGAAAAAGATCAGAAAGAACGCTGGTGCTCTGGAGATAGAGTACAGGAAGAAACTTACTGGCTTACCAAAACTGACTGCCAAGCAAATCAAAACGCTCAAAGATGCTGATGTAAGCAAATTCATTCCCCTGGACACTTCTCGAAAAATAAATCGTGAACAACTCCAGTCTGTTGGAGAACAAAAGAGAGTGTCAAAGGAAACTGAAGCATTGATCCAGACAGCCAAGCTGAAAGAAAAATACAATGAAATGTTAAACTTCAGGGCTGATGCCAGAAGGATCACTGGTGCTGAGATCAAATTGGCTGAAAATAATGAAGGCATTTCCAAGTTTGAAGTAAAGTTGACCAGGGAGGGTAACTTTACTGATGAAAGGAAAAGTACTCCAGTCCAAGCATTTGGATGGAGTGAACTGAAAGAAATCGCTTTAACGTTCAGGGGGAAGACAGATGTGTCGACTGATGTTAAAGCATTTCTGAAAAGAGTTGAAAAGGTATGGAGAAGAAAGCATCAGATGGAAGTTACTATGGGCATGAAATCGCCAGAATCTATACCATCTTCTCCATCACCAAAGAGAAAGGCTACTGAAGATGCTCCAGGACAGACATCAAAAAGAAGGGCCTGACTCTTATCATTTACTTGTTGTAAATTATTGTTTTATGAAAATTGTAAACTATTTATCAGTTGATGTATGTAATAAATAGTTGCAATTTTTTATTCATATAAGTAAATGATCAGATTTAATCTAAGTTAGAACTTAAATGATGAAACTGAAAACACTCATGATCTATAAAGTGTTTTCCAGTAACTTAGATTTTTTAGACAAATCACACTTGTGTTTTTCAAGCATACAAAATTGTATAGATTCAAGCTTGAAAACACTTGCATTATTTCTAAACAAATAGGGGGAATTTGTTAGGTCCAGATATACTGGACTCGCTCCAGACTCGACTACTGGAGCCTTACTGAAGATCTGTCCAGAAACGTGTTCTACTAGACCTACTCCAGACTTGGAATCTGGAGTCCCTCTGAAGATTTGTCCAGAAATAATGAAGACCAGTGAGCAAATACTTGTATAGGAAATCTGGAGTATTCTCCAGATTAGCTCACTGGACTTCACCCCAGTCCAGATCAACTCTACTGAAGACGTTCTCACTGAAGTCAAAGACTGAAGTCAGAATAAAGAAGACTTACAAATGGAGGAGTCTACTGGAAGTCTTACCAGATCTGTACACTGGAGGATTGTCAGTGTTCTAGACCTTACAAGTCTGAACACTGATATCGAGTAATTGACTTTTGCCTTTACACACTTTCCAAAGAACATTCCACTTGTTCTTTACCAAAGTATACGTGTGTAAAGATGGTTGGATAAAAGGATACAAAGTCATTTGATGTGACTTTATCCTTATTCCTTATCCAATGCATTTAATGTTCTTGTCAATTCATTAAATACATGCAACCATATTTGTACGGCACAAAATTCACTGGTGAATTTTGTTGCCTATAAATACAAAGTCATTTCCTTGAGAAAAAAACTTTTAAGCATACATTTTGCATTAAAGTGAATTTGTCTAAATACTCTCGATCTTAAACTGGGATACTTCACAACTTTAAGTATCTCGATCCAAAAGAGTTATTTGACAAATATAGATCATTTGTAATTCATAGGTTGTTAGGATACATACTTATTTGTATTATCTTGATTCCGCACAACCTTGTATTTTATTTAACATCATAAATAAAATACACCATTGAAAAATACATAATGTTCCACTTTACTTGTTTATTGCTTTAAGTCTTGTATTACTTTATTTATATACTTGCATTTATATTTAAGTAATACTAGTCCAATCTAGTGATTATTAGACTTGTTGTATTTTACACTTTCCTGGTTAACCATCGTATTTCAGGGACCTACAGAAACTTCTTCAGGTGAATCTTTGTAGTTGATGGGATCAGATTCACAGAAGATAATTGGATTTTCTGGGGGAGAATCAAGGACTGGCTTTCTATTAATTGCATTATTCGATTCATCAAATGTAACGTGTATTGACTCATGGACCTTCTCCAGTCTCTTGTTGTAGACTCTGAAGGCCTTGCGAATGGCTGAATAGCCTAAGAAATACCCTTCATCAGCTTTGACATCGAATTTGCCTAACTGACTGGAGTCGTTCAGAATGTACACTGGACATCCAAAAACGTGAAAATAACCAATATTTGGTTTTCTATTTCTTAAGACTTCATAGGCTGTCTTCTTGTGTCTTTTGATGTAAACAGACCTGTTCTGGGTATGGCAAGCAGTAGCAATTGCTTCAGCCCAGAAACTGGTAGGAAGACCAGATTCAGCCAACATACTCCTGGCAGATTCTATCAGCATTCGATTCTTTCTTTCTACAACTCCATTCTGTTCTGGAGTTCTTGCTGAAGAGAAGTTCTGGGAGATGCCAGTGTCAGTACAGAATGACTCCAGAGTTGCATTCTGGAATTCTGTTCCATTGTCACTTCTTAACTGACACACTTTTCGCTTGTACTTGAGTTCAATCTGCTTGATAAGAGTGATGATTTCAGCAGCAGCTTCACTTTTAGACCTGAGAAAGATCACCCAACAATATCTGGAGAATTCATCTACGATCACCAGGTGTATCTTTTACCAGCACGAGTCTGAACATTCACTGGACCAAAGAGATCCATATGAAGCATGTGAAGTGGTTCAGTTATGCTAAAGTTCTGTCTGGTCTTGAAACTGGTATGTTTCTGCTTTCCCATCTCACATCCTGGACATGGTCTTTCCTTTTTGAAGGAAACTGAAGGTATACCATCTGCCAGTTGTTTTCTAGACAACTTATTAACATTTTTGAAATTTAAATGGGATAACCTTTTATGCCATAACCAGTTTGTGTCTTCATCAGCTTGAGTATAGAAACACATATACATTCCCTCTTCTGGGAGCAATCAATACCACCTTCCAGTCTTTGTTGAATACGATGCCATGAACAATATTGAACAATACTTGATAGCCATCATCACACAGTTGACTGACACTGATCAGGTTATATTTCAAACCATTCACATATGCAACTCGTCTGAATTTGACTTGTCCATTGTTCAGAACACCGTATCCCGCAGTCTTTCCACAACCATCATTTCCAAAAGTAATGGAGGGTCCATCAGAAATTATGAACTCCTCCAGCAGGGTCTTACATCCGGTCATTGTCCTTCCAGCTACACTGTCAAGATACCAGATAAACTTCTTTCGATCGCCCTGCACATCCACCAGATATATCAGTTAGATTTGGGAACCCATCGACTGATGGGTTCACTGGATCCTCCCTTATGGATCCCTGGGGGTATCTGGTTAAGTTCACTTTCTTCAACAGTAGTCTTAGTTGAAAAGACCACTGGGGTTGATAGTTTTGAAACCTTTTTCTTTTTCTCAACTGGAGTAATAATTTTTTTCTTTCTTTGAAAAGGTTTTGTATTTTGTTTAGGGCCAGATGAAGTACCCTCAAAATTGTTTAATCTTGCATTACAACTTTCAATTTGAGGAGCCAGTAGTTGAAACTGGCTCTCCATCCTTAACAAAATAGATTCTTCAGATTACACCTGAGCCTTTCAGTTGACTGGACTTTAGGCTTAAGAAGGGAACTGGTCTTTTTCTTTTGAACCTGGGGTTCTTTAGAAGCAGTCCGAGGCAAAGGTTTATTTTGATTAGCCTTTTTAACTGGAGCAGTCATCTGGAATGCTCCAGTCTTAACCTCTGGAAGTTGAGCTGGGATAATACAAGTTTTTGGGGTAAAAGGTTCATCATAAATAGTACTTGGTCTAACCTCCTTTGGTAACCGGTCAATAACTGGTATTAATGCTGCAATATGAGTATTTCCATCCAGATAAGCACGTTTTTGGGATGGAAATTGGTTTATTCCAGCATCATATGGCTTTCTTGTTTCTAGCCATGATTTAATGACCTGTTTTTCTTTTTGCAAAATCATTTCCAGGTCATGTTTTTCTTGAACCAGTTGTTCAGTTACCAAAACTTGTGCTTGAAATGCCAGTTCAATATCTTGAAGTTCTTTTAATTTTGATTTTAAAGCAGCGATTTCAGAGGAATCTGTTTTTAAGCCATTAAGACTGTCAGATCTAACAGTTTCCACAAAAATTAAATCAGAATTTAGAGCTTCAGCAATGTCCAATTTTAATTCAGGATCAGTTTCATTATCATACTCACTAACCTTTTTTATAACAATGTCCACCCATCGACCAGATGTGACATCATCCTTCACCAGATGCTCTTGATCTGCCAGAGCCATAAAGCAACAATCTCTTTCCTCTTCCTCATCAACTGATGAATCATCTGAGGGAACCCATACTTCTTTAGTGGTTGCTATCATGCATTTATTATTTTCTATTTGTTGAGACATGAGAGCAATTTGAGCCTTAAGCTTTTTGTACTTGGACTTATAGCTATCATCAGGCTTGTTATAAGAAGTAGATGGACCAGACTGAGAGACAAACTGACTGGACTTGCACTCCTTCATGAAATGACCTTTTCTGCCACACTTAAAGCATGTCAGATTGGTCTTGTCAGTAGAGGAACTGGGTGCATGTTGTCCAGTAGGCCTATTTGTTCTTGCTTTAAAACGATTAAATGTTTTAGCAATCATTGCAACCAGGTCATCACTATCAGTTTCATCACAGTCTGGAGAGATATCATTAGTGACTCCAGAATCCATTAGTTCAGACATCATCTTCTTCATAGAAAATACATTCTCGGAAGATATTAATGCAGCACAAGGTGGTACAGTATTACTGACAAATGTGGAACTACTGGAAGCATGATTTCAAGCATCTTTTTCAGTCTCAATCCCCTGGGCTTGATTCTTTTCAGTGAATCTGAAGGCTCCATACAATGTTGACAGAGTATGGGAGTGCAAGGTTTTACCTTGTCTCAAGACCAGAATCATGTGAGACCATTTAGTGGGAAGAATATCACAAAATTTCTCCAAAAGTATATCCTTGTCTTTCTCAACCCCCAGTCCTCTTAACTAGTTTATAATGCTCATAAATCTGGTGTAAGTACCAGTTAGAGACTCATTGGGGAGAGCAAAAAATGACTCATACTTTTTTTTTAGGGAGACCTTTCTGGTAACAACAGTGTCATCACCTCCCTCATGCTGGTTCACCAATTCATCCCACATGGTTTTAGCACTGGGATAGAGAACTAGTGTGGGAATTAGGGTTTCTGGAACAGCCCCGAGGATCATGTTTTTAAGGATGGTATCAAGATTTACCAATCTCCTCTCCTCTTCGGACCAGTGTTCCTCCCTCTTTTCCCTTCCACTTCTTGATCCAGTTGGGTCAAGGAGTGCATTGATAAGAAGTCTAGGCACATAGGGTCCTTCATTTAAAATTTTCATCATATTCCTTTCAATACCAGTAACATGTAATATCATCCTAGCTTTCCACGTACCAAATTCATCACTGCTCCCATTGAATTTTGGAACAGGATTATTCGAGTAGTGCACATGTACATGTGGAGAAGCAGGAGGAGGAGGAGGTGGAGGATTATTATTGACAACGGGTGGTGGTTCATTAAAATTAGGTTCAGGATTACCTTGTGTATTTTCTGGGTTGGCCATCGTGAAACAGATCTAGGCAAGTATATTAGCCTTCTGCTCTGATACCAATTGTAAAGTCCCTCACACGATGGTTTAACCCATGAGTGTAAAATAACAAGTCAAGTATGAACTAGATTGGACTAGTATTACTTTAAATACAAATGCAAGAGTATAAGTAAAGTAATAAAGACTTAAAGCAATATTTAAACAAATAAATAAATGGTGGAACACAAATGTAATTTTCAAGTGTATTTTATTTATTGATGTTAAACAAAATACAAGATTGTTGCGGAACCTAGATATTACAAGTATGTAACTATCTAAACAATCTTTGAATTACAAGTGATCTATACTTGCTAAATAATCTCCTTGGATCGATATACTTAAAGTTGTGAAGTATAACTATTTTGATCGAGAGTATTTTAGCAAGTTTACCAAATTGCAAAAAAATAATTTGTACGAGGTATGTGACTTTGTATTTATAGGCAAATAAATTCAACAGTGAATTTATTATGCCGTACAAATATGGTTGCATGCATTTAAGGCAACTACTTTAATTCCTTAAATGCATTGGTTAAAGTACAAGGATAAAGTCATGTTGATGTGACTTGTCATCCTTTTAACCAACCACCTTTACACACGTATTGTACTTTTATCAATAGACAAAATGGGTTGTCCGGGTAAAAGCGTGTAAAGGCATAAAGTCAATTCCTCGTAATCAGTGTTCAGACTTGTAAGGTCTAGAACACTGATAAAGGCTCCAGTCGGGAGATCTGGTAAGACTGTCAGTGGGCTCCACTGTTTGTCAGTCTTCTTTCTTCATACTTCAGTCTTTGACTTCAGTAAGAATGTCTTCAGTAGAAACGATCTTGACTGGAGTGAAGTCCAGTGAGCTAATATGGAGGATTCCAGATTTCCTGTACAAGTAAATAGCTCATTGGTCTTCTATTATTTCTGGACAAATCTTTAGTGTCGCTCCAGTCTTCAAGTCTAGAGTGGGTCTAGTAAATCTGGACCTAACAATTATCGGTTCTATATCTGCATGTATTGATTTAATTCTGATGATCGGTCTATAATCATACACTAGGATTAATACATAAGGATGTAAAACACTAGTCGGTCTTTAACTAGTTGTAAAAGGTGATTCACTTATAACTGAGGGATCCAGAACCATAGTAATTAGGATGAATAGAACATGATGCTTAACAATGTAAGACGCGATCCAGTGACATGGAAACGTGCACTGTGGTCACCGGAGTGAATTATTATCTGGTCATGGCTTAAGAGCTGGGTAACTTAAAGATGAATTAGTAACACAAACTTTAGGTCATTAATGCTTAAACAATGAATCTAACGGGAATTTGTTTAAAGAAGTAGTGTGAGTCTAGGGACAGCACTAGATTACTTAGGCAAAGTGAATCTAACGAGAATTTGAGCCGTGATTAAGTTTCCAACAGTCTAGCAAGTAGGTAGAATGATATCTGTTCGTGTCATGAGATATAAGATGTCAAACAAGTATTTTAATTTTATTACTATTATTTGCTTTTTCAAACCATTTTCAGACTAAGCCTCTCGCTGAATAAGCGGTTGCGGCTTCTATTTACTTTTCAGTATTTTAATTAGTTTAATAGGAAATCGTGACAACCCCCAACCGCTAGAATTACACATATTACTAGATTAGGTAAAGCAACGCGTCTCTGCGAACGATCCTGTACTTATCACTTAACTATATTACATCTGATCGGGTCCCCTGTCTGTTAAGGTGTGTGTGTTTTGAGATAATTACTTGTACAACTTTTATAAATTTAAACACGAAACAAAAACCACCCATCAAGTGTTTTGGCGCCGTTGTCGGGGACGCGACGCATTCTTAGTTTAGTAGTGTAGTTCGATCCTTTCTTGTGTTTCGGCACAAGAAAGTTACTTTTCAGTTTTTAGGTTAAATCATTTTAGGGTTTAGTAGTCAAATTAGGTCAAAATTAGGGTTAGGTTAATTTAACTAGTATTTTCATTTTCTTTAAAATTTTCAAAAATCCAAAAAGTATTTTTATTTTATCGTTTTAAGTCATTAAGTTTAGATTGTTTGCATTTAGGTTTATTTTATTTTGTTCTTGAAGTTACTAATCGTTTTCATGTTTTGTGTTTGGTTTCGTTCTTGTTTTTCTTTTTCTTTCATTTTCGTTTAGTGTGTTTCAACTTAAGTTAGGTACAATGCATTGGAAAGGACTCGAGGAACCTGCCTCGAGAATGGAAGAAGACATTAAGGAGGCAAAAAACGAAAACAAAAGCTGTTCAGGAGGCCCCAGCGCCGCTGGCAAGTTACCAGCGCCACTGGCAGCCCAGGCCAGCGCCGCTGGGAGTATGCCAGGGCCGCTGGGAGATACTGTTCGATCATCAGAGTTCCCGTTTCACACTTCGACAACTTGTGGGCCATTCGACAACAGTCGGGAAGGTGTACTAAGACATAATGTGGAATGTTTTGAGCAGTTGTGGTGTAACACCCCGCCTTACCACAACACAATATTGTCCGCTTTGCCCGCAGGCTCACGGCTTTGTTTCTAGTTGCTCGGGCAAACTTCCCAGAAGGGTCACCCATTTGGCATTGCTGCCGCCCGAGCACGCTTAACTGTGGAGTTCTCCTCTCATCCACAGCCAATGCGCCCAAAACGCGTTGTGTTATGTAAAGCCAATGATATTACTTATAGACAGGATCCCCCTTGTATGTTAGCGATATATGCTTTCACACCCCTCAACACAACTCAACGTCCTCGTTGAGTCATGCAAGTGCGCCATACATTCCTGACAATCCCAAGGGTTGCTCTGATACCATTTGTAACACCCCGCCTTACCACAACACAATATTGTCCGCTTTGCCCGCAGGCTCACGGCTTTGTTTCTGGTTGCTCGGGCAAACTTCCCAGAAGGGTCACCCATTTGGCATTGCTGCCGCCCGAGCACGCTTAACTGTGGAGACGAACAGCCGTGGATTTCGGACTTATAAGGGCCGAATTTGGGTGCCATTACCTGACGGTAACCGAGAGTTAATCCTTGAAGAAGCTCATAGGTCGAGATATTCAGTTCATCCCGGTGCTACAAAGATGTATTCAGATTTGAAGCCCATCTATTGGTGGCCGAATATTAAAGGAGAAGTAGCACATTTTGTGGAAAGATGTTTGACTTGTGCACGGGTTAAAGCTGATCACAAAAAGCCATATGGAATTTTGCATCAATTGGAGATTCCCGAATGGAAATGGGATCATATAACTATGGATTTTGTGACCAAGTTGCCTAGGACTCCAAAAGGAAATGATATGGTATGGGTTATTGTGGATAGATTGACGAAGAGTGCTCATTTCTTATCAACACGACAAGACGTACCCTTGACCAAGATGGCCAAAATGTATATAGATGAAGTTGTCTCAAAGCATGGTGTTCCTTTATCTATTGTGTCAGATCGAGACACGAGATTTGTATCTAACTTTTGGAAAGGTCTCCAACGAGCATTAGGTACTAGAGTGAACTTGAGCACCGCCTATCATCCTCAAACTGACGGGCAAAGTGAAAGAACAATTCAAACATTGGAGGATATGCTAAGGGCTTGTGTATTGGAGTATGGTGGAGCGTGGGACGATCATTTGAAGTTGATTGAGTTTGCTTATAATAATAGCTATCATGCAAGTATTGGAATGCCACCATTTGAAATGTTGTATGGTAGAAGGTGTAGGACTCCAAGTTGTTGGATGGAGCCCGGTGAAAAGCAAATTACGGGCCCTGAAATTATAGAGCTCACAGCTGAAAAAGTTAACGTTGCGAAAGAAGCGCTTCATGTAGCTAGAGAACGACAGAAAACGTATGCCGACAAGAAAAGAAGACCGATTGAATTTGAAGTCGGTGACATGGTGATGCTGAAAGTTTCCCCATGGAAAGGAGTCATTCGCTTTGGAAAGAAAGGAAAGTTAAGTCCAAGATTTATTGGACCATTTAAAGTGCTGAAGCGTATCAAAAATGTGGCGTATCAGTTGGAGTTGCCTCCAGAATTGGATGGAATTCACAACACATTTCATGTATCCTATTTGAGGAAATGTTTAGCGGAGGAGTCTAGTGTGAT
This sequence comes from Erigeron breviscapus, assembly GCA_034093135.1. NCBI lineage: Eukaryota > Viridiplantae > Streptophyta > Magnoliopsida > Asterales > Asteraceae > Erigeron > Erigeron breviscapus. The sequence continues at coordinate 218,288,827 of CM067167.1, read as the reverse complement.
TCCTATTGAAGATGTGAGTATTGATCCAAGTAAAAGAATGATCGAGGAACCGATAGCAATACTTGGAAGGAAGCAAAAGAAGCTAAGCCGGAAAATCATTGACCTTGTATTGATCAAGTGGAAGCACAACCATGATGAAAGTCTTACTTGGGAAACTGAATCCGTGATGAAAGAGAAGTATCCAGAGTTTTTCATTTCGGATGAGATTCCGGGGACGGAATCCTCTTAAGGGGGAGGTAATTGTAACATCTCAATCTTTTTAATTAACGGTTGACTTGAGTCGTTAAGTCAACATAACGTGTCTGTTAAGCTTATGGTAGATTTAATGCTTAAATGTAGTTAATGTGTTATACGTGCAAGACTTGAATGTCTTATTAATTGATGTAGTAATGTGTTTGAAGATGTAGTTATGTGCCTTTTGAGGTGCTTGAAGGGTTCATTGAGTTGTATATAGTCCATATAGGTGTTTTGGGCTAATAATGTGATGTTTGGAAGTCTAGGGACCAATTTTGACCTAGTGGGAAAGTCAAAAACGGGTTTAGAGCCCTAAGGGTGATCATTAGTTCCTCATAACTTATATTATCACTTTTCTCCCAAGCCCTAGACCCCCCCTTGATCCCCAATCGATTTCTAAGCCGAAAATCCTTCGAAACGTGTGATTACGGAGTGTTTGATCGAGTCTTCTACATCCTTGTTGTGATCTACAGGTAGAAAAGGTATAGTAGCATGGATTTAACATCTTTTCAATCTTATGAGTCATTAGAATGTGGATCTAGGTCATTGGAGGGTCAATTGATGTCGGAATGATGCTTGTTTTAATGTTGCAAACTATGTATGGTTTAATCAAAGGTTGTAATGCATCATTATGGTCTAAATATGAAGGATTTTGATGTATAAAAGTCTTGTAATTGATTTGGAGTCATTTGGATCTGGTTTGGGGGTTTAATCGATCGAAGTTGTGCTGAAACGGGGCTAGTTGCGGCGCAACTAGTTTCCAGAAACATAAGTTGCGGCACAACATGTAGGTTGCAGCGCAATTGGGGACTGGTGTTGCGGCGCAACGTGTGGGTTGCGGCGCAACTGTAATGCAGAAAGATAAGTTGCGGCGCAATAAGGGCATTGCGGCGCAACAGTGTCTGAGTTTTTAAATGTTATAACTTTTGAACATCCAATGCGTATGTCGTTGTCGTGGGTCATGTTTGTAGGTGTTTAGGTTTGAGTTATGACCTTAATGATGTGAGTATTAGCTTGTCTAATGATCGCTTAATGATTATAGGAGGTCAGGAATACTTGCTTTGCACGGTAATGTAGTTATCATTTGTCGTGCGCTTCTTTGAGGTAAGATACACTACTTTGACACGCTGAGGGTTCAACAAAAGATGGTTTCATATAATAACTTCCCAATTGGTACCTTGAATTGCTTGTGGGTATACGGGGTTACACGGCAGGTGATATGGGTTACGTAGTTGACTAATGAGACCTGAAATGCTGTCCCAAATGATATGTAATGTTGTGCATGTTATGAAATGACGTATAATGTAGTGTTATGTTATGAAGTGATATGTAGTATCTTGTGATGCATTGAGAAGTAGTATATGTAGTATATGTTGTTTTGTGCATGATTGTATGGCTTGCTCATCTAGTTCACTAGACTTGTTAAGTTGCCATGACACGTGCACGTTTAAGGGCCCAAAACGTAAAAACAGTTAACGTAGTAAATGTTTAGGTAATGCAGTCACCTAAACTAAATGAGATGCAGGTTCGAGCTCGTTAAAATGAGATGCAGAAAGTGTTAAGCTTAACCCGTACTTGCCCTAGCCCGGCTAAGTGCGTAGATGCAGGTTGCTCGGGTGGCTCCTTGCAACACGGTCATTGAGATGCAGTTGTGTAACATCCGTGAATTTTGACCCGTTGACTTTTTGTGTAATTTGACTAACAAACTTGTCGAATGAAATAATTGGGCCCATTTGTGATTATATGACTATGTGGTATGTTAGTCGGGTCGTTAATATGTTTGTTTGGCGTTTAATTGTGTAATCGATTGTAAATTGGCTTATAAAGGGAAACGGGTCGACCCATGGGTTGACCATGACCCATGAGTCTACTAGTGACCCATTCCCCCCCTTATCCTCTCATTTCTCTCTATCTCCCTTTCTCTTATCCTCTCAAGTAAAAGCAAGTAAAAACCATTTCAATCTTCATCCCCTTTCTTGCATCGATTTGGTATTAGAACTGTTATAACATAAGAATCATAGCCATCTTCATCTCGTTTACTTCATATTGGAGAATCAAAAGCCAAGTTCTTGCATTTTATCCATTTTGACCTAATTTCGGGTTCTAGCTCAAAGAGAAGTTTTGGTAAGTCAAATTCATCCCATTTATACCTACTTATATTTGCTTATGCGTTTCTAGTCATCTTGAACACTTACAAGTCCTAAATCGGCTTAAATCTAGTTTTGGGTCAAATTAGGGTTTGGGTGATTTGGAAGCGATTGTGATGTTTTGGTCGAATTTGTGGGTTGGGTTATGTGTATTTATGGTTCTTGATGTTTAGTTATGCTTCATAATGGGTTACAAGTCGTTGTAAATTGATTTGGGTCGAATTTAGGGGTTTTGGGTATTTTTTTTCTGCACTTAACTGCTGCTGGTCGATTTGCTGCCCAGCATGGGGCGTAACTTACGCCCTATGGGGCGTAGGTTACGCCAGTTCATTTCTGGTTGGGCGTAGGTTACGGCCCTTTGGGGCGTAGCTTACGCCGAAGTTTTACCTTACGCCAAAAACCCACTGTTTACGCCACTCCAGACTCCAAAAGTGAACTTTCTAGAGGGCCGTAGGTTACGCCCATATTGACCGTACCTTACGCCCAGTCAAAACTTGCCCAGCGTAGCTTACGCCCCTTGCCACCGTAGCTTACGCCTGTTGTAAAAATGCCACCGTACCTTACGCCCAAATTGACCGTAAGTTACGGCCTTTGTAATCCTGAACTTTCCTTGTTTGACCTAGTTTGACTTTCTGGACCTTTTTACGCGTCGAGCCTTAATCTAATTCACTTCTTATCTTATATAACATTGATTAAGAGTCTTAGAAGTCACTTAACGTCGAGAAACACTTTGGAAACCTATTTAGGGTTTTGCCGTTTACTTGATAACTTTGTATGTATACTTATGAATGTTGATGTGAATGTATGATCGATATTTAGGTGTTGGGCGCACGGAGAACATTGTACTTCCATAACTCGACTTTATATCGACTTAACTTTTCATAAGTCATCGAGGTGAGTTTCGTATCTCCCTACTCGCTTGAGATTCGGGCTGAAAAGTGTAAACTTGCGTGTTTACTTACGTTATTGGTTGATTGATTGATTTATTTGGTTATGATGCATTTATTATGACATGTATTGTGTGATTGGATGTTGGATTTGAGTTACGGAGTGATTGATTTGGTTGGTTGACGGACGTTGTTGATTGATTGATTGGTTCGGTTTAAATGTTGGTTGGTTGAGACGGTTCATTACGTTTGAATGACTTAGTTTATATTTGTAAGTATTTCGTTAATATTAGGATAGACGTACATACATAAAAGTCGGTTATGCATTCATTGGGTTTTAGATGTGGTGGGAAGGCTGCGGGTGACCCTATATATAAGCATCTGGGACCCGAAGGAAGTAGAATCCTCTTAAGTGTATGTACGTATAGTTGGTTAAAATTGTGGTTAGTGGCTTATGTTGTCGAATATGGATTGTTGGCTTATGTTGTCGAATATTGATTGTTGGCTTATGTTTGTCGAATATGGATTGTTGGCTTATGTTGTCGAATATTGATTGTTGGCTTATGATTGACGAATATTGATTGTTGGCTCATGTTGTCGAATATTGATTGTTGGCTTATGTTGTCGAATATTGATTGTTGGCTTATGTTGTCGAATATTGATTGTTGGCTTATGTTGTCGAATATTGATTGTTGGCTTATGTTGTCGAATATTGATTGTTGGCTTATGTTGTCGAATATTGATTGTTGGCTTATGTTGTCGAATATTGATTGTTGGCTTATGTTGTCGAATATTGATTGTTGGCTTATGTTGTCGAATATTGATTGTTGGCTTATGTTTGACGAATATTGATTGTCGAATATGGATTGTTGGCTTATGTTGTCGAATATTGATTGTTGGCTTATGTTTGTCGAATATGGATTGTTGGCTTATGTTGTCGAATATTGATTGTTGGCTTATGATTGACGAATATTGATTGTTGGCTCATGTTGTCGAATATTGATTGTTGGCTTATGTTGTCGAATATTGATTGTTGGCTTATGTTGTCGAATATTGATTGTTGGCTTATGTTGTCGAATATTGATTGTTGGCTTATGTTGTCGAATATTGATTGTTGGCTTATGTTGTCGAATATTGATTGTTGGCTTATGTTGTCGAATATTGATTGTTGGCTTATGTTGTCGAATATTGATTGTTGGCTTATGTTGTCGAATATTGATTGTTGGCTTATGTTGTCGAATATTGATTGTTGGCTTATGTTGTCGAATATTGATTGTTGGCTTATGTTGTCGAATATTGATTGTTGGCTTATGTTGTCGAATATTGATTGTTGGCTTATGTTGTCGAATATTGATTGTTGGCTTATGTTGTCGAATATTGATTGTTGGCTTATGTTGTCGAATATTGATTGTTGGCTTATGTTGTCGAATATTGATTGTTGGCTTATGTTGTCGAATATTGATTGTTGGCTTATGTTGTCGAATATTGATTGTTGGCTTATGTTGTCGAATATTGATTGTTGGCTTATGTTGTCGAATATTGATTGTTGGCTTATGTTGTCGAATATTGATTGTTGGCTTATGTTGTCGAATATTGATTGTTGGCTTATGTTGTCGAATATTGATTGTTGGCTTATGTTGTCGAATATTGATTGTTGGCTTATGTTGTCGAATATTGATTGTTGGCTTATGTTGTCGAATATTGATTGTTGGCTTATGTTGTCGAATATTGATTGTTGGCTTATGTTGTCGAATATTGATTGTTGGCTTATGTTGTCGAATATTGATTGTTGGCTTATGTTGTCGAATATTGATTGTTGGCTTATGTTGTCGAATATTGATTGTTGGCTTATGTTGTCGAATATTGATTGTTGGCTTATGTTGTCGAATATTGATTGTTGGCTTATGTTGTCGAATATTGATTGTTGGCTTATGTTGTCGAATATTGATTGTTGGCTTATGTTGTCGAATATTGATTGTTGGCTTATGTTGTCGAATATTGATTGTTGGCTTATGTTGTCGAATATTGATTGTTGGCTTATGTTGTCGAATATTGATTGTTGGCTTATGTTGTCGAATATTGATTGTTGGCTTATGTTGTCGAATATTGATTGTTGGCTTATGTTGTCGAATATTGATTGTTGGCTTATGTTGTCGAATATTGATTGTTGGCTTATGTTGTCGAATATTGATTGTTGGCTTAGTTGAAACTCTTCATATAGCATGCATGGTTAGGAAATTCGTGTGCAATGTGAATTATGTGAATCCCCGTGTGAGTTCGTAGTTAAGACCACTTGTGTGATAGATTGAATTCAATGTGATGAATGTGGTTAATACGATTTGTTGTTGTTATTGGTTGAAGCTAATTTGATGATTTAGGGCAAAATGAAGTGATGCCATTAACTTAGTATAATATTGTGGCAACCCTAAAAGAACCCGATCAACTCTTTTATGGTTACCCGACATTATAGCAAGTTCATGACATCGTGGATTGCGCACGTGTGGCTTAAAGTATAATAAGGAACCGATATGCTTAATGGAAGTCGATTAGGTGGAGGGTTAGCCATTGGTACACCCTGTATACATACCCGATCGATAACTAGAGAGCATATCGAATTCGGATTATACTTTGAATCATTCGTGTTAGTTATTTGATTGCATGATGTTTTGAGCATGATTACTTGAGTTAATGATAGACATTTGTAAAGAATTTGACATGATGGCATGCTAAGTAACAATCCCATAGGATTCTATCACTCTTGCTTTAGCTTAACGATATGAAATGAGTATGTGGTATCGGTATGAGGGCATTGACTACTTGTGTGACTAATATGTGAGCATTTGAGACTAACTCTCGGGTCAACGTGTCACTTGTTTTATAGAAATGGTGAGACCAAGGAGAGTCGGAACGAACTATAGGGCTGAAGAGGAAGAACCTCAACCGGAAGCCCAACCGGAGGTACAAGGAGGTAGAGGTCGTGGTAGGGAGGTCGTGGTAGGGGTCGTGGTGGAGGTCGTGGTAGAGGCCAAGGAAGGGGTCGTGGTGAAGTTCCTGAACCAAATATGGCTGAGGTGATCGCTCAAATGATCGCCAATATCATGCCAACCATTATTGCTCAAGTCACGGCAAATCTTGGGCAAAATAATGGGCCTCAAAACAATGAAGCCCCAGAAAATATGAATAATGAAAATGCTCAACCTCGTGCCGAAGAAAATGAAGAAGAGGGACCAGTGGGAGTTGGTAACGGTATGCCCATGTATAATCAACATGGAGGATACCGTCAAGGGTGTATATTTAAAGACTTTAAAAGTTGTGGGGCACCGGAGTTCGATGGGAAAGGTGGTCCCACGGAATGTATAAGGTGGTTTGAGGCGATAGAGGCGGTGATTGAAAGGAGTCATTGCACCTATGATGACCGGATTTCCTATGCATCCGGCATGTTTAGACATGACACCTTGAGTTGGTGGAACCAAGAAATAACGTTGGGGCGGACTTATAATTTGGAGTGGATTGACTTCAAGAACAAAGTGAAAGCAAAGTTTTGTCCTCTGTATGAACTACAAAATTTAACCATTGAGTTTGCAAATCTCAACATGGAGGGAGCCGATTACAAGGGCTATGTTAGACGATTTCAAGAGTTGTCTACCCTCATTCCTCACTTGGTGGGTACCGAGCCTCAGGCCATCCAGAAGTTTGTATTGGGCTTGAATCCTCAAGTCCGATCTTATGTAAACTCCAACATGCCAACTTCTTTGGCTAATGCGGTTAACCAAGCCGGGAGTGTGACTGAAGATTTATTGAGAAGTGGTGTTTTGAGCAAATCTCATCAAACAAGAGGAAAGAAGTGGGAGAGTCGAGCGGGGTAAAGAAAGTGGGGAGGTTTGACCCAAGAATGCAAATAGGGGTAGGGTGATGGCGGCGGTGGAACCGGCCAGGAAAGCTTATACTGGACCCCATCCTTTCTGTGGGAGATGCAACCAACATCACCCCGCCAATGCCCAATGCAGAGTATGCTTTAATTGTAACCAAGCGGGGCACTTTGCCAGGGATTGTAGGGTTCCAAGAGCGGGCCCAGTGAATGTGGCTCCTATTCGGGTCGTTCCTCCTCAAGGCAACCAACGAAGAGGAGAGTGTTTTGAATGTGGTAGTCGTGACCACTACCGTAATAATTGTCCTCGATGGGTGGGACAACAAGTTCAAGTAGCCGTCCACCCCAATCAACTCCAAATGGTTGGGCCTAACCAAAACCGGGGACAACAAGGCCACCAAGTGCAACCACGCGGCCGAGCCTTTGCGGCCAATGCAAATGAAGCCCGCAATGATCCTAACGTAGTAGCAGGTACTTTTCTCCTTAATGGTCACTATGCAACCGTCCTATTTGATTCCGGGGCCGATTATAGCCTCGTGTCCTCTAACTTTGTTCCTTTGATTGATGTGAATCCTTGTGCTTTAAACTATGTGCTTGACATTGAAATGGTAAACGGGTCACTAACTAGACTTAGTCAAATACTTCGCGATTGTGTCTTGACTTTGGAAGGTGTCGATTTCTTCATAGACCTTATGCCTTTGGATATTGGGAGTTTTGATGTTATTGTGGGTATGGATTGGTTGATGGCGGTAAATGCAACCATTGATTGTAGCGAGAGAGTTGTTAAGATACCTTTGACTAACGGTAGAATTCTTAGGGTTCAAGGTGAAATCTCCGATTCCTCTAATTCTAAAGTCTTTAGTGCTACCGTCACAAGGGTAGAATTGAAGACCGTTCCTATTGTTTGTGAATTTCCCGATGTTTTTCCGGATGACTTACCGGGATTACCTCCAACTCGTGAACTTGATTTTCGTATTAATCTTATCCCTGAAGCCGCGCCTGTAGCAAAAGCTCCGTATAGACTAGCCTTAACCGAAATGCAAGAATTACAAACTCAACTCAAGGAACTCCAAGAAAAGGGTTTCATTCGCCCTAGTCAATCTCCTTGGGGTGCTCCTGTTCTATTCATCAAAAAGAAAGATGGATCTTTTAGAATGTGTATTGATTACCGAGAATTAAACAAGCTCACTGTGAAGAACCGATATCCTCTCCCTAGAATCGATGACGTATTTGATCAACTTCAAGGTGCTAAGCACTTCTCAAAAATCGATCTTCGCTCGGGTTATCATCAACTCCGAGTACATGAAGATGACATCCCCAAGACGGCTTTTCGTACAAGATATGGTCACTTTGAATTCACCGTAATGCCCTTTGGATTGACTAATGCACCGGCGGTGTTCATGGACTTGATGAACCGGGTGTGTCAACCATACTTGGACAAGTCTGTCATTGTGTTCATTGATGACATACTTGTATACTCGAAGACGAAGGAGGAGCATGTTGAGCACTTGCGCGAGGTGCTCGAACTACTAAGGAAGGAGGAGTTGTATGCAAAATTTTCCAAGTGTGAGTTTTGGTTGGAAGAGGTTCACTTTCTTGGTCACGTAGTGAGCAAGGATGGTATTCACGTGGACCCAAGCAAGATTGAAGCGGTCAAGAATTGGAGAAGACCCGAAACGCCATCCGAGATCCGTCAATTCCTTGGATTGGCGGGTTACTATAGAAGATTTATTGAAAATTTCTCCCGTATTGCACAACCACTCACTCTCTTGACTCAAAAGGAGAGAAATTTTGAATGGGGCGAAAGACAAGAAAACGCCTTCCAAACTCTTAAAGATATGCTATGTGATGCTCCTATTTTGACGCTACTGGATGGAATTGAAGATTTTGTTGTTTATTGTGATGCCTCGGGACAAGGGTTGGGTTGTGTTCTTATGCAAAGGGGTAAAGTCATTGCTTATGCCTCTCGTCAATTGAAGGTGCATGAGAAGAACTACCCGACACATGATTTGGAATTGGGAGTGGTTGTGTTTGCTTTGAAGTGTTGGAGGCATTATCTCTATGGCACCAAATGTGTGATTTATACCGATCACAAAAGTCTCCAACACATCTTCAACCAAAGTGAATTGAATATGAGGCAAAGGCGTTGGCTTGAGCTATTTAGTGATTATGACTGTGACATCCGTTATCATCCGGGCAAGGCAAATGTAGTAGCCGATGCCTTGAGCCGAAAAGAGAGAGTGAAACCAAGACGGGGTAGAGCTATGAGCCTCACGGTGGGGCCAAATATTCGTGACCGGATCATTGAAGCCCAAATTCAAGCCACCCTACCGGAAAACTTTGGAGACGAGAACCTAGATGGCATGAAACAACAATTCGACCGAAAGAATGATAATGGGCTATACATGGTTGAAAGACTTTGGGTTCCTATTTTCGGAGATTTAAGAACCCTTATTATGAATGAAGCTCATCAATCGCCTTATTCGGTCCATCCCGGGTCGGATAAGATGTACTTTGATTTGAAAGACTTGTATTGGTGGCCGGGCATGAAGCGTGATGTGGCTAAGTATGTGAGTGAATGTCTTACTTGCTTACAAGTCAAAGCCGATCACAAGAAGCCACCCGGATTGTTGGTACAACCGGTGATGCCCGAATGGAAGTGGGAACATATTTCGATCGACTTCATTACTAAACTACCGAAGACGAGAAGCGGCCGTGACACGATTTGGGTGATAGTAGATCGGTTGACGAAGTCGGCTCACTTTTTAGCCATTCGTGAAAACGATAAATTTGACACATTGGCTCGTTTGTACATCAAGGAAGTAATATCTAAGCATGGAGTGCCGATTTCCATCATCTCTGATAGAGATGCCCGTTTCAAATCAAACTTTTGGGAAGCTTTTCAAAAGGCAATGGGTACTCGACTTGACATGAGCACGGCGTTTCACCCTCAAACGGATGGGCAAACCGAGAGAACCATTCAAACACTTGAAGATATGTTGAGGGCTTGTGCAATTGATTTTGGTGGAAGTTGGGAAGACCATTTGCCACTAGTTGAGTTTTCATACAACAATAGTTATCATGCTACCATTCAAATGGCACCCTTTAAAGCATTGTATGGTAGGATATGTCGTTCTCCTCTAGCTTGGGCGGAAATGGGAGAGAGCCAACTTATCGGGCCAGAAATTGTGATTGAAACGACTAAGGTAATATCTCAAATTAAGGAAAAGTTGCAATTGGCCCGTGAACGTCAAAAGAAGTATGCCGATGTGAGGCGGAGACCGTTGGAGTTTGAAGTTGGTGATTTTGTACTTTTGAAAGTGTCACCTTGGAAGGGCGTCGTACGTTTTGTGAAGCGGGGAAAACTTACACCAAGGTATATTGGTCCTTTCAAGATTCTTGAACGGGTTGGGAAAGTTGCTTATCGGCTAGAATTGCCTCAAGAGCTTAACGGTGTGCATGATGTGTTTCATATTTGTAACTTGCGCAAGTGTTTGGAGGATCCTACACATCATGTACCTATGGACGAAATTAGGGTTGATTCGAATTTGAACTTTGTTGAAGAGCCGGTAGAGATATTGGATCGTCAAGAAAAGAAACTCAAGAGTAAACGCTACACGATTGTTAAGGTTAGATGGAATGCTAGACGTGGAGCCGAGTTCACTTGGGAGCGAGAGGATCATATGAAGTCTAAGTATCCGCATTTATTTAGTAATTAGTGTTTTATTGAATTTCGGGGCGAAATTCCTTCAACGGGGGGATAATGTAACATCCGTAAATTTTGACCCGTTGACTTTTTGTGTAATTTGACTAACAAACTTGTCGAATGAAATAATTGGGCCCATTTGTGATTATATGACTATGTGGTATGTTAGTCGGGTCGTTAATATGTTTGTTTGGCGTTTAATTGTGTAATCGATTGTAAATTGGCTTATAAAGGGAAACGGGTCGACCCATGGGTTGACCATGACCCATGAGTCTACTAGTGACCCATTCCCCCCCTTATCCTCTCATTTCTCTCTATCTCCTTTTCTCTTATCCTCTCAAGTAAAAGCAAGTAAAAACCATTTCAATCTTCATCCCCTTTCTTGCATCGATTTGGTATTAGAACTGTTATAACATAAGAATCATAGCCATCTTCATCTCGTTTACTTCATATTGGAGAATCAAAAGCCAAGTTCTTGCATTTTATCCATTTTGACCTAATTTCGGGTTCTAGCTCAAAGAGAAGTTTTGGTAAGTCAAATTCATCCCATTTATACCTACTTATGTTTGCTTATGAACTTACAAGTCCTAAATCGGCTTAAATCTAGTTTTGGGTCAAATTAGGGTTAAATTAGGGTTTGGGTGATTTGGAAGCGATTGTGATGTTTTGGTCGAATTTGTGGGTTGGGTTATGTGTATTTATGGTTCTTGATGTTTAGTTATGCTTCATAATGGGTTACAAGTCGTTGTAAATTGATTTGGGTCGAATTTAGGGGTTTTGGGTATTTTTTTCTGCACTTAACTGCTGCTGGTCGATTTGCTGCCCAGCATGGGGCGTAACTTACGGCCCTATGGGGCGTAGGTTACGCCAGTTCATTTCTGGTTGGGCGTAGGTTACGGCCCTTTGGGGCGTAGCTTACGCCGAAGTTTTACCTTACGCCAAAAACCCACTGTTTACGCCACTCCAGACGCCAAAAGTGAACTTTCTAGAGGGCCGTAGGTTACGCCCATATTGACCGTACCTTACGCCCAGTCAAAACTTGCCCAGCGTAGCTTACGCCCCTTGCCACCGTAGCTTACGCCTGTTGTAAAAATGCCACCGTACCTTACGCCCAAATTGACCGTAAGTTACGGCCTTTGTAATCCTGAACTTTCCTTGTTTGACCTAGTTTGACTTTCTGGACCTTTTTACGCGTCGAGCCTTAATCTAATTCACTTCTTGTCTTATATAACATTGATTAAGAGTCTTAGAAGTCACTTAACGTCGAGAAACACTTTGGAAACCTATTTAGGGTTTTGCCGTTTACTTGATAACTTTGTATGTATACTTATGAATGTTGATGTGAATGTATGATCGATATTTAGGTGTTGGGCGCACGGAGAACATTGTACTTCCATAACTCGACTTTATATCGACTTAACTTTTCATAAGTCATCGAGGTGAGTTTCGTATCTCCCTACTCGCTTGAGATTCGGGCTGAAAAGTGTAAACTTGCGTGTTTACTTACGTTATTGATTGATTGATTGATTTATTTGGTTATGATGCATTTATTATGACATGTATTGTGTGATTGGATGTTGGATTTGAGTTACGGAGTGATTGATTTGGTTGGTTGACGGACGTTGTTGATTGATTGATTGGTTCGGTTTAAATGTTGGTTGGTTGAGACGGTTCATTACGTTTGAATGACTTAGTTTATATTTGTAAGTATTTCGTTAATATTAGGATAGACGTACATACATAAAAGTCGGTTATGCATTCATTGGGTTTTAGATGTGGTGGGAAGGCTGCGGGTGACCCTATATATAAGCATCTGGGACCCGAAGGAAGTAGAATCCTCTTAAGTGTATGTACGTATAGTTGGTTAAAATTGTGGTTAGTGGCTTATGTTTGTCGAATATGGATTGTTGGCTTATGTTGACGAATATATCTCGATGTTTTTGAGATGCCGCTTTGTTCATGGTGATGACAAGCGAGTATCGTTGCATAGGTGATCGGAGATCACGCATAAGTTAGGCATTTTGGCTTACTTACGCATATGGCATTGCATTGATACTCATATCATTTATGCATTTCTTATTACACGCTTTTTGTACTTGTGTAAATCTTGTTGTTGGACATTATTGTGTTTCTTGGAGGCTCACTGTAAGTCATGTTTAGCCTCCACTCGTACTTTATGGTTTCTGTCTATGGTTCCTTGTGGACCATTACTACGAACTCACCAACCTTGTGTTGACTATGCTTAGTACACTTTTCAGGTAATCAGGTTATCCCTGGACGTGGAGTTTGATTGTTGCATGCTGTTAAACCCAGGCTTTGGACTTTATGGATCAAGGATTCATTGGCCTTCTCTTGCATTATACTTAGGATTAATTGCCATCTCCCGATGCTCCTTTGTAAACTTTGATGGTTATTGCTCCTTTTGTATTTTGGTACTTGTTTCGTCTTTGTAATGGATTCACTGAATCTTTAAATGCATTTAGTTCTTGTTCTATTGTAATTCCACCTTGTGCTATATGATTTCCGTAATATTTCGAGCCTCGGCTTGGGGTGTTACAAGTTGAGTAATACGGGAGGTCTGACCCGCCCCCATTTGTCTTGTACATACGGATTACTCCGGGATTGGCTTGCCATTCCTTAACGACGTGTGATGTTCATCCGTAAGGCTGTCATCTAGTCGGGTGCGACATATGTCACACTTTAACGCAGTTAAAATGTAGTAATGCAGTTAAACGTAGCAAAGTAGCCGAAACGTAGAGAAAGCAGTCATGTTGTTATATGTGTGAAATGCAGAATGCAGGATAGGCACACTTAGGGTGTTACATCCTATTATGTAGTATTGATATTGTGATATGTTTGATGAGTGTGGTGCCTTAATGACGTTTTATAAATCCATAATGTTTGAAATGGATAAATGGTTTATAATTTAAGTGTTATCTTACTTAGCTAATTCGTTAGCTAACACTTGTCTTTTGAAATGTGTTGCTCCCTCAGGTTTAGCTTAGCCGAGGTAGACGTTGAATGAAGAGTGAGGAAGTGGGTAGATTGCTTGATGAAGACCATAGCTACCCATAGTTGCTACATATTTCTAGACTTTTGTTTATGTTTAGACATTTATAAAGTTCGCATGTTTTGTAGTCGGTTGTTTTGTGTTGGGCAGCCGACGGGTTTCCATTTAAACTTGTTTTGATGATATGAATAGTAACACCATTGAATAAGGAAACCAAACAGATTTTATTTGGTTTGGACTTTTAAAGTTTCTTCCGCTTTCTTTTAACGCCGTTAGGCGAAAATTTTTGGAAACCCATATTTTTAAATGAAGGGTGTTACAAGTTGGTATCAGAGAAATGGTTTAAGTGAACCAAAGTTCGACCATGACAGTAGGATTTTGGACTTAAACCGATGAAGGATAAGTTAGGATTATGTAGGTGTGCCTAGCTTTGAGATGAAGTACACTAGGACGGGTTGGGATTGAGTGAGAGTGTAGGTTGAGGCTGGTTTATGTTTATATGCAGCTTAAATAGATGTTGTGGTAAGGCGGGGTGTTACATGTGGTTCGAAAATTGGGAAAATGCATGGCTTCGTATGAAGGAAACCGTCAACTTGCTCAAGGATGAAGACTTGAAGCCCGCGGAATATGTGCCTTGGTTTTATCACGGATTACGAGATGAAGAAAGGGCCAGACTATGCTATGAAGCCGCAAGCAATTTATTCTTGAACAAGACAAAAGAGGCTTTTGAGTTTCTCGAAAGAAAGGTGCATCAAGAAGAACACGAGTACAAGGAAAAGCATCATTTTATAAGTGAGCTCAAATCGGAAGGAGTATTCGAAGGAAGCGCGAAAAGCATCTTGGGAGAGAAACCGGATGAGAAGAAGTATGATTGGAGGTATGCCGAGCAGAGAATGGCCAAGAAAGAACCGAAAAACGAAGAAGAAGACGAATCGGGAACCATCTGGAACCACCAGCGCCGCTGGGGATACAGTCCAGCGCCGCTGGGAGCTCCTGGAAGTTTCGGACAGCAGCCTTTCGCGCGGGATTTCAAGAATTCTGACCAGTTTCACATACCTATCGGATTTAGTGAAATGCATCGAAGTCAAAGAAGAAGAAAAGGGCAAAGGAAGTGAGTACATGGAAGAAGAATTATACTTTGACTTTGAAATGACCGACCCGGTCTTGGACATGCAAAACATTAAACAAGAAGAGTATGAAGAAGTGGACGAGGCATGGAGGCGTATGAAACAGATCGTGAGAAGAGTAAGGAAAAAAACATATGTCACGATTTAGAGTACACGGATTTCTTCTATATTATGGTATGGAAGACTATGCCCGTCGAGCCATTGATAAAGCCGCATATGGATGTTTTCATAATCAACCAACTGAGTTCATTAATAAACATCTTAGATGATGCATTTTATGCAGCCGAGTTTGAAGAATCCGAAAAATAAAAGGGGGATGGAGATAAAGAATAGGAGAGAACACAAATATTAGTCAAAGAAGTCAAGAGAGATGAAGAAGTACCCTATTGTTTGAGGATGCATCATCAAATGGCATTAAAGAATATGATAAGAGAATTCAAGCAAGGGAATGGAGAGTCGGTAAGGGTAGCATGGAAAAGAATAAAAACCCTCCATGAACATTGTATGATCCATGAGTTCGACCGCACTACCTTATTGAAGAAGTTCGCCGACGGATTGAGATGTGAAAGCGCGGATATGATCATTAGAATCTTAGGAAAGGGACTATTGGAAGTTGGGGTTTACATAGCCTATAAGTTCCTTGAAAACGAAGTGTATGCGCGAATAGAGAGGAAAATGGAGGCAGAAAGAAGAGACAAGAAAATACGGAAAAAGGAATTCTTGGAAGAATTGAAGGAATTCCATATCGATCAAAGATGCAAAGAGAAAGCTGCTCGAGAGAAGGAAGAAGCCGAATCATGCAAAATCGGAAAATCGGATACTACCACGGAGCCACCAGCGCCGCTGGCTACACAAGCCAGCGCCGCTCATGGATACCCAGCGCCGCTGGAACCCCCTGCAGCTCTGAAATTCGCGAAATCAAATCCGTTACCACCCGAGCCAACCCTGGAAATCAAATACCCATCGACGTGGAAATGGTTGAAGCAACTGAAGCACGAAGGAACACAGAAAACTTGGAGGAGAGAAAAGGAACGAACATCAAAGAAGCCATAAGTCACTTCGAACGTTATCCAACGGGAACCGGCCCCTGGCCGACCCCGTATTCTTCCTCAACCTAGTTCCTAGGCCGAGTCCGGATGAAGACTCGTTAAACTTAGGGCTTCTTGGGAGGCAACCCAAACCGTATTTTTATTTTCATTTTTATTTTTCATTTTTAGGAGTATGTGACTAATTGCAATTAAGTGAATTGTTTTACATTTTTATTATTTGTGATCTGTTTTTATATGAGTTATATCTTTAGAATCACAGATGCAAGCTTTCAACGGATCAAGGAAACAAGTAACTTATTGCAATCGTATTTTGTTTTTATTTTTTATTTTTATGTTTTAACTTGTTATTTCCATTTTGATATTTTGATTGAAGTGTGCAGGAGTATTTAGTTTTGTAGTCTGAAGAAAACCATGCACTTGGTCAAAAGCTAAGTGTGGGGGAATGCCGGAGTCAAATCGTGAAGGAAAATCAGACGTCGAAGCAAGTACAGGACTCGCAAGCGCCGCTAGAAGACTTCCAGCGCCGCTGGGAATGCACCTGGGCATCCCAGCGCTGCTCCCTGACTTCCAGCGCCGTTGGACCTGCACCTGTGCAAGTCCAGCGCCGCTCCTATACGTCCAGCGCCGCTCCCATTATGCCAGCGCCGCTCCCGGAGTCTGCCAGCACACCAGATCGCGAAAAATCCAAAAAAAAAATTAAAAAATCAGAAAATACCAAAAAGAAAAGAAGATGGATAAGCGTCAATGGATCGCCATCAAACGGAGCCAACTCAAATCTTTGAAGATCTATATCATTCAAGTAGCTCCACACATGCCGTCTTCAACAACATTCATGCAATTTAAGCCCGAAAAGTTTCGTTAATCCTTTATTTTTCGTGTTTTTCCTATTACCCTTTTCTGTTATGTCATGTTTTGGTACAACGATGACGTTGTACAATTTAAGTGTGGGGGGGTGGAATAGGAAAAACCCGTGGTTTAATTGTTTGAATAATCATAAGTTTTCTACTACTTAATTCATGCAAAATTAAAATTTTTCTTGTGTCTGAAAAACATTTTGAGAAATAAGCTTTGCAAGTAGACAAAAGATGACAATAACTAAGAAATATTAGCTTTGGTAGATGAACGGTTAGTTAGGACTGTTAGTTTAACTATAGATTTGTGGCTGTTCATTTTTCCAAATGGATTAGAGCTTAGACTGAAACTGTATGCGATTATGTTTTCCATAGCACACTTAACCGGACTTTAATATGCCTAGCAATTAGAGCTATCTAGTTATTAGTATAGGTGTATTAACTGGACTTAATTATATAAGTGCTTGTGTAGGAACTAGTTTAGACGTATGGTTTGCCTTAATTCTTACACTATTAATTTTAAACTAGTTGCATGCGGAGTAAGTGTATGAGTCATCTGGGGTCTCTGATAATGTCTATTGCATGAATAATGTAGTAATCTTAAGAAAAGGCAATCAGTAGATTAATAAAAAAGAGTTCAAAGAACTATTAACGAGTAAAATCTATACGTATCAAGTTATGTCGCTTTGCGCGTGGGGAACCACCGACCTGTCACTGTTGTCTTGATGTAAGGTATAAACTCTAACCATTAGTTGAGTTATGTCGCTCTGCGAGTGGAGAACCACCGACCTGTCACCGCTGTCTCAACTATCAAAGATGATAATATCGTATAACTGCTTTAGTGTTTAGCTAGTGAGCATGACTGTAGTGTGAGAGTATGCCTAAGTAGTGACTCACAAGTACACAAACGATGAAATATAAATGTATTGCTAGTAGCTAGTAGATCTGATTGCTATACAAACTTTAATTAAGTGCTTAACTAGTCAGCAGAAGGAAGTAAGATTGAGCTGTAGGACATGTGGAATTATAGAACGGTTTTAGAGGTATTAACACAAATATAAGGTTAACTTTTAGTTTTGATTGACTGATTATCTTGCCTCTAGCTATAGCTTACTGATTTTGTCTAAAGTTTTCTCAAATCATTTTGCATGACTAATCTTTCAAATGTTTAATAAAGTAGAATAACTTGAACACTTAAGTTGTCCGCTCATCATTGTTTTATTTTCTTGGACTATTTGCTTGAGGACAAGCAAAGACTTAAGTGTGGGGGTATATGATGAGCGTTCATTTTGTGATAAAAACCCCTATCGAAAGGCCTCATTTCAATGTCTTAAATGAGTTAATATTCCTGAACTATCGATACTTAATGGATTCTATGTTTACGCAGGTTCACGTAAGATGCGAGTGAGGGTAAATGGCATCAAGTGACTCAAGATGAAGGCCTATGAAGTTACAAGACACAAGGAGGTGATTCGGGAGTCAAACGAAGCGAAACGAGAAGCAGCAGGAGCTTCCAGCACCGCTGGCACCTTGCCAGCGCCGTTGGCCCAGTCCCAGCGCCGCTAGAGCCCATCCAGTGCCGCTGGGCGGCCCAGTTTAGCAAACCGACTTATGCCTCTATTTAAGTCGGAGCAGCCCTCAAAACCCTAAGAGAGAGCCGATTCATCAGCCCTAGCCGCCCACATCAAACCCTAGGTCGACTTTGCAGATTCCAAAGAGGTTTTGGAGCTTCTAACACCTTTCGATCTTCATCTTCTACCTAGATCTACTCTTTTAATTTACTTTCAGTTGGTAAACAATGTCTTTCATCTTTTTAGACTTTGTTATTCCTTTAATAATGTAGGCTAGTAGGCTGAATACTTGTTTGGATCGATGTGATCATGTAGACATTTATTTATTTTACTTTATTTGTTAGATCTGTTAGAGTGTGTTTTACTGTTTATCGTAGATCCATGTTTTACTAGTTCTTCATATTATTATCGGTTCTATATCTTCATGTATTGATTTAATTATGATGATCAGTCTATATTCATACACTAGGATTAATACATAAGGATGGAAAACACTAGTCGGTCTTTAACTAGTTATAAAAGGTGATTCACTTATAACCGAGGGATCCATAACCATAGTAATTAGGATGAATAGAACATGATGCTTAACAATGTCAGACGCGATCTAGTGACATGGAAACGTGCACTGTGGTCACCGGAGGGAATTATCTGGTCATGGCTTAAGAGCCGGGTAACTTAAAGATGAATTAGTAACACAAACTTTAGGTCATTAATGATTAAACAATGAATCTAACGAGAATTTGTTTAAAGAAGTAGTGTGAGTCTAGGGATAGCACTAGATTACTAGGCAAAATGAATCTAACGAGAATCTGAGCCGTGATTAAGTTTCCAACAGTCTAGCAAGTAGGTAGAATGATATCTGGTCGTATCATGAGATCTGAGATGCCAAACAAGTATTTTAATTTTATTACTGTTATTTGCTTTTTCAAACTATTTTCAGACTAAGCCTCTCGCTGAATAAGCAGTTGCGGCTTCTATTTACTTTTCAGTATTTTAATTAGTTTAATAGGAAATCGTGACAACCCCCAACCGCTAGAATTACACATATTACTAGATTAGGTAAAGCAACGCGTCCCTGCGAACGATCCTGTACTTATCACTTAACTATATTACATCTGATCGGGTCCCCTGTCCGTTAAGGTGTGTGTGTTTTGAGATAATTACTTGTACAACTTTTATAAATTTAAACACGAAACAAAAACCACCCATCAACACCTCAGTCTATGTCTGTTCCTCCTAAAGTGAGGTGCATTACTCCTCAAAGAGGACGTATGCCTCATCATCAAACCATGTCTACAACTCCACAAAGAGGATACTTGCCACATCAGCAAGTAAGACCAATTACTCCTCAAAGAGGACACTTGCGACATCAGCAAGTCAGGTCCACTACTCCTAAGTGGGAGTATCTGCCTCATAGGCAAGTGAGGTCTGCTACTCCTAATCAGCAACCTTGGGCTATCACTCCAAAAAGGGTGCATCAGTCTCATCAGCAGGGCTCCTCTTCTCACCCTGTTGGTCAGCAAAAGTGGAGTGTTAAGCAGGGATCTCAAAATCCCTCTACCTCTCAGCTATCTCAACAAGATGGTAAATCCATTTTGGGTCCTGCTCCGCAGATGCCTCAGCAGGCACTTAAGCATAAGCATAAGTCCAAGCAAAAGAACAAGGCATCTTCTTCTTCCTCAAATCCTCAAATTAACGAGCTTACTCAGCGAGTTAATGATCTTTCTTCTCAACTCAGGGAATTTCTCATTCAGAACCAAAAAGGCAGTACCTCTGGTAAAAAATGCTACTTATGTGGCAGCAGAGGTCACGTTGCCTCTGAATGTGATGATGACAATGCCAGGGATGCTCCTGAAGTTGTCATTCAACCCAATCCTCCTTCTTCAACTGCTACTTCTTCCTCCACTATGGTCAGCGAGAGTCCTCTATCTGCTGAACCAGAAAATAGTTTAGGAGATGCAGTGGCCCTTACTGAAGAAAACATTGCTAACTTCATTCAGCTCAGCATGTATCCATCCCACATTCACAAAGGATTATTCCTAATGAATTTGGTGAACTTGCTATCATTGTTGAATTCAGTTATACAAATGTGGTCAGCAACATGATCTTTCTTGATAGTGGTAGCACCACAACTCCTTTCTCTGGAGATCAAGAATCTTTTGGTACCTTCCCTCTAAATTCTTTACCACCTCATCCTTCTACACTCGCTGAAGAAGCAAATTCTGAAGCTATTCCTTCTACCTCAGCTGATGACCAGGTCAGCGAGGAAAACAATGAGTCCATCTAAATCCTTTTGTTGTATCCATGCAGGGCTCGCTAGGAAAAGGAGTGTGGTATTTGGACAGTGGCTGTTCAAAACACATGACTGGCTCTAAGACCCTGCTGGATAACTATGTAGAGGTTGCTGGCCCTACTATAGTGTTTGGTGATAATTCCACTGGACAAACTGAAGGTTATGGATTACTCTCTAATGGTCTCATCAAGTTTACCAAGGTTGCTTATGTAAATGGTTTGAAACATAACCTTATCAGCATAAGTCAACTCTGTGATGCTGACTACAAAGTGATTCTTGATAAGCATCAAGGCACTGTTGTCAATGTAAACAAGGAAGTCATCTTGGTTGCTCCAAGAAAACAAGATGTATATCTTGTTGACTTCACTCCTGTCAAGACTCACAGTGAGACTTGTTTCTTTGCAAAGTCAACAGCTTAACTTAATTGGTTGTGGCACAAGCGAATGTCACGTGTGAACTTTAAAACAATCAACTCACTGGCAAAAAAGAATCTTGTTCGTGGCCTTCCTCATCTCTCCTTTGAAAAGGATAGACTCTGTGGTGCTTGTGAAAAAGGTAAAAGCCATAGGTCTAGCTTTAAAACAAAGTAAGCCAATTCTATCAAGGGATGCTTTCATCTTCTTCACATGGACCTCTTTGGTCCAGTGAATGTCCAAAGTCTAAAGGGTAGCAGATACACTTTAGTTATTGTGGATGAATATTCACGATATACTTGGACTATCTTTCTTCACTCCAAGAGTGATGCTGCTGAAGAGAGTATCAATTTCATTAAGAAAATGGAAAATCTCAACAGTATAAGGGTTAAAGAACTCAGAAGTGATCATGGCACTGAGTTCAGAAACCACACTCTCGAATCCTTTTGTGCTGATCAAAGGATCTTACAAAATTTATCTTCTGTTAGAACTCCTGAGCAAAATGGTGTTGCTGAAAGAAGAAATAGAACACTCATCGAGGCAGCACGCACCATGCTCAGTGAATCATGTCTGCCTAGTAAATTCTGGGCAGAAGCTGTCAACACTGCTTGTCATACTCAAAATAGATGCCTAATTGTTAAAAGGCATGACAAGACCCCCCCCCCCCCCCCCCCCCCCCCCCCCCCCCCCCCCCCCCCCCCCCCCCCCCCCCCCCCCCCCCCCCCCCCCCCCCCCCCCCCCCCCCCCCCCCCCCCCCCCCCCCCCCCCCCCCCCCCCCCCCCCCCCCCCCCCCCCCCCCCCCCCCCCCCCCCCCCCCCCCCCCCCCCCCCCCCCCCCCCCCCCCCCCCCCCCCCCCCCCCCCCCCCCCCCCCCCCCCCCCCCCCCCCCCCCCCCCCCCCCCCCCCCCCCCCCCCCCCCCCCCCCCCCCCCCCCCCCCCCCCCCCCCCCCCCCCCCCCCCCCCCCCCCCCCCCCCCCCCCCCCCCCCCCCCCCCCCCCCCCCCCCCCCCCCCCCCCCCCCCCCCCCCCCCCCCCCCCCCCCCCCCCCCCCCCCCCCCCCCCCCCCCCCCCCCCCCCCCCCCCCCCCCCCCCCCCCCCCCCCCCCCCCCCCCCCCCCCCCCCCCCCCCCCCCCCCCCCCCCCCCCCCCCCCCCCCCCCCCCCCCCCCCCCCCCCCCCCCCCCCCCCCCCCCCCCCCCCCCCCCCCCCCCCCCCCCCCCCCCCCCCCCCCCCCCCCCCCCCCCCCCCCCCCCCCCCCCCCCCCCCCCCCCCCCCCCCCCCCCCCCCCCCCCCCCCCCCCCCCCCCCCCCCCCCCCCCCCCCCCCCCCCCCCCCCCCCCCCCCCCCCCCCCCCCCCCCCCCCCCCCCCCCCCCCCCCCCCCCCCCCCCCCCCCCCCCCCCCCCCCCCCCCCCCCCCCCCCCCCCCCCCCCCCCCCCCCCCCCCCCCCCCCCCCCCCCCCCCCCCCCCCCCCCCCCCCCCCCCCCCCCCCCCCCCCCCCCCCCCCCCCCCCCCCCCCCCCCCCCCCCCCCCCCCCCCCCCCCCCCCCCCCCCCCCCCCCCCCCCCCCCCCCCCCCCCCCCCCCCCCCCCCCCCCCCCCCCCCCCCCCCCCCCCCCCCCCCCCCCCCCCCCCCCCCCCCCCCCCCCCCCCCCCCCCCCCCCCCCCCCCCCCCCCCCCCCCCCCCCCCCCCCCCCCCCCCCCCCCCCCCCCCCCCCCCCCCCCCCCCCCCCCCCCCCCCCCCCCCCCCCCCCCCCCCCCCCCCCCCCCCCCCCCCCCCCCCCCCCCCCCCCCCCCCCCCCCCCCCCCCCCCCCCCCCCCCCCCCCCCCCCCCCCCCCCCCCCCCCCCCCCCCCCCCCCCCCCCCCCCCCCCCCCCCCCCCCCCCCCCCCCCCCCCCCCCCCCCCCCCCCCCCCCCCCCCCCCCCCCCCCCCCCCCCCCCCCCCCCCCCCCCCCCCCCCCCCCCCCCCCCCCCCCCCCCCCCCCCCCCCCCCCCCCCCCCCCCCCCCCCCCCCCCCCCCCCCCCCCCCCCCCCCCCCCCCCCCCCCCCCCCCCCCCCCCCCCCCCCCCCCCCCCCCCCCCCCCCCCCCCCCCCCCCCCCCCCCCCCCCCCCCCCCCCCCCCCCCCCCCCCCCCCCCCCCCCCCCCCCCCCCCCCCCCCCCCCCCCCCCCCCCCCCCCCCCCCCCCCCCCCCCCCCCCCCCCCCCCCCCCCCCCCCCCCCCCCCCCCCCCCCCCCCCCCCCCCCCCCCCCCCCCCCCCCCCCCCCCCCCCCCCCCCCCCCCCCCCCCCCCCCCCCCCCCCCCCCCCCCCCCCCCCCCCCCCCCCCCCCCCCCCCCCCCCCCCCCCCCCCCCCCCCCCCCCCCCCCCCCCCCCCCCCCCCCCCCCCCCCCCCCCCCCCCCCCCCCCCCCCCCCCCCCCCCCCCCCCCCCCCCCCCCCCCCCCCCCCCCCCCCCCCCCCCCCCCCCCCCCCCCCCCCCCCCCCCCCCCCCCCCCCCCCCCCCCCCCCCCCCCCCCCCCCCCCCCCCCCCCCCCCCCCCCCCCCCCCCCCCCCCCCCCCCCCCCCCCCCCCCCCCCCCCCCCCCCCCCCCCCCCCCCCCCCCCCCCCCCCCCCCCCCCCCCCCCCCCCCCCCCCCCCCCCCCCCCCCCCCCCCCCCCCCCCCCCCCCCCCCCCCCCCCCCCCCCCCCCCCCCCCCCCCCCCCCCCCCCCCCCCCCCCCCCCCCCCCCCCCCCCCCCCCCCCCCCCCCCCCCCCCCCCCCCCCCCCCCCCCCCCCCCCCCCCCCCCCCCCCCCCCCCCCCCCCCCCCCCCCCCCCCCCCCCCC
Source organism: Erigeron breviscapus (assembly GCA_034093135.1). Taxonomy (NCBI): domain Eukaryota; kingdom Viridiplantae; phylum Streptophyta; class Magnoliopsida; order Asterales; family Asteraceae; genus Erigeron; species Erigeron breviscapus. The sequence goes on along the minus strand of CM067167.1, from coordinate 218,264,861 downwards.
CCCCCCCCCCCCCCCCCCCCCCCCCCCCCCCCCCCCCCCCCCCCCCCCCCCCCCCCCCCCCCCCCCCCCCCCCCCCCCCCCCCCCCCCCCCCCCCCCCCCCCCCCCCCCCCCCCCCCCCCCCCCCCCCCCCCCCCCCCCCCCCCCCCCCCCCCCCCCCCCCCCCCCCCCCCCCCCCCCCCCCCCCCCCCCCCCCCCCCCCCCCCCCCCCCCCCCCCCCCCCCCCCCCCCCAGGTTTTGAAAGGAAAGAAACCTCAAATAAGTTATTTCCATGTCTTTGGATGTCCTGTTTTCATCCTAAATAACAAGGATCACTTAGGGAAATTTGATCCTAAAGCTGATGATGGCTACTTTCTTGGCTATTCTTCTATCAGCAAGGCTTTCAGAGTATTTAATACTCGACTTCAAATGGTGGATGAATCCATTCATGTCACATTCGATGAAAGTTCATCTGCCCTTAAGGACATTCAACCTTCTTCCTCTGAAGTCATTTTCAATGAGCTCGCTGATCCTCGGACTGAGGAAGCTAACTCATTTATTGATGCTTCTTGCTCGCTGCCTGAATCAAATCAGCATACCACTCAGGACAAACCAGCTGATGCTGATCAAGAGCAAGTTGTTGCTCATATCTACTCGATTGAGCCGGTTGAGCCTATCTTAATCCATGCTGCCTCAGCCAAACCTAGATCACTGGCTGAGATCGAGCATGTTGATGACTCTGCTGAGGAGGAGTTTCATGATGCATCAGCAAATGTTGATGATATGAAGTCAGCTGATGACTCCAACATCAATGATAACTCAAATCAGTAAAATGGCTCAGCTGATCACACACCTTCTGAACCCATTCTCACTATTGACTTCTCTTCCTATAATGATCTCTCGTCTGTTTCCATCTTTCAGTCTTCCGCTGACACTCAACTAGGCATATCAAGTGTTCCAGCACTTCGATGGACATCTAGTCATCTAACTCACCAAGTCATTGGTGATCCTCGTCAGGGGATCATTACTAGATCAGCGACGAGGAACACATGTCTCTATGTTAACTTCTTGTCAATGATCACTCCTGAACATATAGGAGAAGCAATGGCTGATCCATCTTGGGTTGCTGCCATGCAAGAGGAACTCACTCAGTTTCAAAGACAGCATGTCTGGTTTCTGGTTCCTCTACCTCCTGGCAAAGAACCCATTGGAACCAAATGGGTTTATAGAAATAAAATGGATGAAGATGGTGTAGTTATTCGTAACAAGGCTAGGCTGGTTGCACAAGGATATGTTCAAGAGGAAGGTATTGATTATGATGAAACATTTGCACCAGTGGCCCATTTGGAAGCAATTCGCTTATTCTTGGCACATGCTGCTTACAAAAACTTCACTGTATATCAAATGGATGTCAAGAGTGCCTTCCTAAATGGGATACTCAGCGAGGAAGTTTATGTTAAGCAGCCACCTGGTTTTGAAGATCCAGCCAAGCCGCACCATGTATATCGTCTATATAAGGCACTTTATGGTCTTAAACAGGCTCCTAGAGCCTGGTATGACACTCTTTCTGCCGTCTTTCTGTCTCATAAGTTTCAACGAGGTCTATTGATAGCACCCTCTTTATCTATAGAAAGGGTGCTGATGTCATTTATGTTCAAATATATGTAGATGATATTGTCTTTGGATCCGCTTGCAAGAAACTCTGTGATAAGTTTAGCTCACTGATGTCCTCTCACTTGGAGATGAGCATGATGGGTGAGCTAACCTTCTTTCTTGGTCTTTAAATTCGCCAACTCTCGAATGGCATCTTCATCAATCAAGAGAAGTACATTCGAGACATGCTGGCTAAGTTTGACATGTCTAATGTCACTCCTAAAGCCACTCCTATGTCCCCACCTAATAATCTCCATGCTGATCCTGATGGTAAGCATGTGAACCCCACTCACTATTGGGGAATGATTGGCTCGCTGATATATCTTACAGCGAGTCGTCCTGACATTATGTTTGCTACTTGCCTATGTGCAAGATATCAAGCTTCTCCTAGGGAATCTCATCTTCTCGCTGTCAAGCGAATCTTTAAGTATTTAAAAGGTACCTCCGTGCTAGGTTTCTAGTATCTCAAAGACTCCAGCTTTGATCTTGTTGCATACTCTGACTCTGACTATGTTGGTTGCATGTTAGATAGGAAAAGCACCAGTGGAGGATGTCAACTGTTGGGGGGGGGAAGCTGGCTAGTTGGTCTAGTAAGAAACAACACACAATGTTCATCTCCAATGCTGAAGCAGAGTATGTATCAGCAGCGAGTTGTTGTGCACAAGTCCTCTGGATGAAAAATCAACTCGCTGACTATTGTGACATCCGTCAAAATTCCATTCAACAGGATTCTTAATTGAAATCAATTAAGATGTTTTTCGCTTAATTTCCAAAGTAATTTAAGTTATTTAAGGCATGATTAGGTGAGCAAATACATGTTTAAACTTCCGAATTGATTATGTGATTAATCAATCTACTAAATGAACTATCTTAACAAGTTTAAAAACCTTGATGATGAGCAACTAGGAAATAAAAAGTTCAAAAATTCATGAGAAATCGTAAAACGTTTATTTTTCGCGTGAGACTTTCTCGTATGGACTTAAGACTTAGGGAAACCTAATATCTAGTGTTTCAACACTCGATTATGATTTTTAATTCATAAAATAACACACTCGAAAAATCGGAAAATTTAAATAAAGTCGTGAATAGTAAGGAGGTTTAATTAGTTAGTTAACTAGATATTTGTTAAACCATTTAGATTTGAACACATCACCACTTTCCATGCCCTTCCACCACAAATCCTCCACATCACCACTTATGAAAACAAGATGAATCACCTTCCCTTTTAGCCTCAAACCCACGGCCTCATCACCACTTTCTTTACCATTCATTTCCTAAAGTTTTACTATAAATACAAGCCTTATGTCTTCAGAAATACTTGCCAATTCACACAATCAAACTTCTTTCTCTTGAATCTCTATCATTCCAAGATCAATACTTGTTCAAGTTCAAGCATATCTTTCACAACCCTTCACCATCCCAAGCTCAATTCAATCAAAGTTGTCTTGAATTCGTTGGTTTCAAAATTGTAAACACGACGTTGTTATCGGGAATTCTTTCAAGAACTTATCAAAGCCTAGTTATAATGGCCACATGGAGTTAGGATATTTCCATATTCATCAAGTTTACAAGTCCAAGTTATAGTCGATTCTCTAAAGATCTTCTTTGGAGCTCATTCCTATATCGTTACTTTGATCTTAGAATTTATAATTCTCCAAACTTGTAAGTGTTTTTATGAAACCTTACTATATATTGCCTTATGATTATATGACTATATGTTATGTATTGAAATGCTTGTCAACTTATTTTATACTCAAATGATATGTAATTGCATTTAAATACGTTAAATATCACTTTTATACGAATATTGAATTGTTGGCACTTTTGTAGAAATACATAAGTAAAACACTTTTAACAAATACTTTTATATACTAATTATGGTGTATAAATAAATGTATAGTTATATATTTAACTATCCTATTTTTATATCAATTGTATTTCACAATTTGTGAATTATTTCATATTCCGATCTCTTGTTTTGGATAGAATATATCCTTGATACGCTTTTAACCGTACTATATTTCTAAACGTGATTGCCATTGACCTTGGGCATCTCTGGGGTATACCAACGGAGCGTATTGTAGTTGACAAACGGTTTGCAATTCGCATTTTAAACGCAACTTGGTTCACCGTCTGGATACTACACGACCCAACGTCAACCCTAACACAACTTGAAATATAATATTGGTTTTTCCTACCATTTAAGGTATCTCTTCATTTTATAATTAATACATTTTTGTATTGATTATAATCCTACTATTTAAAGTATCCCTCCTTTATATATTAAATATATACACACACTCGTATTCGTCTCCGAATACATTCTGTATCAATTCAAAGAAATACTATCAAGTGTCTCTTTATTCTCATTCATATCTTAAGCTAATTGTTAGCTTATTATTTGCATTTCAACAAAATCTTTTTAAGGATTTTTATAAAGATAAATGAGATATCATTTATAAATACTTCAAGAATAAATTACAAAGGTTACTGAAAGAACCCAAAGTCTCTTACGTTGACAAGCGTATTAATAAATAACATTATAAGATAACTTAATTCTAAACAGAGAAGTAAATCAATCACATTATGTTTAGGGATACGTACTTTTGCTAGTTGACTTGCTCGTCATCATTATCATCATCAACATTTTTACGTTACTAAGCAATCACCGAGCTAAGGTGAGTTTCATGGATCCCTATTTATTATTTTGGGACTGAGAATACACAATTGTTTTGTTTTTATGGACACAATTGCTTAAATGATCCATGCTTATATTTTATTACAATGCTCTGGCTCGAAATCCCCTATATGGAACTTGGACCGATAAAGTTTACAACGCGAATATTATAAATAGTACTATTGGGTTGACACCCCTATCCTGGTTAGTCGCACTAACACATGCAAGGGATAATTAATATTTGAAATAAATTGTGATTGCGTTGAGCATTTAGCATCACATGAGGGGTAATGTACACATATGGTACGGTTAAGGTATTCGGTTTCCAAGGTATAAGCATGTGATATACGAATTAATAGGTTGAAATAAACCACGTATACTTGATAGTCGTAATGCATGCGATATCATATTCAAATTTTGTGATCCAAAGGTAAATCCTTATTATAACACTGTGAACTCACCAACTTTATGTTGACAAAATTTAAACGTGTATTCTCAGGTACTTGAGCTAGATGACGCATAAGATAGATGCATACTTTTGGAGTCACAATTGCATACTAATGGAAAACATATGGAGATTTCTTAGTTTATATTATCATGTTTAAAGAATCTCATTTGTACTAGTTGTAAACTCAGTTATCACTTTGTGATCAATAAAGAAAATCTTTCGGATATATTCTAAAAACGTCTCATTCTAGAGGTCGTTTGTTATAATGTGTGATTTGTTTACGAATATTGTTCACACCTTCGATTCCGCATTTTGGGGGTGTGACAACTATGACCTAGGATACTCTAAGATTCCCATTATGTGTGACAATACAAGTGCAATTGCTATCACACACAATCTTGTTCAGCATTCCAAGACCAAGCACATAGATATTAGGTATCACTTTATTCGTGACCATGTCATGAAAGGGGATGTTGAAATCTACTTCATCCCCACTGATGATCAACTTGCTGACATATTCACTAAACCCTTAGATGAAACCAGGTTCAAGTATCTGGTAAGTAAGTTGGGAATGCTGAATGGTGAATCAGCGACATGATGTGTCATGTCTGCTAAAGTTCAACTTATTTTTTGTGATAAGTTGAAATTTGACTCTTGAGTCAAAACCTTGTCAGCAGGCTTAAGTTTGTCTTGCCTGCTGATAAAATTCTCAAGGATATAAAAGTATGCAATCGAACGCTTAGGTGACCACTGGCTGCTATAATACCTTGAGAATAATAAACTGTTGGTTGAAAAGCCATTTCAGTTTATCAGCGAGTTTAAGTTTGTCTTGCTCGCTGAACCTCTTTCCCTCCTTGAAGATGTAAAAGTATGCAATCGAACGCTTAGGTGACCACTGGCTGCTATAACACTTCAAGGATTCTTGACATATTGGTTGCAAAGCCTTTAATGTCTGTCAGCGACTAACATTAGTTGTGAAGCCGCTGACTGAAACTCATTTTCTAAATAAGGTAACCAGATTTTCTAAATCTTCAGTGGATATACTTCAATCCCAACTATTTTAACGTGTGAGCATATCCACCAAGTATCTTTATTAATATTTTATTAGAATTTCAAACGGTTACCTCGATTTTCACCCTAATGGGCAACTTGTACTGTGTATACGCCGTAAACACTCGAGTAATTTTGAATAAAGGTACAAGTTGTCACATCAAACTTTTTATACGTTACTCACATGCGTATTTACAACGTATATATATATATAAATATCCGTATATTATAATTATTTTATTCTAAAAAGTGTCCTTTAAGGCCACTTAATATATTTTAGATACGTGTATTGAGATATTACGTAAGAAAGAGAATGTATTGACGGTTCACTTTTGCAGAAGTGGGGGCCCACAACCATACCATATATGTATCCATAACCCTTCACAATCTATTTTTTATGCTTTCATTTTCCTTCTTACTAACTTTCATATTCTCAAACTCTCTCAAAAACACCCAACTGTTCATCTTCTTCCTCTTCATCCTTATACTTGTATCTATGGCTTCCACTTCTGAACATCAAATTTCTGAACAACAAATTCCTGAAACTCAACCCCAATCTCAAATTCAAGATCCTCAATCCACTAACCAACCCGAATCATCAACACATATCGAATTGTCTCCTGAGGATCTTGCAACTCAAGAATCCCTCAAAAATGTCCCTTTATACATGCATTCCGATGTGTTTGACAGAAACCATCGCTGCTTCTAACAAAGTTTCTTTCCAACCACAAAAGATATCTATCAAATCGAATAACTATCTTGGCTCGCTTGAAGTGCCTTCGGGCATAAAAGGGTATAAGCCAATGCTTGATTTTATCAAAGCATGTCCGGATAAGAATGCCATTTATTTAGATCCCGAAGATATGTATGTCTATCTTATAAGGGAATTCTGGTGGACTTGTGACTACCAAGTAGGCACTGGTGTGATCTCTGGTACTGTGATGAAGAAGCAGCACACCATCACAATCACCCCTGAAATAATTCGCACAGCTCTTTGTCTCCCAAATCAAACTTCTGAGAAACCGTTTGTTGACCTAGCAACTGATGAGCAATGGAAGGAATGGTTACCTTCCATTGGCTATGGGTCAGATCTAGCAAATCCTCAGCCAGTGCCCAGCAACCCCACAAAGAAACATCTCCCTGGGGTTTGGAGATTGTTGTTTGCTCACGTCATTCAGTGTCTAGGAGGAAATTCAGGCTCCTATGATCAAGCCACTGTATCTAATATGTAAATTATTCATGCGCTGGCAAATGGAAGGTTTATTAACTTTGCCCAAGTCATCTTTGAAGACTTAAAGGCAAAGATTCAAGCCAGCAATCGTTCTCATACAATTCCGTTTGCAAGATTCCTCTCACTGATCTTCAAACAAGTGTTGAAGGAGAAGTACAATCAGTTTGGTGCCACCGTCTGCAGAGCACCAAGAATTGGACCATCAGTGTACAAGCAACCAGCTTGTGACACTGCATTCTTTGACATCAAATATGCTACTCTCTCTAAGCATATGAAAGAGGTACTCACTCTCTCTTATCCCTCTTTATACCCGAAAAACCGTGCTGGTGAATCAGCACCACAATCTGATGTGGTCGCTGGTTCCCTCACTGGTGATGCCAGATTGTCCTCTGGAGCTGGTTCATTGGAAAACCTCCCAGCAACCTCCAAATCTCCCAAGCCGACTAAGAAGTCAAGGACAAAATCCAAAACTTCATCTGCTCCAACTTCACATCCTACTGATGTCCCAAAACAAAAGCAGCGAGTACCAAAGGGCTTAACTACTAAGGTTAAGGCGTCCTCAGAGCCCAAGGACAGTAGTGAACCATCCAACCCATCAGCATCCTCAAAACAGGGTGCTAACGAGACAAAAGGGCCTCATAAGTAACCACCTCAAATTTCTGTAGGAGAGCTTGGTGAAGATACAGGGTTACCCCAGCCCAATAGAGTTGAGTCCACTCCACAAATACTTCCCTCTTCTTCCTTACCTTCTGTGTTGATGTCAGCACCGGTCAGATCACAGGCTGTGCTAGAGACATCAAAATTTACGGCTGATGATGATTTGGTGCAACAACACAATGAAACTGAGGCACCCCTTTCCCCTAACCCTCTTTCTTTTTCTGTCTCAGAAACTGATTGCAAAGTCGAACCTTCAAGTGCAATAATTTGTTTCAAATGCCGCCAAGAAGGTCACGTCAGGAGTATTTGCCCATACTTAACTAAAGAAGAAAGGGAGGTGGAGTTAAGGAAGGAAGCCGAGAGAAGGAACCCTAACACGTTCGGAAGACAAAGTGGAAGGTCGTTTCAACTACTTGCCGATGAACCTAGAGATACATCAGGTGTAGTTCCGTGTATTTTACAATTAAGTCATAGTTTTGCATCATGAATGAGCCTTGTCAAAGTAAAAATAAGTGAGGTAATATGTTATGAGATTGTTACATCAACGTTATAAGTGTTGAAAAACTAAAAACTTAGTAAATTCCTTAAGTGTGGGAGATAGATATGGCGAGTAAAGAGTGAAAATTTACAAAGAGAGTGTGAAATTGAAAAGTCTTTTCTATCTACAAAGAATGATGGATGAGTGCAAAACTCTAAAATACCAATAGTCGCATGAAATTAACATTCGATTTATAGGTTTGGGGTATTGACAGTGAGGTATAAGGCTTAAATTGATATAAATTAAGAATGTAGGAAAACAACCAAATTCGTAAGATGAGTCGGTATAAACAAATTGTGAATATTTGGAGGATTTTGGAGTTATAAAGTGAGGTTCACGAGGACGTGAACCAGATAAGTGTGGGAGAGTTGTAACATCCTAAATTATTTAAAATATAAATTTAGTATTTTTATTATAGTTTTGCCTTTAAAATAATTTCCTAGTATTTAAATTTGAGATTTGGGGTTAATTTAGTTGGAACTTTAGTGGATAGCGGATATAATTCCAATTTAAAATCCAAAGGAGGCGTGGCATCAAGGAAAGATGCCAGCCAACTCTCTTTTCTTGTGATTCATATTTCCACCAACTTCTTATTACTCCTTCTTATTTCATCTTGCAATTTCTTCATTTAGTATGAATAAATCCTTGTTTATATCTATATCAGTCCTCCAAGAAATCATCATCCATAACTTCAAGTTGCTAGTAATTGATTTGAGGGTTTTGAGTGTGATGGTGTTGTGAGGGCCGAAAATTAAAGGAAAGAAAAGGAAGAAAAACTAGTTTTATTCATCTTCCCATCTAGTTAATGATCTTTGAGGCATGGTGTGATTGATTGTTCTTTGAGAAATTAGGGTTCTTAGAATCCAATTGATTTGGGGGTATTTGGTTCAAGCTTAAAGAAGAGAAGAAGAGAAAAGAATTGAGAGTGTGATTGCATGTCATCATCTAGTTAATTTCCATCTCAAATTAAAGGTACTTTTTATTATTTTGATTGTTTAAATTAGGGTTCTTGATTTTATAATTTGGGGATTCTTGGGAATGAATGATTTTATAATGGAACCCTAAGTAACTTAACTTTTAAATTGGAAACAATGTAATTGATAATGCTTTGAGTAAAATTTATGTTGAAATAACCATTTTGTTGGTACCATGATTGTGTTATGGGAAGTGATATTATACATTGTTAATGAAAAGAAAGATGCAATGATGTGTTTATCTTCTTGGGAAATAATGAGAAATGAGATGATGAAATAAATGAAATAATGATATCTTGATGAAATGAGAATATTAAGTGTGTTAAGCTAATCAAAATGTAGGATAGGGTTGGGTGAAAGAATGCTAGTAATGTTGGTGATATATGATTTGTTGACCTTATGTATATATTGTGATTATTGTTAGGTTGAAAGCAATAATGTGTGTTTTTGTGGTCACCATGGGCTTGGTTATTCGTCTTTGAGGTGAGTACATTTATATATGTTTATATACATATAGGGTCAATAACGTGATGATGGGGAGGGAGAACCATAGTTATGATTTGATGGGATTAAGACCATACGGGGTATGGCTAATTGTGGAAAGACCATACGGGGTATGGCATAATGTTGGAAAGACCATACGGGGTATGGCATAATGTTGGAAAGACCATACGGGGTATGGCAATGGGTAAGACCATACGGGGTATGGCATAAAGTTGGAAGACCATACGGGGTATGGCATAATGTTGGAAAGACCATACGGGGTATGGCAATGGGTAAGACCATACGGGGTATGGCATAAAGTTGGAAGACCATACGGGGTATGGCAATGTGAATTGGTTGTTGAATAATGTATTTGAAATGAATACTTGATTGTGTGGATTTACTTGTTTTGTATTTGTGTAACATTGTAGTGTATGAGATCCTTGGCATATTGGTAAGTGTATAGGTGTCTTGTTGATAGACCATACGGGGTATGGCATAAAGTTGGAAGACCATACGGGGTATGGCAATGTGAATTGGTTGTTGAATAATGTATTTGAAATGAATACTTGATTGTGTGGATTTACTTGTTTTGTATTTGTTTAACATTGTAGTGTATGAGATCCTTGGCATATCGGTAAGTGTATAGGTGTCTTGTTGATAGACCATACGGGGTATGGCAATGTGAAGACCATACGGGGTATGGCATAATGTTGGAAAGACCATACGGGGTATGGCATAATGTTGGAAAGACCATACGGGGTATGGCATAATGTTGGAAAGACCATACGGGGTATGGCATAATGTTGGAAAGACCATACGGGGTATGGCATAATGTTGGAAAGACCATACGGGGTATGGCATAATGTTGGAAAGACCATACGGGGTATGGCATAATGTTGGAAAGACCATACGGGGTATGGCATAATGTTGGAAAGACCATACGGGGTATGGCATAAAGTTGGAAAGACCATACGGGGTATGGCATAATGTTGGAAAGACCATACGGGGTATGGCATAATGTTGGAAAGACCATACGGGGTATGGCATAATGTTGGAAAGACCATACGGGGTATGGCATAATGTTGGAAAGACCATACGGGGTATGGCATAATGTTGGAAAGACCATACGGGGTATGGCATAATGTTGGAAAGACCATACGGGGTATGGCATAATGTTGGAAAGACCATACGGGGTATGGCATAATGTTGGAAAGACCATACGGGGTATGGCATAATGTTGGAAAGACCATACGGGGTATGGCATAATGTTGGAAAGACCATACGGGGTATGGCATAAGTTGGAAAGACCATACGGGGTATGGCAAATGTTGGAAAGACCATACGGGGTATGGCATAATGTTGGAAAGACCATACGGGGTATGGCATAATGTTGGAAAGACCATACGGGGTATGGCATAATGTTGGAAAGACCATACGGGGTATGGCATAATGTTGGAAAGACCATACGGGGTATGGCATAATGTTGGAAAGACCATACGGGGTATGGCATAATGTTGGAAAGACCATACGGGGTATGGCATAATGTTGGAAAGACCATACGGGGTATGGCATAAAGTTGGAAAGACCATACGGGGTATGGCATAATGTTGGAAAGACCATACGGGGTATGGCATAATGTTGGAAAGACCATACGGGGTATGGCATAATGTTGGAAAGACCATACGGGGTATGGCATAATGTTGGAAAGACCATACGGGGTATGGCATAATGTTGGAAAGACCATACGGGGTATGGCATAATGTTGGAAAGACCATACGGGGTATGGCATAATGTTGGAAAGACCATACGGGGTATGGCATAAATGTTGGAAAGACCATACGGGGTATGGCATAAGTTGGAAAGACCATACGGGGTATGGCATAATGTTGGAAAGACCATACGGGGTATGGCAAAGTTGGAAAGACCATACGGGGTATGGCATAATGTTGGAAAGACCATACGGGGTATGGCATAAGTTGGAAAGACCATACGGGGTATGGCATAATGTTGGAAAGACCATACGGGGTATGGCATAATGTTGGAAAGACCATACGGGGTATGGCATAATGTTGGAAAGACCATACGGGGTATGGCATAATGTTGGAAAGACCATACGGGGTATGGCAAAGTTGGAAAGACCATACGGGGTATGGCATAATGTTGGAAAGACCATACGGGGTATGGCATAAAGTTGGAAAGACCATACGGGGTATGGCATAATGTTGGAAAGACCATACGGGGTATGGCATAAGTTGGAAAGACCATACGGGGTATGGCATAATGTTGGAAAGACCATACGGGGTATGGCATAATGTGGAAAGACCATACTTGTGATGTTTTACACCTTTGTTATGGTTCTCATGTATTGATTTCATTATGTGTGTAACTGTATATGAATGTATTCACTAAGCGTTCGCTTACGTTTTAGTTGTTTACCATTTTTATAGGCGGTTCCAGAAGAGGGAACTAGGATCTTGTTGAATTGAAGTTGAATAGAAGAAAGTTGCATTTTGAAGACTTGGAGGTATTGCCATTCATGGAAGAATGGTATTTTGTGTAGACACTTAGTTATCCCACCTCACTATGGCTCATGATACTCATGTCATTTTGGTAACTTTGGTTTTTAGTAAATTTCTGCAAATATGAAGTTTGTATGGTCTTTTGGTACTTGAATGTGTTAGTTTGACTTGAAAGACGACGTTTTGGGTAAACGACCCATTGGGGTGTGTAAATGGATGTATGGTCAAATGGATCTTTAATTATGTTTGTAGTTATGTTAGTCACTTGTTTGAATTCAGAAATGTTATGTTATGAAGCTTTGATTTGAGTTTGGAAAAGTTACAAGTTGAGTTAAGTGTCAAAATTGAGTTTGTTTCTGTCAGGTATAAATATGCGGCGCATATTTTGGTCCATGCGGCGCATTTTTGGAAGTCTGAAATCTGGGAGCCTACTGAGGAAAAAATGCGGCGCGTGTTTTTATGCATGCGGCGCATATTTCATGTCTGATGAAAAATGCGGCGCATGTATAAAAACATGCGGCGCATCTTTTTTTTTTTAAAATGTATTTTGGTCGAGTCGAGTCGAGTCCTTTCAAGTGGTATCAGAGCCGAGGTTTAAGGGATTTAGGTATTCCCTTGTTGAGCGAATGCCTAGACTTAAACCTTAGACATGACTTGACCTTAGGTGTTCGGTAATTTTATATGGGACCGGAAAGAGTGTTTGATGGAGTGTTAGCTTATAAACTTGTTAGTATGGAAGCACAATAAGGCCGACATAATTGTGATTGAAGTACTAACATCTTTATAATTCAACCGCATCAAACTTTGGAACAGTCTAGTATAAAGTTGTAGGTTTTGGCTTATAGTTCATAGGGTGGAGATAGGTTGTGTGTTTGAATCTTTTCATCTACTCTTATTATAGTATGGAAGAACAACATTTAAATGAAGAAGCGGAAAATAGTAGGAGGAATCAGGAAGAACCAATCTTTCCCAAGAATAGCATGGATATCTCGGATCAAATCGGGAGAGCTTGAGAAATACACTCCTGTTTTGCTTAAGAAATTGAATGACACCATGGAAGTGGCTATCAATAATCACATAGCTCAAATGATAAGAGATGAAGTAGGCGTAAATGTTCAAAGGGAGTTCAAGAAAAGAGATGGAAAGGGTAAAGACAAGAAAGATGATGGAGAAAAAGAAGTTGAAGTGTTAGGAGAGAAGTCGTACAAGAAGAAATTCACTTTTAAGGATTTCGAAATATGTCATCCACCCGAGTATCATGGTAACTGTGATCCCATTGTTTGCACAAGATGGGTATCGGAAATTGAGGGGGCATTTCGTACTAGTCAATGCCCTTCGGATCTTAAGGTTGTGTTTTCTGTGAGTATGCTTCGTGATAGTGCAAAAAGATGGTGGGACGGTTTGTTGACAGTGAAAGGTGAAGTAACGTTGGCTCATGTGGAATGGCCCAAATTTAAAACTATGTTCTACAAAGACTTTAGGTCGGAGGCTGAAGTAACTAAGTTGAGAAGTGAATTTCTCAATGATTGTCAAGGGAATTTAAGTTTGAATGAATTTCGTTCTCAGTTCTTGGACAAAGCTCAATTTTGTCTGGAATTTTTAGAGAATGACCAATTGCTAAAGGAGCAATTTTACTTGAAGTTGAAGAAGAGTTTGAGGGAGATAATTAGTTTACGCCAAATGGAGTCCTTTTCCATGTTGGTTGATGTAGCTCGAGATCATGAGATTGAACAAATGAGAGTTGATGATAGTGTGTCCAAGAGAGGGATGGAAGGGAGCTACACTCCAAGTAAGCGGGTTGGACACAAAGGAAGCTCAAGTAGTAGCCCAGCAAAAATAAATGCTCAATTATGTAGTAATTGTGAGAAAGTTCACCCAGGGGAATGTCGAGCACTGCCAAAAGGACACATTAGCCGTGATTGCAAAGTCGAACCTTCAAGTGCAATAATTTGTTTCAAATGCCGCCAAGAAGGTCACGTCAGGAGTGTTTGCCCGTACTTAACTAAAGAAGAAAGGGAGATGGAGTTAAGGAAGGAAGCCGAGAGAAGGAACCCTAACACGTTCGGAAGACAAAGTGGAAGGTCGTTTCAACTACTTGTCGATGAACCTAGAGATACATCAGGTGTAGTTCCGTGTATTTTATAATTAAGTCATAGTTTTGCATCATGAATGAGCCTTGTCAAAGTAAAAATAAGTGAGGTAATATGTTGTGAGATTGTTACTTCAACGTTATAAGTGTTGAAAAACTAAAAACTTAGTAAATTCCTTAAGTGTGGGAGATAGATATGGCGAGTAAAGAGTGAAAATTTACAAAGAGAGTGTGAAATTGAAAAGTCTTTTCTATCTACAAAGAATGATGGATGAGTGCAAAACTCTAAATTACCAGTAGTCACATGAAATTAAAATTCGATTTGTAGGTTTTGGGTATTGAGAGTGAGGTATAAGGCTTAAATTGATATAAGTTAAGAATGTAGGAAAACAACCAAATTCGTAAGATGAGTCGGTATAAACAAATTGTGAATATTTGGAGGATTTTGGAGTTATGAAGTGAGGTTCACGAGGACGTGAACCAGATAAGTGTGGGAGAGTTGTAACATCCTAAATTATTTAAAATATAAATTTAGTATTTTTATTATAGTTTTGCCTTTAAAATAATTTCCTAGTATTTAAATTTGAGATTTGGGGTTAATTTAGTTGGAACTTTAGTGGATAGCGGATATAATCCCCATCTAAAATCCAAAGGAGGCGTGGCATCAAGGAAAGATGCCAGCCAACTCTCTTTTCTTGTGATTCATATTTCCACCAACTTCTTATTACTCCTTCTTATTTCATCTTGCAATTTCTTCATTTAGTATGAATAAATCCTTGTTTATATCTATATCAGTCCTCCAAGAAATCATCATCCATAACTTCAAGTTGCTAGTAATTGATTTGAGGGTTTTGAGTGTAATGGTGTTGTGAGGGCCGAAAATTAAACGAAGAAAAACTAGTTTTATTCATCTTCCCATCTAGTTAATGATCTTTGAGGCATGGTGTGATTGATTGTTCTTTGAGAAATTAGGGTTCTTAGAATCCAATTGATTTGGGGGTATTTGGTTCAAGCTTAAAGAAGAGAAGAAGAGAAAAGAATTGAGAGTGTGATTGCATGTCATCATCTAGTTAATTTCCATCTCAAATTAAAGGTACTTTTTATTATTTTGATTGTTTAAATTAGGGTTCTTGATTTTATAATTTGGGGATTCTTGGGAATGAATGATTTTATAATGGAACCCTAAGTAACTTAACTTTTAAATTGGAAACAATGTAATTGATAATGCTTTGAGTAAAATTTATGTTGAAATAACCATTTTGTTGGTACCATGATTGTGTTATGGGAAGTGATATTATACATTGTTAATGAAAAGAAAGATGCAATGATGTTGATGTGTGAAATCTAGTTTAAAATTTATAACAAGATCTACCGCTAACTGACTACAATACACTTACGGGCAGTGTACCCGTTCGTATGTAATATAGCTAACTGGCAAGACCAGGATCGAACACAAGGACTGATTGTTGTACTAGAGGATGTTAAAATGTAAATCAAGAGAAAGTTTGGTTTGTGACCGAATTGTCACTTTGCGTTTCTGAAAGCTATGTAATTAACAAGTAAATTAAAGTACTCAACCGGCGTCAATCGAGAGCACACTAAAGGATTTGAGTTGTAAACAAATAATTAAAAAGCCATCTATGTCGAATCCGCTACGCCAAAAGTCTAGGTTGCATATGGGTTAAGCTCAAATTCTTTAATGTTGGTGATAATAATCGTGACAAGACAAAAACACAACCGGCGTGCACTCCGTTTGTAAAATCAACTCAATCACCTAATCAATACAATTTCTTGCAACAAGTGGTACCACCAACCCTATTACAATTCCTTGAACTAACTAGTTTATTTGATTATTTAAATAACAATTTTTATCTTTGTGAAAGAAACGTGGTACCACCAACCCTATTACAATTCCTTGAACTAACTAGTTTATTTGATTATTTAAATAACAATTTTTATCTTTGTGAAAGAAACGTGGTACCACCAACCCTATTACAATTCCTTGAACTAACTAGTTTATTTGATTATTTAAATAACAATTTTTATCTTTGTGAAAGAAACGTGGTACCACCAACCCTATTACAATTCCTTGAACTAACTAGTTTATTTGATTATTTAAATAACAATTTTTATCTTTGTGAAAGAAACGTGGTACCACCATCCGTTAAATCCACTTAACAAAGTAATTTCTATTAAACTTGTATTCTTTACTATCATACCATGACCTAGCAATAGTTATTCAAAGACAAACAACTAAAATAATACTTGCATTTAACTAGTACCACTATCGAAGAACACAAATATCACCAAGAACACAAGTTTAAGTAGAAGAAATTACTTCATTAAGATCTTGACAAAATGTTAAGTAAAACCAACTTGAATTCAAAATATTATGCAACCATAACTAATTGTTTCACTTCATCTTCATAGATGTATAGAGATTTAGCTACTCATGATGAAAATAACTAGAGATTCAAATAACAAGGAGAACATAGTTACCAAAGATGAAGTAATAATCCAAATCGAGGTTACAACCGAGCTACAATCACTAATCTAGAATCAAAATTAATCTTCAAGTCTTCAAATGATGTTGGAGTAGTGAAAACCCTTGAAAAACCCTAAAAATCGTATGGAAGAAAAGTGTGTAGGCTGTGGTATCCAAGATTAGGTTTAGGGTTGAGTGGGGGTTGGTATTTATACCCCAGGAGAGAGAAAAACATGTTGTCAGCTCGAAGTCACGCCGCGAGGTACACGGGTCGCGCCGCGAGATCTTCCAAAATTCGAACAGAGGACTGCAGACCAAAAACTCGTGCCGCGAGCTTCTTTTCTCGCGCCGCGACTTTTCTTGTGAGCTCGCGCCGCGAGGTTTACTGGTCGCGCCGCGACTTTTGCCTGGTTTCACCATTTTAACTTTGTTTTCGACCATTCTTCATCCGTTAGTGCCTTTGGACCATTCCTAAGTTGTTTTCTACCATTTGTGAGTGAAATACCTGCCTTAGACCTGAAATCACTAGCAAATACCATAAAGCACCATAAAACATGTATAAACGGCTATCAACCGTGCCTAAAACGTCCAAATAAGATGTGGGAAATATGTATATATTGAGACACATCAAACCTCCCCACACTTAAACCTTGCTTGCCCTCAAGCAAGTATGCACTTTAATCAATTCTCAATAACCCAACAATTCACGATTTCACAAAACAAAACATAGTTATAAGAGAAGTTTCCTACCAAGCGGTGTCGAATACCAAAAGCAATTGAATTTAAAAACTAATGAGCAAAGTTTAAGACGAAATCAGAAAATTCGACTAATCTAGAGCAACACCATCTTTCGGTTACAATTAGAATCCTCCCTATGCATGTGTTAACACCTCTTGAACGTTTCTATCATTCCAATTGACCTTAGGCTCGTTCTTACTAAGCTATAATCTACTAGCAAGCATCAACATTATTATTGGTAACATAAGCAATATTCCACAATGATTATCGGTATAATTGTCCACATAAACACTCACGCCATTGGTTTTCCATAAGGTTTTCATTACGTTATACTTACGAGTCTCTTGACAAAACATACTCCTACGGTCTAGAATTGCAACTCTATCCACACATCAGGTGATCATACGAAAGTGTACTTTAAGCGTCCGGCCAGCGGTTCACTACGGATACGTGAGTATCGTTAAGAGACATACGCCAGAACTCAAGGTTGGGTTACATATCCAGAGACCATGCTCTAAACACAAACACATGTGAGAATAAAAAGTTTTATAATTTAACACCCGTGATTTTCGATGAGACCCGTGTAACGAACTTTCTGACAACCCATCCCAAGTTGGGAGCTTTAGGTGAGCTAGGTAAAATGAAGTTACCCCAAGGACTTACTTGTTCGAATCTCAAAGACCACATTAGCATTAGACTATTGGAAAAAGATTATGCGCATTCCCACATGTGTCACCCGTTTGATGCCAAAGCACCCCAGACACCCCGATATAAAGACCAAACATAATGACTAGAGCTACAACCTATAACATAAGAATTAAGGACCGGACATCCGGTGTGCCAACCATATGTTGAGTCAAATTACCACAAGCATATTTAATACATTTCGAGCTTTTCATGCACACAAGTTGCAAAATTCAAATGGAAAACCTCAAGCGGTGCCTACCAATACATCATCTAGTGAAGCTATTATTCACATTAGGTTCATCATTAAGGTACAATTCGCAAGCAACCTAGATTATTTGAAGTTCGGGACAAGCCTATGACCTCTTGGAACGATGAAATGCCACAAGCACTAGGAAAGGAAAGCTAAAGGTAAACAATCTCAAGTTTTATCCTAGATTAGCAAAATTCAAAGTCCTCATTTCTCGTCTTTGCACAAAACCTATAGCCTCAAAAATTTAAAAACATAACCAAAATGCTAGTAAAGGAAAGAAACTTCAAAATTTTTCATTTTTCCAATTTACCAATCCCCCTCCCCACACTTAAGTTGTACATTGTCCTCAATGGACGAATAACTAAGGCAAAAGATGGGAAAAAGGGAAAAATGCAAAATGTAGAAAGGAACAATGAAAAACCTCCGGGTGAAAGCAAGAATTCACCAATGCAAAGTTGAAGCCAAAAATTAAGTGGGTGCTGAACTGACTGCCAGCATAAACCCGCTTGTTTATTCCAAAATTTCCAAAAGCAATCTTCCAGAATTCAACTTGCAAACCCAAAATTTTCACCTGACAATCACCATAAACAAAAGACCAAACAAACTACAGAGTTCATAAATAAGGGAAATACGGAAAATACTACAAATGTATCATCGCCTAAACGGCGGAATTACAACCAAATCGAAAAGAAATAAAGTTCAAAGTTGCAAAAGTTTCAGAAGTTAGAAAAGAAAATAGAATAGATCAATCATCCTCCATGTCATGGGAAGAGGGAACACCGTCACCAGCATCAGGATCTGCCGGCTCACCAAATATACCCCTATAAAAATCATAGGCGGGTCCGGAGTAGCGCTCCCCAGTCGTGTGTCTATAGGTCCCAAACTGGGGCCTATCCTGAACGCCCCCTGTGCTGCTGCCAGCACCTGCTGTGCTCGAACTCGGACCTGCCCAACCGGGCTGCTGTGGTGGATGCTGCTGACCTGGGTGCGGGCTGTAGAACCCGAAAGTGGTGCTGGCTGGCATGAAGATGGAAGGAGGACTAAAGGTCTGAGTAGGCGGTGGTGGAGGTGGAGAGTCCGGTCGGATCCAATGGTTAATGTAGGGAGACCAAGACTCGCACTGGAAGCCCATGCGGTTCACCTGGCTCCACATGGTCCTATGACCGTCCATCATCATGTCCTGAGTGTCCTGGAGCTCCCGCTGATGTCCCAGGATCTCATCGAGCTTGGTTCCCCAACCTGCAAAATCATAAGCCGGGTAAGGGTTAGGCTGCTGCTCCATCTGGGGTGGCAGCTCCACCCTCTGTCTCTGAGCCGGCGGCTCCTGCTCCTCATCCGAATGTAAATCCCTCGCGTTAGTACTCCTTATCAACTTTGACTTCTTCATCTCCGTAGTGTCAATCAGGGAGGTGTTCAAACAAAGAGTAATACCCGACCTACCCGCGGGTGTGTCACAACCAAGCCTCTCCACCATCTGGGTCACAAAATGACCACACAAATACCTATGCTCCCGAGACTTATACATATGTCTAGCCAAAATATACGAAGCACACCCAAACCAACCAGAAGAAGGGAGCTCCTGAAACTGCCTAAGCAACCACAAATCATCAGAGGTGAGCTTATCGGTTGCATTTCCCCGATGGAGAAATGAATAGGTGATCATCTTGTGAAGAATCCTCAGTCTCTTGGACCTAATGTCTGACACCTTGCTAACCCCCGAATAAAACCTGTCCTTCCCAGAAATGCCCAGCCAATATGTGTCAAACATCCCATCGTCCTCAAAGAATGAAAGAGCAAATTGACTCCTGTTTATAAACGGATATACCTCCCCATCCTCAAACTCCTGAATCTGGAACATTCCACATAAGTATCCAAACTCGGCGACCGTACAGTGGCGCTGCTTACCTCCCAACCTAAAATGTATTACCCGATCCTCCATAGGATCCTGTATGGGTAAGTCTTGCACCTGCAGAGTAGAGTAGAACTCTTGACACCACTCCTTCACCACCTCCTTTCTTAATTCAAAAATTCTGTTCCACATTGGAATACGTATCAACCGACCAGCCCTTTCATCCATAAACTCGGTCAAAAATCTCTGTTCAAAATAACCCATGAGATCCGCCTCTCGAATCATCTCCCAATCCATGGTCCGAGGAGCGACCAATACATAATCCTGGATTTCACACAACCTGTTCAAGTAAGCCTGTCGCTCCCCTTTTGGAGCATTCGGAAACTTAAGCCATGGGTGGGTTGTGGGTTTCAGCGACCTAATCATGCTCCTCTGTCTTGCAGAGGGCGCCTTGTAGGTTTCATCCACGTAGTCGAACTCATAATCTTGTGGCCAAACATTGCCCTCATACCTTTGTGGTCCCTGTTGCCTCTGGCACCAAACTCGCGCCGCGAGTTGCGCTTGTTTCTCCACTTTCAGACTTTTCAACACTCATTTTCTCTTATCGGTTCGACCTGACGACTTATCACCTGTAGATCTCAACAAAACACATAAAAATAGAAAGCAAAATACTGAAAACAATAAAAATAATAAAAACACACGGGTTGCCTCCCGAGAAGCGCTTTATTTATTTACGAGTCATTAGCTTGACTCGATCAAACCTCATTGATTAACTAAGTTGGGGCCTTTAACCCCCCTCCCCACACTTAAGTTGTTGGGAGTTCCATCCTTAATAGGTGGAAAGCAATCATCTTTCATCTTTGTCCGAATCCAATCATTTGCTCTACCAAAAGCATCCACCTCCAACATCAACTCCTCTTTCTCTTTGGTTCGACCTGACGACTTATCACCTGTAGATCTCAACAAAACACATAAAAATAGAAAGCAAAATACTGAAAACAATAAAAATAATAAAAACACACGGGTTGCCTCCCGAGAAGCGCTTTATTTATTTACGAGTCATTAGCTTGACTCGATCAAACCTCATTGATTAACTAAGTTGGGGCCTTTAACCCCCCTCCCCACACTTAAGTTGTTGGGAGTTCCATCCTTAATAGGTGGAAAGCAATCATCTTTCATCTTTGTCCGAATCCAATCATTTGCTCTACCAAAAGCATCCACCTCCAACATCAACTCCTCTTTCTCTTTGGTTGACAAATTCGAACATAGTTCTTTTGACAACTTCATATTGCAATGAGAAACTGCGGACTTGACACGATCGTACAATTTACGGATCTTGGCACTTCGGCTACTTGTCGGTCGAGAATTAATCACAAGCGTTATCTTCCCCTTATCTCCTTTTTCATCCACTTCATCTTCCGACCGTTCATCAATCTGAGAATCACTAGAACTAACACAAACAGTCTCAATAGCATTAACAATGTTAGGTGAAGAAAACAAAGTAGTGTTCGAGAATTCTACCGATTCATCCCCCGTTCTCAATGTAAGCTTACCACGACCGACCTCAATGGTAGCATCGGCCGTAGCAAGAAATGGTCTTCCTAGAATAAGGGGCACGTTTAATGCCTCTCCCACATCAATGATGACAAAATCCACGGGAAACACCAAACCCCCCACTTCGACCAACACGTCTTCTAAAATACCCATAGGTCTTATAATAGATTTATCGGCTAATTGAATTTTCATGTTGATGGGTTTAGGTTTTCCTAAGTTCAGTTTAGCATAAATAGATGAAGGCATTAAATCAATACTTGCACCTGAATCTGTCAATCCCTTACTCACGGTTAAATCACCAATCTTACAAGGAACAGTAAAACTACCTGGATCTTTGCGCTTTTCGGGCAACTTACCTGCCATTGCCGCCGAACAAACACTTTCCAAAACGGTAGTCTCCACCTCAGCCAACTTTTTCTTGTTCATCAAGATTTGCTTCAAATATTTTGCATACCCTGGCATCTGCACAATTGCATCTAAAAACGGAACATTGATATGCAACTTCCTTAGATCATTTACAAATTTATCCATTCGCTCCTTCATCCTTTCCTTCATCAATCTCTGTGGAAAAGGAATCTTCGGTTGGTAGGGTTTCAACACGGGTTCCTTGATCGGTGTGGCTTTAGGAACCGAAGTGCTCTCCATCGGTGGTGACTCCATCTCTAGCTCGTCATCCAATCTTTCATCAATTTGCTCAACCTGTGAAGAAACGTTAGAAGCACAAGAGTTATCACTCGAAGGAAAAATTACCTTGCCGGACCAAGTAAATATGGCATTCACGGTTTCATTCCGGTGTTGGGGTCCTTTGTATTTGTCATCCCCACTCCTCCATGATCCTTTGTCTTGATTCGGGTTTGTTGGGTATTGCTTGGAAGAGTACCCGGTTGCCTTTGTTGAGTGCCCATTCTATCAATTCTCTTTTCCAAGTTGGAAATCAAGGCATGGGTGTTGTGATTGCTTATGTCAATCTTGTCATGCAAGCCCCCGATCTTGTCATTCAAAAGCTTGGAATAGTTCTCCATTGAGATATTCCTTTTCTCTTGGGCCTCCTCTCGTTCGTCTTGTTTGTCAAGGAACTTGGACATCATGGCCATGAGCGGTGATCCTTCGCTTTGATTTTCTTCCTTCCTAGGAGGTGATGGTGGTTGTTGTGGCGCTCCATGATTATCATCTTTTTGCCACCTACCTTGAAAATTATCACCACGATTGTTAGAATGAGAATTAAAAGAGTTAGAAGGGTTACCTTGATATCGGCTTTGGAAGTTGCCACCCCGTTGAAAGAGAGGTTGGTATTGGCCTTGGCGTTGATTTTGCACGAAATTCACATCTTCTTGGGCAACCGAATCACACTCATCGGGATGATGTGGACCTCCACAATGAGTACATCCCCCGGCCATAATCTTCACATCCCGCTCAAGTCCACCAAAGTTGTTCTCCACCATTGAGAACCTTTCGTCCATTCGGTTTGAAAGTGCCTGAATTTCAGAAATCACCTCGGATGTTTCCCCTTCATCAACCCTAGCCACTACCTTACGTGACCTCCTATCTCTATTTGAAATCCTAGAAACTTGAGCTTTTGCCATATCTTCAAACATTTTCCAAAGCTCACTCGAGGTTTTGTAACTAATGCTACCTCCGCACGTCATTACCATCTTCTCATAACTCTCCCTATTCATCCCATCCATGAATATCCCCACAATCTCGGTGTCACTCACCCCATGCCCGGGACATTCCCACAATAGATCTTTCATTCTTAACCAAGCCTCAACTATAGACTCATCCTCATCTTGCCTAAAAGATCTAATTACAAGTATGAGCTCTCTTTCCCGATTAGCAGGGAAGAATCTCTCAATCAACGCTTCCCTAACCGCACCCCAAGTAGTCAAACTATCTGGTGCCAAACCTTTCAACCATTTGTGAGCCTCTCCCGTGAGAGACATGGGAAAAAGCTTCATTTTAACGTTGTTGGCCTGATTTTCCCCATAATTGAATAAGTTGCAAATCATCTCAAACTTGTCAAAATGCTCATGAGGGTCCCTTTTATGCCTTCCGTCAAAGCATAAATCCTTAACCATTTGCAAATGGTTGCCTTTTCACCGTGAAAGTGTCAATCTCGGGAGAACGAATGGCCGATTGGCGAGAAGTTGGTATAGTTCGAGGAAGGTCCTCGATCTTCATGTTGAAGAGATCGGGGGGGTTTTGTTGCCCGACCATGTTAACGGTTGTTCTCGGTGATTCGGGTGAAGTAGGTGTTTTATCGGAAAGTGGTTTTTCTTTTTCGGAATGGTAACCCCACTCGTTACTTCCCGACTCGTAATAAGTCTCGTGAAGTATGTGGTCGGATTTCGGTCTAGGAGTGGTGTCTATGAAAAACGGGTCGGAAGTTGATGGTTGTGATGTTTGTGTTTTGGTGCGCTTTTTGAGTTTTTCGGGATTGGATGTGGCCTTCACTAATGGTCTCCCAGAAGTTCGAGTGTTCATCCACTACCTGGAAATATTCTGCGAACACAACACAACAAACAAACCTTAATAGCACCTGGGTACACTTAAAGCAAAATAAAATGAAATAAAGCAAGTAACTTCTCCGTGCGAAGCACGAAAAAGGATCGATTCACAGAATCTCAACCAAAAGTACTAAAAATCAATCCCCGGCAGCGGGCCCAAAAACTTGATGTGTGAAATCTAGTTTAAAATTTATAACAAGATCTACCGCTAACTGACTACAACACACTTACGGGCAGTGTACCCGTTCGTATGTAATATAGATAACTGGCAAGACCAGGATCAAACACAAGGACTGATTGTTGTACTAGAGGCTGTTAAAATGTAAATCAAGAGAAAGTTTGGTTTGTGACCGAATTGTCACTTTGCGTTTCTGAAAGCTATGTAATTAACAAGTAAATTAAAGTACTCAACCGGCGTCAATCGAGAGCACACTAAAGGATTTGAGTTGTAAACAAATAATTAAAAAGCCATCTATGTCGAATCCGCTACGCCAAAAGTCTAGGTTGCATATGGGTTAAGCTCAAATTCTTTAATGTTGGTGATAATAATCGTGACAAGACAAAAACACAACCGGCGTGCACTCCGTTTGTAAAATCAACTCAATCACCTAATCAATACAATTTCTTGCAACAAGTGGTACCACCAACCCTATTACAATTCCTTGAACTAACTAGTTTATTTGATTATTTAAATAACAATTTTATCTTTGTGAAAGAAACGTGGTACCACCATCCGTTAAATCCACTTAACAAAGTAATTTCTATTAAACTTGTATTCTTTACTATCATACCATGACCTAGCAATAGTTATTCAAAGACAAACAACTAAAATAATACTTGCATTCAACTAGTACCACTATCGAAGAACACAAATATCACCAAGAACACAAGTTTAAGTAGAAGAAATTACTTCATTAAGATCTTGACAAAATGTTAAGTAAAACCAACTTGAATTCAAAATATTATGCAACCATAACTAATTGTTTCACTTCATCTTCATAGATGTATAGAGATTTAGCTACTCATAATGAAAATAACTAGAGATTCAAATAACAAGGAGAACATAGTTACCAAAGATGAAGTAATAATCCAAATCGAGGTTACAACCGAGCTACAATCACTAATCTAGAATCAAAATTAATCTTCAAGTCTTCAAATGATGTTGGAGTAGTGAAAACCCTTGAAAAACCCTAAAAATCGTATGGAAGAAAAGTGTGTAGGCTGTGGTATCCAAGATTAGGTTTAGGGTTGAGTGGGGGTTGGTATTTATACCCCAGGAGAGAGAAAAACATGTTGTCAGCTCGAAGTCGCGCCGCGAGGTACACGGGTCGCGCCGCGAGATCTTCCAAAATTCGAACAGAGGACTGCAGACCAAAAACTCGCGCCGCGAGCTTCTTTTCTCGCGCCGCGACTTTTCTTGTGAGCTCGCGCCGCGAGGTTTACTCGCGCCGCGACTTTTGCCTGGTTTCACCATTTTAACTTTGTTTTCGACCATTCTTCATCCGTTAGTGCCTTTGGACCATTCCTAAGTCGTTTTCTACCATTTGTGAGTGAAATACCTGCCTTAGACCTGAAATCACTAGCAAATACATAAAGCACCATAAAACATGTATAAACGGCTATCAACCGTGCCTAAAACGTCCAAATAAGATGTGGGAAATATGTATATATTGAGACACATCAGATGTGTTTATCTTCTTGGGAAATAATGAGAAATGAGATGATGAAATAAATGAAATAATGATATCTTGATGAAATGAGAATATTAAGTGTGTTAAGCTAAGCAAAATGTAGGATAGGGTTGGGTGAAAGAATGCTAGTAATGTTGGTGATATATGATTTGTTGACCTTATGTATATATTGTGATTATTGTTAGGTTGAAAGCAATAATGTGTGTTTTTGTGGTCACCATGGGCTTGGTTATTCGTCTTTGAGGTGAGTACATTTATATATGTTTATATACATATAGGGTCAATAACGTGATGATGGGGAGGGAGAACCATAGTTATGATTTGATGGGATTAAGACCATACGGGGTATGGCTAATTGTGGAAAGACCATACGGGGTATGGCATAATGTTGGAAAGACCATACGGGGTATGGCTAATTGTTGAAAGACCATACGGGTATGGCAAGGGATAAGACCATACGGGGTATGGCATAATGTTGGAAAGACCATACGGGGTATGGCAATGGGTAAGACCATACGGGGTATGGCATAAAGTTGGAAGACCATACGGGGTATGGCAATGTGAATTGGTTGTTGAATAATGTATTTGAAACGATTACTTGATTGTGTGGATTTACTTGTTTTGTATTTGTGTAACATTGTAGTGTATGAGATCCTTGGCATATTGGTAAGTGTATAGGTGTCTTGTTGATAGACCATACGGGGTATGGCAATGTGATTGCACATGGAATGACCAGGTTTGTTTGTAGAACTGTTTTATGATTTCATAAATTACTTGGTGTTTGGGGTAGAATTTTCATAACTAGGATCCTAATATTATTTTAACTTTGGGCTTGTAAAAGTATTGTTTAATAATCCGTTATTATTTAAAGGATCCCTATAGCGATTTTGATTAAGGATCTTAACTGTATTATCTTATAACAGGATTTTGAGATCGTCAAGATCAATGTAATCACTAATGAATGTATATCTAGTACGAAAAGATATTGTATGCAGGAACAATTATGATTAAAGAACATTTACAACGTGAAGAAACAAGCCTCAATGGATAGTTTACCACTTCAACCACAAGAATCGGGATTGATAACAGTTTTACCATGTGTGGAGAATCTCTCAAACGGTCATCTTCACCAATTCTTCAGCGTAGCGAGCAAGTTCAGGGAAGATCCCAGATATTTCGGATAATTCAGTTCAACGATCAGTTCTATAAATACCAAGGCACCTTCAACAGAATAGAGGAGAGAGACAACAATCAACACAAAACAACTTTACTTACTACGCTCATTACTTGTTAATCATTCACTTTTCTCTTTCGATCATTGTATTGTAATCCTAAGATTTCTTAATTGAATCAAGGGTTTTTCCCCGTCAACAAAGTTCTGGTGTCGTTATTATCTTTGCTTTTATTTTCAGTTCAGGATCACAGTGTCGTTATTATCTTTGCTCTTAATTTCTTGGTTTATTGTTATCATAAACTCTTTTTATTCAAAAGTCTTATTTTGCATCGTAATCTTTAGCAAAATTTTTACTTTATTTGAAGATCATAAACACCTGACCTCACTTACAAATCTTTGGTCAGAAAAGTATCTTGAATCCTTTTACAAAATTATCTTAGGTAATTTTTGTCCGAAACAATTTGGCGCCCACCGTGGGGCAAAAAGGTGTTTTTGCAATTTAATCGTTACTATAAAAACAAATTTGTTTATTTATCAAAACTTTTTGTTTCACGAAAGATTTCATCAAAAATCATGTCTGAGCGTTCTCAAAGTCCTTGTTCTTCTGATTTGATTTATGATTATCCTTATGTAAAAGAAAATTTGAGAAATCCTCCTGAAAATGCAAGATTTTTAGCCGAACAGACTCTAAAAGGAAATACTGAAGGAATACCTTCAGTAGATCCGTATTTGGCTCTCCTCTGGAAGAAACATTTTGGTCAATGTCAAGAACCAGCTTCTGATGGAAAGATTGAAGAAATAATCCAAGGATCCGACGAGTCGGTGAAAAGTTACTTGGAAAGATTCGAACGTGCTCAGCGATCAGTATCAAAAACCAAGGAAAACTTTTTGAAGATCAAATCACCGAGCAAGATTCGAAAGGATCAAGGTACAAATGGTAAAGGTAACAAAGATAGTAATAAAAAGCATTTGCAGTTTTCTGATTATCATTTTACAACTGACATGTCTGGACTTCTTACTTTTATGAGAAGTCTGGGGGACAAAGTTAAATGGCCTGAAAGAGTCCCTCGAAAATTTTATGTTGATAGAACTAAATGGTGTGCCTATCATAGTGTTTTTGGTCACGAAACTGTGGGGTGTGCATCATTTAATTGTGAAATTTGACGATTAATAGATGAAGGCTTATTGGATGAATAACTTCCTAATCAAAATTGGTTTTTGTCAAAAAAGTAATTGTTAAAATTGACATTACTAAATTTATGGTATTTCTTGATCACAATAATACTGACATAAGCGTCGGAGTGGTGTTAGCCAAAAGGGCTAACATCAATCTTTAGCCTCTGTTTTTTCTTATGATCTTCTGCAGGATTTTCAACATCCGGGATCTTAATACTAAGGGATGAAGATCACAAGTGTATACTCGAGGTATCTTCCTCAATGGAAACAATTTCTCCTAAGTTTTGTCCTTAAACGGACTACAGTGGATTGAACTAAAACTTCAATCCTAGGTTGAAGGGATCACCTTCTCGAACGTCGAGGTTAACACTAACACCTCATTTCCGCCCGGGTCGCACGTCATAAAAATTCCTGGTTGTGGGTAGACCCTCATGATTGGGAATGTTCAAATGGTTGTTGATTTTTCAATCAACTCAACCGGTTTGACAGTTATGCTGTCATAAAAAAGAATGGAGATAATCTCTCTATTATTCACAACCGATTAACGAATGAATCTTTCTTTTTAAATGACTTTTGTACTTGAACAGGGAATCAAGGTTAAGAAAATCGCCACGAAGATTTATTGGAGTATTGAATCTTATTCAAAGATTTGCAAGGTTTGATTTTCTTAAGATATAACAAAGGTATGAAATAAGTAAGTTTCATTTCAAATAGGTCTTCAAATACAAAATAGCATAACTAGAATTAAGGCATTGGCCTCCTATTAGTACGATTATGGGAAGGGGGTTTGATATTAATCCCTAGCCTATTTTCTTCAACCGCTTCACTTTCCCCAAAGATTTGAGGATACTTGAGTTTCAACCATCCCAAAAAGCTTTTCAAATTATTGACTTCCCTTTTTGCTTCACTTAATTCCTCCTTCAAATTCACCATCTCTTTTAGGGTCTGATTTCTAGTGTCCATCACCGAATTTAGCAGACGATTAGCACTTTTGATGGTCTCATTTTTGTACATGATCTCTGTCTCGTAAGCATCAGACATTTTTTCAATGATCTACAAAGAAAAAGTGAAAAGTTTTAAAAACTAGAAAAACAAAAAACTTTTTCAAAAAAGAACTTACTGAAATAGACCGATCCCTAAGTCTCTTTGGACCCCTGCTTCGAGATGATGATTCGCCAGCCATTGTATTGTTATAGATATTAATGGAAAAAGAAAAAATTATTTTGATAGATTCCCTGGGCATGAAAATGTGTGTGTGGGAAAAATAATCTTAGATATAAATAAGTAAATGAAGGGTAACTAAATCGACAAGTGGGAAGTTTAATGTCAAATCAAGGCGCGTGTGGGAATAACAATTAATTTTTGAACGCGACTATTGATTATTGGGATACTAACATTAGAGATTAGATATTTCTTCGAAGTTGTATCTTTAATGCAGGATCACAAATAGGGATATGGAAATCAAATATCCTGATCATTTAAAGATCAAATATTATTCACGAAGAAACAAAGGTACAATACTTAGAATAATTGTAAAGATTTCTTATGTTGGGCCAATTTACTAGCAAATGCTTCCTTAGCAAATGACTCTTCTAAAGTAGATAATAAACCAGTCCATTTGGTCACATTCCAATTAGGAGACTCAAAACCCATAGTCTTAGCCTCTGCTGCCATTTGTAGTTTACTCTCTAAAACTTGAATAGCTGCATCCATGTGAAAAGCCTTTAGTAATGCCTCATGTTCAGCATAATGCCAAGCAATATTTTCATGGAGTTTAGATCTAGCCTTAGATGTCTCCATAATTGCATCATCTAATGCCTTTCTTCGTAAAATAGAAAGTTTTCTTAGGTGAGCGATGAGTAAGTCTTTCTCTTGAAGTTGATACTCGAAACGTTCAATCATTTGTTTTAGTTTCTAAGATAAAAAATTAGAGATAAGTTGATCAAACAATAGAGAAGGAATGACAAGGAAAAATAAAAACTATGCTTACAAGATTAAGGTCTTCCTTAGCTTCGTTAAGTCTTTGATGAAAAACATCTTCTTCAAACCTTTGATGTTTGATTCGTTTAGCCAAAGGATCGGTACTAGGAGTATCAACAGTTTTAGAATCACCCATTACTAAGGAAAAGTGATAATAGGAGATGAGGGAGTACGAATATTTATAGGCTTGAATCCTATAATTTGAAGATGGGCAATCCCAAAATTATCGTAACAAAATTTTAAATTTTCCTAATAAAATTCCATATACTGGGGACAATTAGAAATTAGGGAAATTAAAGAGCATAATCATAATAGCATAAGTTTACACATAGTTTAAACAAATGGCCGACATAAACCATTTGATGTACTCCACCAAGATTACCCATTCCAGGTTAATCGACCCCCCATTAGAAATTGTTTAGTACAAACCTCGTACCCTAAAAAACTAAGATTGTTTATAAGCAAATACGGATAACTGACTAGGCCTCCTCCATTTCCTCCACGCTTTCTCCTTTTGTTCCTCCTTCTTTTCCTCTTCATCCTCAGAAAGCTCCACTGGTTTGGACTTGTCATCATCTTCACTTGGGGATTCCTCTTTTTCAAACTCTTCATCTTTGGATCCAGGGCCACATCATCGTCTTGAGGAAGCATAGCCAATTTGTTTTCCCAATCTTCCAAATTCCATTCAGCTAGTTCAAAACCTCCTTTCTTCGCTTCAGTAGCCATCTTAATCTTAACCTCAAGGGCACTACGACTCGCACTTAACAGGCATTTCCTCAGCTGGTCATCCAATTCTTTTTTCAGTTTTTCTTGATTACCCTTTTCAGCCTTCTCTGCTCTCTTCCTGTAGTACTTGCTTTTCTTAACTAGACCGGCATTCACCTCCTTTAGATTTTCCAATTCAGCTTTCAGAGTATTGATTTCAGATTCTTTCAACTTTTTCTCTTTTGACAGAGTTGTCATTTTCTGATTCTCTTCACTTACTTTTTCTTGCACCACTTTTAACAACTAGTAAAAGGACCACAATTAGCTAAAAAGTCTAGAAATCATAAGGAAGCTTGTTAGGTCCAGATTTAGTCCAGATTTACTGGACTCGCTCCAGACTCGACTCCTGGAGCCTTACTGAAGATCTGTCCAGAAACATGTTCTACTGGACCTACTCCAGACTTGGAATCTGGAGTCCCTCTGAAGATTTGTCCAGAAATAATGGAAGACCAGTGAGCAAATACTTGTATATGAAATCTGGAGTATTCTCCAGATTAGCTCACTGGACTTCACCCAGTCCAGATCAACTCTACTGAAGACATTCTCACTGAAGTCAAAGACTGAAGTCAGAATAAAGAAGACTTACAAATGGCGGAGTCCACTGGAAGTCTTACCAGATCTGTACACTGGAGGATTGTCAGTGTTCTAGACCCTACAAGTCTGAACACTGATATCGAGGATTGACTTTTCCCTTTACACACTTTCCTAAGAACAATCCACTTGTTCTTTACCAACGTATACGTGTGTAAAGGTGGTTGGATAAAAGGATACAAAGTCATTTGATGTGACTTTATCCTTATTCCTTATCCAATACATTTAATGTTCTTGTCGGATCATTAAATGCATGCAACCAGATTTGTAAGGCACAAAATTCACTGGTGAATTTTGTTGCCTATAAATACAAAGTCATTTCCTTGAGAAAAATACTTTTAAGCATACATTTTGCATTTAAGTGAATTTGTCCAAATAACTCTCGATCTTAAACAGGGATACTTCACAACTTTAAGTATCTCGATCCAAAAGAGTTATTTGACAAATATAGATCATTTGTAATTCATAGGTTGTTAGGATACATACTTATTTGTATTATCTTGATTCCGCACAACCTTGTATTTTATTTAACATCATAAATAAAATACACAATTGAAAAATACATAATGTTCCACTTTACTTGTTTATTGCTTTAAGTCTTGTATTACTTTTGTTTATATATTCTTGCATTTATTTACAAGTAATACTAGTCCATTCTAGTGATTATTAGACTTGTTGTATTTTACACTTTCCTGGTTAACTATCGAACTTAAGGGACTCACATTTGGTATCAGAGCAGAAGGCTAAACATTGCCTAGATCTGTTTCTTGATGGCTAACCAAGAAAATACACAAGGAAGTTTTAATCTTGGTCCCGATCCTAATGCTAATATTAATGATCAAAATGAACCACCTATTGTTAATAACACTAATCCACCTCCTCCTCCTACTCCTTCTTCTCCACACGTGCATGTGCACTACTCAAATAATCCTGTTCCTAAATTCAGTGGGAACAGTGATGAATTTGGTACGTGGAAGGCTAGGATGGTTTTGCATGTCACTGGTATTGAGAGGAACATGATGAAAATTTTAAATGAAGGTCCTTATGTACCAACATCACCTCTCAATCCCCTTCTTGATCCTTCTGGATCTAGAAGAGGAAGGGA
>CM067167.1:218209325-218231013 GCA_034093135.1 Erigeron breviscapus | reverse complement strand
GTTATTTGATGGATGATGAAGATTTTTGAAGACTGAAGAAATCGAAGATGCTGCTGTCTAGGGGGAGTTTGTTGATGCATGTTGATGTGACAACAGCAACTTAGATTTGATTATGTCTTATTCATTTATATGTAATTGATAGATTATGGACTTCGTGTTTAGTAATGATTGATTACATGTTTTGGTGTTATTTATATGTTTATATATGATGTTTGTTATGTATATCATACAAGTACAAACATAATATATGTTAGGTTTCTTGTACATAAAGTACTTGGAAAATAACTAAGCAAGATGTTGATGGTATTTAGTACTAACGAAGATAATCTTCGTTAGGAACTAACGAAGATAATCTTCGTTTTATGGGCTGGGATGCTAAGTTCGTAAGAACAAAGCCCAGCAAGCCCAATATCGATCGTGAACATATATAAACGATTGGAAACCCTAAAATGAGGATTCCAGTTGATATTATACACACCAAAGGCGACTAAGTTCGTTTCTAAGCTATAGAAAACGAAGATAGATCACATAAGGCTGATTATATTGATATAATTAGCAATATATACGATAACTAATCAAACTAGTTATCTCGTGAGGATTCCGCACTCACGACATAACAATAGACGATCTCGAGAGCGATCAGTGGCTATCGAGGGACTCACACATATCTTTTGTTTAAAGCAACTTTTCTTGTGACAATTGTCTCATTTGTGCCTTCAAACTGTGTTCCTCCCACATTAATTTGGAATTTTCAAGTAAAACAAGAGTGGGCATTAGGGTTTCAGGAACTGCATATAAAATCATATTTTGTAACTTAGTGTCAAGGTCTACAAGTCTATGATCTTCTCAGACCAATGATCCTTCTCCTTAGGTGACTGCCTAGGAGTTCCATCGGTATTTCTGACAACAGTAGAAGCATTCATGGGGACAAAGGGTCCTTCTTTTAAGATATCGGGCAAATGTCTTTCAACACCAGCAATATACTTTAGCATGCATGCTTTCCATGTTTGAAAGTTTTCACTGTTCCCATCAAACTTGGGAACAGGATTATTTGGAAAGTGTACGTGATACATTATGCGATGGTATATTGTTGTTGATGATAGGGGTGGAGTAGGTGGGGTAGTGTTATTAGGGTCAGGACGTTCTTGTTGAAAGTCAGCCATCTATGCAGATCAAAGGTTAAATAATTGATATAATTCAACCTTGCCGCTCTGATACCAATTGTAAGTCCCAAATATAGATGATTAACTAAACCCGACTGGCAAGTACAACTGATCTTGATGGACAAGTTAAGTTTACGATCCAGATATGGATAACAAGAAACAATTGACTTAAAGTAAAAATGCAAGAACTAAATGGCAGAAACTATATAAAGATATATATAAGTATAATCAAGTATGTAGCATTGAGACACGTTGTTTTCTTTCTAATGTATTTGATTTATTGATATATAAACAAATACAAGGATTGTTGCGGAACAAAGATAAACCCCCAAGTGTAAATATCTAAACAATCCTGAAAAACAAGTGATCTAAATAAATTGGAAATACTCGTAAGTTTACTTAGAGTATATCTCACAAGTTGCAATGCTAAAGTTTCAAGCACTTTGCAAGTTGTGAGAAGACTTCACATTTATAGACCAAGTTCATGATGACATGGACAAGATCGTATAAAAGTGGTTGTGAGCATTTAAGGAATTAAACCTAATTCCTTACATGCTTGTACTAGGAAGAGTATATAAGTCAGTTGAGGTGACTTATAGTACTATGTTCCAAACCCATACTTTTACCTTGTACCTTTTATTAATAGATAAATCTATTAACTGGGTAAAGGTATGTAAAGTAAAAAGTCTTCCTCGTAATCAGTGTAAAGTGTTGTAAATAATTTATACTGAGATGCTTCAGTCTTTGATCTGGTAGAATCACTCTTTGCTCGCTTCTGAGATGATCTCTC
Source organism: Erigeron breviscapus (assembly GCA_034093135.1). Lineage (NCBI taxonomy): Eukaryota > Viridiplantae > Streptophyta > Magnoliopsida > Asterales > Asteraceae > Erigeron > Erigeron breviscapus. The sequence goes on along the minus strand of CM067167.1, from coordinate 218,229,060 downwards.
TTCTTCATACTTCAGTCTTTGACTTCAGAATGAATGCTTCAGATTTATCTTGATCTGAACTGAAGTGAAGCTTCAGTGAAGTAATTCTGATATGCCTCAGAATTCTGTACAAACGTTTTCACTGAACTTCAAGCTATTTCTGAACAAATTATACTTGGTCGATTTCCGACCTAACATTTTGTCGTTTAGTGGCCTACGGCGTCCCCGGATGTATCATCTCCAAAACTCTTTTTCTTGTAGCGCTTATAAGACTTATGGCTCATTGAAGAAACAGCTGGTAAGTTTAGAAAGCCCAAACCCAAATTCTTGTTCACGTACACTTGAATTGAAGATAAAAATCTCTTTTGTAAATTTATTAAGGGAGTTATGGATTTGGATCCAACTTTAAGACAAAGTCACCAATAATTTATTGATAGCACCATTAATCGAGTCGAGCTCTGCTCATTCTTTAAGCAACTTTGTGCTTGAAAAATGATGGAGCGGGACATGTGTGATGCTAGAGAGAAGTTGATTAATATCTTGTGTAATTTTGAGGAAATTTTTTTCAAAACAGGCGTTTTTGGAGGGTATTTTGTCAAACAAGTTTTGGCAAAAAAAAAAATTGTGGAACCAGTCAAACCGGTAGTGCCACTACCGGTCTCAAAAAAGCACCTCGAACCCGGTAATGGCAAAACCGGTGTCAAGTTTCAATATCGAGACCGGTAGTACCAATACCGGTCTCACAGAGTGTACAGGTGCTTTCTCAGACGATGTGACAAGCTACAGTGTGGATCTTGATTGCTACAGTGGGCTAAGCGCGAAGAACGAGACCGGTATTGGCATTACCGGTCTCAAATATTGTATATATATATGTGTATCCCTATAACAATTTGAAACAAATATTTAGCAAACAAGTTCAGTTGTACATTTTTTAAAACAGATATTATGGCTTCTTCGTCGTCATCTGACCCATCATCACCTCCTTTGGTAACATTTCATGCATTGAAAGCGCAATGTAAAGAGGATATAGATGACGGGTATGAACTTTACCACAAAATTAATGATTGTAAGCTTCTTATGGAACAAAGGAAGCTCGAACATTAGAAGAAAATAAAAGAAATAAACAAAATTGGTAGCGGAATCATCCAAAGTGAAGAAATGCATATCGAATATCTTGAGTCTACATTACCACGCATTGACAAAATAACTTCTGAACTTGACAAACTGCTAAAGTTGATTGACAGAAAGATCGACTATGCGACAGCTTATAGATTGCTAGCTGAAGACAGTTTCGTTAATAATTTTATGTAGTAGTTTTAATATGTATTATTTTGATGTAAGGTTTATATCGTTATTATGTAAGGTTTATGTTGTTATTTATAAAAGAAATATATATATAAAAAAACATAATATTTTTCTTATTAACAAACTTATATTTATTAATAAAAACATTAAACATAGTACATAATAAAACATAAATCTATCTAGCACCACCCGTTCCATATCCTGGTAGGCACGACGAACTCTGCGACTTCTTTGCGGACGCACATGTTCTTGTTTGTTGTTGTTGTTGTTGTTGTTGTTGTTGTTGTTGTTGTTGTTGTTCTTCTTCTTCTTCTTCTTCTTCTTCTTCTTCTTCTTCTTCGTCTTCTTCTTCTTCTTCTTTTTCTTCTTCTTCTTCTTCTTCTTCTTCTTCTTCTTCTTCTTCTTCTTCTTCTTCTTCTTCTTCTTCTTCTTCTTCTTCTTCTTCTTCCTCTTCTTCTTCTTCTTCTTCTTCTTCTTCTTCTTCTTCTTCTTCTTCTTCTTCTTCTTCTTCTTCTTCTTCTTCTTCTTCGTCATTTCCCAGATTTGTAACTGGGTGTTGAGAAGAACTTGGAATGTCAAAATTTTGCATTGGAAAAGGAGAGAAGTTTCGTGCCGGTGGACCAGAATATGGGTAATCAGGTGCAAATATATTAGGGGAGACATTAAACATATGGTACGGTACATTTGGGGTAAAATAACCCGTGTTTTGGGACATATGTTGGGTGCCAGAACTTGAGGCACCAACCCATGAATTACCCGGTTGGTAATTATGAAAACCCGAGTTTGGTGACGGCCTGAACACAGGTTGGCTACCAAAACCGAAAGGACCAGCAGCCCATGAAGTACCCTGTTCGTTTTAGGAGGGAGCATTTGAAATCCCTGCGACTCAGGAAACTGTAAATTTTGTGAACTATAATTCATACGTTCATCCTGATGACTGTATGAAAATACCTCCCTCGGTATGGTTCTAAACTCCCCAAACATCTGGCTCATGGCCGGATGTGATTCTTGAAAATGACGAGCTCGCTCGTCAACCTGCAACAATCCCTCTTGTTGTGCACCTTAAAATATTAGTAACAATTTTAAAAATATTAGTAGCAACTTTTATTTTTAAAAAAATACTTACAAACAATTGTTGATTAGACCCCCAAGCAGGGTATTCGCCTTCACGCTGGGCCTGACCTGGTTTATCGACAATTAACACGGTATGGTCATGATACCACCGCATAAAGCCCTCCGTAGTGGTGGACCCCTCATCTCCTAGGTGGAGCCGGTGTTGTCGGTTATTCCATTGGTCAATATACTCACTATTTTTTTCACCCCAATCGACCAAAGGTCTTCTCCCCTTCAAGAGTTTACGAAGGGAATACCACTGTTGTGGTTCCAACAAACCAAAATCATTTGGAATGGTTTGTATCATTCCAAACTATCTATCAACTCTCTGTGCTTGATGTTGTTCCACCTCCTCCCAATGTATCACAGGGCCAATGTATGTCCATATGTGTTGACCATCCCTACAATTTTGAGGTAGTAAGTGGAGGAAGGTCTTATACGGGGTCCACTCAAACTATATTGTATAATATAGACAAATTGTAAAAAACATATAAAAGCTAGAAATTGTATGGACCAAAAAAATAAATAACTTTTACCTGGTCGTTCGCTAACGTGTTAAAAAATGACCGGTAGACAGCTTGAACATGAGCAGGTGTCTCAACATGGGAGAACTTTCCATGCCACCTGTTCGCTAAGCACTCGCCATAATTCCGTGGCATTCTTTCCCACGCCCAGTACTGCAACGGCAACAAAGGCCCATCAATGCCCTTTCTTACTGGCATAGTCCCCTTAGATAGATTTCTGTACAAACAAGGAAGAGCTGCAGAACCCCATCTCTTCGACCTTCATAGCTCAGGTCTTCTAGGTTCTGCAGAAAATTCAAACTTACATCATAGGTGTTTGCATCAAGAAACACCTCCGACCCAAGAAGACCTAGAATAACCATTCTAGCTCTTTGCAGGCACATCGGATCGTTATTCTCATCAAACCTGCGGTCTATGTGCTCTGCTAAGGTTACAAATTTGATTCTACCGTTTCTCAAGTCATCGTCATCCTCGTCATCAGTATGAAAAAACCCCAGATACTCCAAACACAAATTATTCCAGTAATCAACATTACGTGTTTTTGTAACCCACTGACCAGTCACAGCTGGTCCATCTATGGCTAAACCCCATATCACCTCCATATCTTGCAAGGTGATAGTTGCTTCACCAACAAGAAAATGAAAGGTGTTGGTCTCTGTTTTGGTCAAAAATTTACCTAAGATAATCTACGTTGAAGACCTAGATTAATTATGTAACCAAACTTTCGTTCGTGAGGTTGTGTGCTTAAAGATCTTGAAAGGTCAGTATACTGAGATGTTAAAATAATTGCGAAAATGTAACGTATTTGCTAAATATTGAATAATCACGTAAAATAAAGCTAAAATGATTGTTTTTATCAAGATAGGACTGTAAAAGTAAAGACCTACTTGTAAAATCTAATAAATGAACATTTAAAGTGCCAAGATCTTGAATAAAAAACGTTAAAACGTGATAATACTTAGGAATTCGTTAAAAAAAAGGTATAAAAGCATGAAATATGACTAATTAAAGTACTTGAACGTAAATAAAAAGATTACTTTGTAAAAATTGATCTAAAGTAAGCAAAATGCAAGATATGAGCGATAATCGTAAGAAAAACGCTATATAAAATATATATAAAGTAAAATGCATAAAAGGAGTAAGAACACCGTGATTTGTTGACGAGGAAAAGCCCTTAATCCTTCTGGATTGCCGGCATAAAAACCCCGGGAGGAAGCAATCGTCCCTGCCTTTGTTCTCTTTTATTATTATAAATCGAAGTTAATTACAATTCGAGAGCCCAAGTGATTGATCTAAGTGTTACAATGATGAAAAGTGTTTAGTGTAATGTGTTTACAGAAGGAAATAGAGAGAAAGAAGTGTTTTTTCAGAGATAAGTCGAAGTGTTTTAGCCTAGCAATCACTTGCCCCTTTTATAGAGAAAATATCTAACTAACTATCCTAAAAATCTGGGATCTTGAGCTGGCAATTAGGGATCTTGAGCAGATTTTTCTCTTTGACTTGATTACTTGGTAAATGGACGTTATGGAGCCATTTTCACACGTTTTCAACCATAAATTCCGACTTTGGGGGCAAGTCTTCCGTTTTACCTGTTCCTGTACTACTAAGTCAAAGTAATAACGGTCAGATATCTTAGAGCTCCAAGATCTTGGACCACGAAGATCCTGGACCACTAAGATCTTAAACCACGAAGATCTTGGACCACAAAAATCTTGGAGGTGAAAATCTCAGGCATAACAATTGTCCCCAAAATTCTGACTCACGTTTAGCTCCTTAAACGGAGTTAGAATTTTCCAGAAAACATCTTTAACAATGTCAATCAAAGTTCAAAATGATAATCAAAAGTATAAGGGATAGAAGTGACCGTGCATGGAAGATTGTTTCCCAATTCGCTATTGGTGTTCCTTTTCTGTCTTGATGATCGTTTAGGAGGTCATTATTGGCTTTATAGCTATCAATATTCATAAGTTCGTTGAGAGTATCTGCAAACCCTGCATTAAAGTAATATATATGTATATATAGAGATAAATCTGCGTCCAGGATTACAACGAGTAAGCCAAAATTAAGAGGGGAGACCCTTAATTTCAACGAATCATTGCATTTAGGATATTGGTATCTAAGATCTGGAGGGTGTCCCCAGTCCTTGAATGTTAATGGGTGGCAGTTAGCCAATTCGTGTGAATGAGTATTGGGTGGCGTGGTTAGCCAATTCGGGAGATCGATGGTAACATCGAGAATCGGTAGAATTAATTTCGTGACCTTGGAATTTAACCCTTCAGCCATGAAATTAACAACGTGCGACTAGGGGCAAATTGAAATCGATGGTCACATCGACAACCAACAGATTAATTTCTAATACCTTGGAATTTAACCCTTCAGCCAGAAACTAATATCGTGCGACCAGGGCGATAAGGTGAAAACCTTAGACAAAAGTTGGCGTGAAAGCCAAAAGGTGAAGACCTTGTTCCACATTGCTATAATCTCTTTGTTGGTAGTGATCACTCTTCAAGCTTAACCTGCAAAATTAGACTTCGACAAAGAGATACTGACATTAGCCTGTTGGCTAACGCCACTCCGACGCTCAAGTCAGTATTGTGATAGAAACAAATGAAATTCTATAAAATTGAAATAGATTAAATTGATAGGCATACTATCCTTATTGAATATAAAGTTCCGACATATATACGATTGCATGAATATTAGATCCAAGATCCTAAGGGTCCTGGATTGTCCCCAGTATCTTGAAGTTCAGTATCATGGAATAAAAGATTGAAAATTTTCACAATTTTTTTTTTTTTACTAAACACAATGATAATCTGATAAAAATTAATCATGCAGTCATCAAAGATTTTTGAAATTCATATTCTAAGTTAATTATAATCGTATTATCAACTCCTCATATTAAGTTTCGCTTAATAACATCTAATAAATCAAGGTATTATGTCCCCTGTGAAAATTTTAGTATGACATCTAATCTTGTTCTTTATATGTCTACTTCTATTTGTAGAATTTCTAAATTTATTTTATGTCGGAGATTACTACTAAAATTAGTCACAAGTTTACTAATATATGGGATATCATTACCGTTCTATGATCATATTCTAAATCACAAGCAAATCATACATCCTATTGGTGATTTCTAGTTGCTATGTAATCTATAAGATATTATATATAATATAAATATTGCCACCGGTGAGTGTTATTTTAATTGAATCTGGATCATTCGATTCCTATTTAAACGTAGCCGCGTAAATTTTCCAATTAAAACGGGGTGGTTGTTACATGAATTATCTAAACGTGGTTAATATGTATACCGGCCAGTACCATTAAAGTAAATAAGTAAATAACTAAACCCCCTACTTTTCAGCGATATATTTTATTTTAAAATTGATTAATAATGAACAAAAGTGACTTAAGTGTTTGTGCTCGTGACCAAGTCTTCTGCTTATAATATTATAATATTTGGTTTCCATTAAAATAACAATTAACAAGTAAATAGAATCTTTGTTTGTTGAGTTTTTTTACGTTCATTCTGCCCTATATAAAGGTTTTACTGTATTTAAATGAATACCTATTAGCCTTTATATATGTAGCATGCATTTCAAATATTGCCTATGTTTTATAGAAGATATAAGTAATGATAAAGTAATATTTTTAAGAAGAGAATACCTCGTTTCCGCATATGATAAATTCTTACTTGGAATTTGATGTTATTCACGTCGAGGTCACGTCTCATTTTACTCAGGATCTCACTGAGGTATCCTTTGCTCACGAGAATGCTTACTTCTTTCCTCAAAGCAAGACAATCTTTAGTCATGTGGCTGAAATCCTTGTGAAAAGCGCACCAATCGAGTTTTCCGTTCCGTTTAGGATTTTTATTTTTCGCCTTTGGCCATCTCACTTTGTTCCCAAGTTCATACATTGCAAAAATTAGACCTGAAATGTCAACAGAAAAATGATAGTCAATTATCCTAGGATATTCCTCATTATCCTTATCTTTATCCACGTCATCGACTCTGTGATTGTCAGATCTTGAATAGGGTTTAGCCCTAAAAGATTTGGAAGATGAGGTTTTCAATTTTCGATTGGGATGATCATAAGCAGATTGCGACTTTATCCTCATCCTATCCTCCTCATCTGCATATCTTGAACCTCGGATCCTTGCCTCCAACAAGCTCCTACATGGATTTTCTGAAAGATCATCATAGAGTGGAGAATCACTACGCAAACCCATATGGAAAGCGTGTACCGCCGAAGTGATCTCAAGATCTAGGATAGGAAAAGACTTTTGGAGAAACCTGTTAAGATAACTTCCAAGAGATTCATTAGGACCCTGAGTGATCTTATAAAGGTTTTTAATTAAATCTCTATAAAAATGATTATAAAACAAATTAATCATATGAGAAAATGAAGTAATTGAGTAGGGAGGAAAACTTAGCAGCCATTCCAATGCGGAACCCGTAAGAGTAGATTCGAAACCTTTGCACAAGTATCCTTCCCTCAAATGCGCAGGAATAGGAAATCTTTCTATCTTCTGCCTAAATCGGGCAACATGCTCTTTAGGACCTTTAGTACCATCATATAGCTTCAAGTTGAGAAGTTGGATACATTTGGGGATCTCCATATCACATATCGGAGGAGCAAATCTGAAGATATAGCTTCTTGGTGGAACTTCTTCGGAACTGATTCCATGATCCTGCATATTGTTAGTGTCCAGAAAGTAATAAGGGTTAAAAATATTATGACCTGGGTTCTGGTATGAAGATTCCAGAGTTACGTCAAAATCCTTAGCGTCAACATCATGAGCTTTAAGATCCTGAGCTTTAAGATCCGGAGCTTTAAGATCCTGAGCTTTAAGATCCGGAGCTTCAAGATCCTGAGCTTTAAGATCCGGAGCTTCAAGATCCTGAGTGACGTCCAGTTCCCGATTTGGTAAGATCTTGACAGCCTCAGTCGGATGATGCATCAAAAATGGCGGCTGCCTGGTTAGAATGTCTCCTTGATATTTGCTTGAAGATTCCATGACATCAGAGTCCAAGATCTCGGGATGCAAAGAATGTAGTTGTTGCTCCAAATGGCTTTTGGTCCTTGATCTTTGCATTTCTATCATCATTTGTACCTGTTCGTTAAATTGAAAATCATAGAAACAAGATCTTGGTTAGAATAAACAATGGGATCCAACGTAGTTATCCCGGATGTCAATATCTTGGCCGAATCAGCATCTTCCTTATGAGATGATTGGATATGAAGAGGAGAGCCATCTATCCCTAAAATTGAAGATGATAAAAAAGAAGAAGAAGATCTGGATTGAAATGACATTTTCGCAATAAGTTTTGTAAGATAATGTAATCGCAAATTTAAAGAAAAAATTTGAGAAAAGCACCACTTGCCCCACGGTGGGCGCCAAATTGTTTTGGTCAAAAATTTACCTAAGATAATCTAACGTTGAAGACCTAGATTAATTATGTAACCAAACTTTCGTTCGTGAGGTTGTGTGCTTAAAGATCTTGAAAGGTCAGTATACTGAGATGTTGAAATAATTGCGAAAATGTAACGTATTTGCTAAATATTGAATAATCACGTAAAATAAAGCTAAAATGATTGTTTTTATCAAGATAGGACTGTAAAAGTAAAGACCTACTTGTAAAATCTAATAAATGAACATATAAAGTGCCAAGATCTTGAATAAAAAACGTTAAAACGTGATAATACTTAGGAATTCGTTGAAAAAAGGTATAAAAGCATGAAATATGACTAATTAAAGTACTTGAACGTAAATAAAAAGATTACTTTGTAAAAGTTGATCTAAAGTAAGGAAAATGCAAGATATGAGCGATAATCGTAAGAAAAACGCTATATAAATATATATAAAGTAAAATGCATAAAAGGAGTAAGAACACCGTGATTTGTTGACGAGGAAAAGCCCTTAATCCTTCTGGATTGCCGGCATAAAAACCCCGGGAGGAAGCAATCGTCCCTCGTGCTACTTTTATTATTATAAATCGAAGTTAATTACAATTCGAGAGCCCAAGTGATTGATCTAAGTGTTACAATGATGAAAAGTGTTTAGTGTAATGTGTTTGCAGAAGAAAATAGAGAGAAAGAAGTGTTTTTTCAGAGATAAGTCGAAGTGTTCCAGCCTAGCAATCACTTGCCCCTTTTATAGAGAAAATATCTAACTAACTATCCTAAAAATCTGGGATCTTGAGCTGGCAATCAGGGATCTTGAGCAGATTTTTCTCTTTGACTTGATTACTTGGTAAATGGACGTTATGGAGCCATTTTCACATGTTTTCAACCATAAATTCCGACTTTGGGGGTAAGTCTTCCGTTTTACCTGTTCCTGTACTACTAAGTCAAAGTAATAACGGTCAGATATCTTAGAGCCCCAAGATCTTGGACCACAAAGATCTTGGACCACGAAGATCTTGGACCACTAAGATCTTGGACCACGAAGATATTGGGCCACAAAGATCTTGGACCACAAAGATCTTGGAGGTGAAAATCTCAGGCATAACAGTCTTTGGACGCCATCTTTCCACCAACGCGTTTATCAGAGGATGATCAATTTTGTGAACCACTGACACCAATACACCCTCAAACCCAGCATACTTGATATGCGTCATGACTTTGTCGCACATCTTCTTCTTCATTAAGAAAGTCAGTCCTACATCACCTTTTCTACATCTTAGATCGCTTACATCGCGGTCATGGAAAATGTTGTATGAACGATGGGTATCTTCAGCTTGTAACCACAACAATTCGTGGGTTTTTTGGTACACATGTAACGTTAAGAGATGCCATTTTGGTTTTGAAAAATAGAAATATCTGATGATTGAAAGGTGAGAAATATATGTTTGCTTATGAAAATAATGTATGTTTCGTAATGTTTGCGTGATCATCTATCAGAAAATATGCATGTATATATAACTTGAAAGTTTAAAAGGTTGCATGGGGTTTTTGTCGTGACGCGTGAGACCGGGTTTGGGAACCCCGGTTTCGAAGTGATTTGTCACATCAACTCTGCATGTCTGCTACGTTTACTGTTGCTCTGAAAAGTGGCCTACGACCTTCGAGACCAGTATTGGCACTACCGGGTTCAATCTTCGAAAAATGAGACTGGTTTTGCCAATACCGGGTTCGGATGACTTTTTTGAACCCGGTAGTGCCACTAACAGTTTACCCTATTCCACAAATTTTGCCAAAACTTTTTTCACAAAACACCCGCCAAATACGTCCGTTTCAAAAAAAATTCTAATTTTGAGCAAACATACCTTCCGTCATTTTTGACATATATATTCAACTCGGTGAAACCCGTGCGTTGCACCGGTCTTTTTTATTTTCTATATGATTCATCATAAATAACATGCAATTAAATAATGTTATAACTAATCATTAATATATATAAAATAAATTAGATTAGATGTTCATTTGGATTGAACGATAAAATATGTTATACCCGTGTATTGCACGAACTTATCTTATTTCTCGGTAATTCCTCGTAAGTGTCATACAATAAAAAAAATTGTATAACTTGAAGTGAGTAGTTTACTGAATCTTTATGCTCGTGATTAAAATATGTCATCACTATATCTTGTGGAGTTATATTTTTTTTATTTATTCATTAAAATTAATATTACAAATTTAGGGTATGCATATTAAAAAAATATATGACTTGGAGCTGGAACAAACTCTTCGTGCTCCAAGATTTTATTCAAACATAATCAAAGTTTGATGCATTTGATGCAGCATGGCCACACTATATACGTTCCATGTAAAATAAAAGCTCCTTAAGAACATTCTCAGGCCAGAACTACTTATTCAAGGGGTTTGGTTTAGCTGATCAACTTGAGCTTACTGATTATAAAGTCTATTTTGGGGTGAATTCTATATATACTCTTGATCAAAAGATTCCATTGTTAAATCCTTGGGGACAACATAAACATAAAGCTAATGATATATTTTCTTTTATCATTAATACTTTTTTACTACATGACTAAATACTTTGATGGTATATTGAATGAAAAGAATGGATATTAACATTCCAAATGTTTCCCCACCAATTCATGTGTATCTAGTAATAATGTCACAAGCATTCAAAATTGCCATAACAAACAATAGTATATTTATCCATATGTATATACTATAAAAGTGATGAGGAGGAGATTGAAAATCTAGCAAACATGATTGTGGAACGATGGTAAACATAACAAAAATGCTAGAAAGAAACTCAACCTTAAAAAGCTAAAAGAAATCTCTCTATATAACTAAGAGAGAATATGTTTTCTCTTAGTTGGCAATCGTGGGAGGATGCCATGTAGGATTTTATATGATTTGTCATTATTCCATTAATTTTCTAATTTTAAGTTGTCATGTCATTTATAATTTATATTTTTTTAAATAGTAATTAATCCTAATCATCATTAATTAAAAAAAAATCTTCTCACATGCCGTTAGAACTTTATTAGATATATAAAAGTTGTGCAAATCGTTAGTAACTCAGGATGCTCATAGAAATTTAAAATTATTTAAATTTTATTTTAATAATATATAATAAGTTATGCAAATCTTTAATTAATAACTTAGGCATGTTATATTGATAAACTTTGTATATCATTATTTTTGTTCTTTGCTATTTGTTATTCACGTATACACCATCTTGAATTAAATTAATTCATAAAAACCATAATCTTATTATTTGATTCAGTCGTAATCTGATAGTTTTTATAATATCAAAACTATAAATATGTAAATTATTATTATTATTTAATTATTTCTATTTTAGTTCTTTTTATTATTATTATTACTCTCACATATAAATTTGTTATAACTTAATATTACGTTTAATTAATCATAATTTAACATATCTGACATATATCATATATTCATAAACCGGACAACGTCCGGGTTTAATCTAGTACTTCTTATATATATTGTATATATAATTTTATATGTTAAAAGAATGATAGTAACATATATGCATAAAATACATAAATAGGCTAATGTTGCTTTAAAAAAAAAACTTTTTTAATTAACCATGTGAATTGTATTGATATTCAAAATATGTACAATAAGATCAAAAAACACTTGGACATACCCAAGTCATACCTACACTGAATACTACAGCCTGCATACAAAAACGAACCAAAATACAAAGAATTCAACCTCAACCAAAGAAAAAACTCCCCTGAATACAATCAAATACTCAACCTCAAACAGAAACACAAACTCAAAGTATGCTAGAAAAGGACCAAGTAGCTTCATCTTTCACAGCTCACTATTCCAATTCGCAAGCATACTTCAAATTTGGAGAAATCTAACACTGCCATACCATCAGTCAACCACAAGACTGTAATTAACCCATTTCATTTTCCACTGAGCACTAACAATATCCACATTCTTAGTCCTCCTTACTCTTATGGATAGAAGTTTATTTCTGACACTATCTTTGATGATATTACTCACAACCTCCACATTTCTTTCCTTCTTTTGAAAAATTCTATAATTTCTTTCTTGCCATAGAAAATATACAGCAGCAGCAAGAATGAGTTTATTAACCACAATACCAATGTTATTCTTCCCTTTAAGTCTTCCAATCTCCTGTAAAATTTCATGCAGTGAATTTTGAGCTCCCATTTTCCACCTAAGACTCCTTAAACTATTCCAAATAGCTTCAGCAAATTTGTAATTGAAGAACAAGTGCTCATGACTATCATTTTCAGATTTGCAGAGTACACATTGCATACAGTAATTATGCTTCCACTTTGCAATTCTATCGTGAGTCGTCAACCTCCCCTGCACTGCAAGCCAAAGTATAAAGGCTTATCTAGGATTAAACTGCTTAAACCAAATCACATCCTTCCAATCAACTTTAGGCCAATTGGTTCTCAAATCCTGCCAAGCTTGTTTAGTAGAGAACTCCACCTGCTGATTATCTTTTGTAACCCAAACAAGCTTATCCTCCTTATCCATTTGCAGAGCAGGAGGTGTAATTTCCTTCAGAATATTAAATCTTTCCTCCCAACCCTCAGGCCACATCCATTGCCCATCATTAATCATAGCTGCTAATTTAGTATCAACATCTAATCTGGCCTCATACAAGACTCTTTTAGTAATGACATTACTTAGAGGGCCTTCATGACACCATTTGTCATACCATACAGAGATACTACTACCATCTCCAATCTTATACATGATATTCTGCATAACCATGTCTCTTATGCTCAGCATAGTTTTCCAACCCCAACTATCACACTTATCTTCAATCACCTCCCAAATACTAATATTCTTTAATTTGACAGTGTTTACCCATTTTGCCCAAAGGGAATTTTTATTCTCCACAATTTTCCAAAATTGTCTTACAAGCAGAACTTCATTCCATTTTTTCATGTCCTTTATACCTAAACCTCCTTGTTCCTTGGGTCTGCATACTACTTTCCAAGCTACTCTAGCTTTCCCCATAGCAGAACCACCAGCATTCCATAAAAATCCTTTCAATAACTTCTCAATATCCTTAATAACACTACAGGGCAACATATATACAGAGGCCCAATAAAGCTGCATTGAAGATAGCACAAAAGCAATCAATTGAATTCTCCCTGCATAAGAAAGCATCTTGTTTTTCCAACACTCAATCTTAGTTTTGATTCTATCAATTAGCACCTTGCAATCTGCAACCCCTAGCTTCTTGGCAAGCAGAGGGACCCCTAAATATCTAACAGGGAGCTTACCACTTTTGAAAGGTAAAACCTGGAGCAATTCACCTTTATCCTCCTCCTTAATACTTCCAAAGAAAATAACACTTTTTCCTAAATTAGGATTGATCCAGAAATCTTAGCAAACTCTTCCAAAGTTTTTTTAACCACTTTAATAGACCCCACATTCCCTTTGCAGAAAACTAACAAGTCATCAGCAAAACACATATGTGAAAGCTTAAGATCCTTACATCCAAAGTGGTATCTATAATCACTAGACTCCTGTATATTCTTACACATAATGAGGTTAAATACCTCCATAACAAGAGTAAAGAGATAAGGAGAAATTGGGTCACCTTGCCTAAGCCCTCTGCCACCCTTAAAGTATCTATGTAATTCTCCATTTAAACAGATAGAGAACTTAGTAGAACTGACACATGTCATAATCCATTTTACCATTTCTCTATGAAATCCAAATTTCTTTAAAATGGTTTCCAAAAACTCCCAACTCACAGTGTCATAGGCTTTCTGAATATCAATTTGCATAACACACCTTTTGGGTCCATTCTTCCTATTGTAACCCCTTAAAAGCTCTTGTGCTATCAAAATACTATCTTGTATATGCCTACCAGGAACAAAAGCACTTTGATTTATATGAACAACTTTGGCCAACCCAGACTGAATTCTGTTAGTCAATATTTTGCTTATGCATTTATAGATTACATTGCAGCATGTTATGGGTCTAAATTCTGATACTTGGTGTACTTACCTTAGGAATAAGAGCAATAATAGTAGCATTAACCTCACCAAGCAATTTACCAGTCCTGAAAAATTCTTTCACTGCCAGACACACCTTATTGCCTTCAAACTCCCATGCTTTCTTGAAAAATCCAGCAGTATAACCATCTGGCCCAGGGGCTTTATTACTATCCATATCAAATATAATCTTCTTAATTTCTTCATCAGTCACAGGTTTAATCATATTAGAAGCCTCTTCTTCACTCAGAGTCTGTCTAAATATCCCATCCATCACATGCTCAACATTATCAACCTTACCCAAAAAATTCTCAAAATGCTTTAAAAATTGTTTAGCCACCTCATCCCCTTCATGAGTGTTACCCTCTCATCTTTAATATTCTCAACTCTACTTTTGTTCCTTCTAGACATCAGCATGCTGTGAAAAAAGGCAGTGTTCTTGTCTCCTTCTTTTAACCACTGAATATTAACTTTCTATTGCAACAGCATCATTTCATCATTAGTAGCTTGCACATACTCATTCAAAGAATCACTAACCTTCCTTCTTACAAGCTCATCATGAGGATTTTCATTCATATCTTGATGATTTTTAACCAACTCCTCCTTAGTGTTATTAACTCTATCAAATACATTGCCTTTCTTCCAACTCAACCTCTTTAACGGTTTCTTCAATCTCTTTAAATTCTTAACCAATTTATACATACAGCAGCCTTGGATTCCATCATCCCACTCAGCTTTCACCAGATCTAAGAACTCCTCTTTTTCAGTAATAAAATTTGACAATCTAAATGTACTATTCTTCTTAGGATATCCCTCTTTGATAGTCAGAACAGCAGGACTATGATCAGAGATTGAATAAGGCAAAAATACCCCATATGCTCTATGAAAACTGCTTAAAAAAGCCTCATTAACCATAATCCTATCCAACTTTTTAAGCACATTACATTGTTTATTCTTCAAAGATTTGGTCCAAGTGAAATTGAATCCACTACTATTAATATCATCAACTTCTATCTTATTAATAGTATCAACAAAACCCTGTATTTCTGGACTTCTGCAAGATCCCCCAAGAGACTGCTCAGACGCATCTTTTATGACATTGAAGTCACCTAGAATTACCCAAGCCTGCTTATTCACAAACTGACTTTGTTTATCCAAATCTTTCCACAAATCTCTTCTTTCATACCCACTATTACTGGCATATACTATACTGCAGAATATTCTATCTCTTTTAGGAACAGTCTCAACAACACAAAAAACTGACTGCTTAGATTTATCAATTACCATCATCCTAACCACATTTGAATTCCATCCTAATACTATCCTGCAACTAGAAGGACTATGCTGCACATTAGAAGTCCACTCCCAGTTTTTAAAAACTTTATTCCCCACCTTATTAATAGTATTCACCTTAAGATGAGTTTCAATAAAAGCACAAATTTGTACTTTCTCATCCTAAATAATTTTAATTGCTTCATTCTGCTTTAAAGCTGTATTCAACCCTCTTATATTCCAAGCCATTATTCTGAACTCCATTACAATTAATTAAGAATTTGAGGATCACCTCCATTCATCTCATCAGCCACTAAATCATTAGCAGCATCATTTTCATCCTCTATAATATCATTCTCAATCTCATTCCTTTCCTTTCCCTGGTCTATCTCCTTCCATTTATCTTTAAAATATTGATGCATAGAGTTTGACCAATCCTTTGATTCTTCATCAGTAGGTTTCTTACCATTCTTAACAAACCAATCCACCTTAACTTATCCAAAAAAATCCAATTCCCTCCATATAATCTTTTCTTGCTCAGAACCTAAGACATCATACTTGTTTGCAGTTTTAACCTCCTTACCTGAATCCTTAGCAGGTGAACCACACTGATTCACCTTACTTGAGGTATTGTTTTGAGGTACCCCTTTTCTGTTATTATCTTTGGTTCTTTCCTTATTAAACAATCCCCCATAATGCTTCTGCTCATATCTTGGTTTTTGACCAAATCTCTTATTCTTGATCCACCCAACATCATCTTGATCTCTCCCCTGTTCCTCAACACCAGACTTAACCTCTTCTTTATCTTTTACATCCTTATGTATTATATTCTTATGACACTTCTCCTTAATATGCCCAAACACATTACAATGCTTACAAACAATGGGCTTCCAAGCATATTCAACAGAAACAAATTTAGTCCTTTTAATACTCTTTAAAGCATCCTTATAGATCACTTCAATCTTATCCAACACCCCTTTACCTGCCTCTATTTCTATTAGAACTCTAGCAAACCCAACTCTTCCAGTCCCAGAATGACACATAGAGGCAGTCATACTACCCATCATTAGAGGATTTCCAAGTCTGCTAGCCAGAGGTACTAATTCCCCTCAAGCTCCAAGCTTCCAATGGAACATTACTAAGTTTAACCCAAATAGGAAGCTTATTAGGTTCAGCTTTCTCAATATTCACATCAGGATTCCATTCTTGAACTACTAGTGGCTTTCCATTCACCATCCATGGGCTCTGCTCAACAACATAGTTCATACCTTCCCTATTTTTGAACTTAAAATAACAAATATCATTATTATCCTTCAATATATCTCCCAACCCAAATTTTCCCCACATCCTTCTCAGATTATATCTCATTTCATTCATAGGCATATTACATCCCAAAAAGAAACCACAAGCAGTTAATCTCCATTTCTCACATCCTTCCATAACCAATTCCTCTTCAAAAATAACAACCTCCTCACCTTTACCATTCACATCAGTAGGAACACAGAATAAGTTTTCTCAATCTCACTACCTTTAATTTTAACAATATTAGCAAATGAAGCATTCAAAGACTTATTCTCACTAGCATTAGCATTAATATCATCATTAACATTTCTTTGATCAGTTTTAGGGCTACCAGAAATACTTACAGATGTAGCAACCTCATTCACTTTAGAAATTCCTGCCAATGCCTCACCCTCCTCCTTGTTTCTGTCCAAATCCTTCTGTTCATCTCCTCTTCTGCCATTTTCAACCTCCATATCAAAACTTGATAGTAATAAATATCACTTTTTTTATGTATCGAAGTAACACCGTTGATTGTTTATACTAATCAACTTCAAAACATAAATTTTCTAAAACTTAATACAAATCAACTCAATTTTCACTTTTTTAAGCTAAACTAATAAAATATTATCAAACAAATATTGATGTTGAATAAAGTATTATCAAATAAATATTGGTTGCAAACCATGAGGTCGTGGGTTCAAATTCAGCCTTGGGGTTTTTTTATTTTAAGTATTGATGTTTAACAAAATACACTCACATGGAAATTGATGGATACAAGTGATGCTTATGTAGAAGCTGACATGGTGAACGGAATAATATGGTGATGTCATGTAGGAAAAAGCTAACATAGAGAGCTTAGAGCATGTCACGTGAGCTGTTTGCACTTTCTATCATACGTAGTGCCTGTTTTAAAGCAGGAGCACGAAAGGGATTGTGGGTGCTGGTTTAGTTAATTGTCTGATGTCTTATGGCAAAAATATATATTTTGGAACTAATCTCAATGCAATTTTTTGATAAAACAATGAATCATTTTCCTCAGTAACCTAGATTATAAAAAAAAAATGTGTGAGCAAATAGTTTTTGCAAAAGCTTGGATATTGATAGATATGCATACAGTGTTGAAAAAACTGGACATTATTTATAGTTTTAGAAAATTTAAATCAATGTTAGTGTAACAACTAATGATATGTTTTACAAGTCATCAAGTGTGAACATTGGTCAATTTTATATTATTGTATTATGGTTAAGTAAAGTTTTATGATATATAATCTATAATAAAAGATAAAACTTAATTAATAAGTAGAGAAGTTTGATCATTTAGATGAAGTTCAAGTTTTAATTAGAATCATTAGATGAAAATGATGATGTCATATGTCTTTATAACTTTTTTAGATTTAGTTTTAATTTATAAATCAAATATTGATCTAAGTTTAAAAAAATGGTAATTTAATGAGAACCCCTGATCCCATGTACCATTTGGCTAGTGGCCACTGGGCTATTACCCAGTGGTTTATGGCTATTAATTATGGAAAATAATTGTTACATTTTATAGATACATAATATAACTACTATAAAGATATAATCATAGAAAATAATTCCTAAAACTTTATATTATTTTCTAAATCACATTTTTTTTCTTTATAATATTTCATTTTGTTTTATGCGGTACATTGTTATCAAATTATGAATATATATATGATTTTTATCATATGATAATAAATATTGATTATAAGTATTTAGTTTTATATTGTTAGTATCTTATGATATTTAAATAAAAATATTATCGATATATATGGTGCTTTGAATAATCAAAATTATAAAAGATTAAAAAAATGACAGCATCATCATTTTTATCTATGTTTGTTGTATTACAATATTATAAAAGTTTAACATGTAATTAATTATCTCTTATACAAAAACTTCAAGCAGTTAGTATTTACATTAACTTTATACCATCAGTTTACAAACAATATAATTATATCCTACGTATAATATTTGATACGAAATAAATATTTTTTAAAATAATAGTATTATCAAATCTCAACTTGTCTTTATATACTATAACAGTTGAACTAATGACTTATTAACCAATCAAATCGCTCAATTTTATCAAATTGACTCTCGCTTATGTCATCATTTAATTTAATTATAAATTAAAAATCCTAATAATCATTATCCAAATATATTATTATATTAGTATTTATATTAATTTGTAGAAAAAGTCTCATTAATTTACACTTTTTTGTTTTCCATCAATAATTTACACTTTTTAGCCTTGAATACTTAATTATATATTTATTTTTAGCCATAAGAATTTTTTATATATTTCATCATTTAATTAATTAAAAAGTTTCAACATATGAAATATTGTATACAAAAAAGTTTTCTAAAAGATGAATACAATATATGTGTTCAATGTTCAAGAAATATATTCTTCTAAATTTGTTTTTACTTACATTTTTTACATTTAAATTTATATATTTAATAATTTATCTTATCTTTAAAATGTTATAAACAATCCGTGTATTTGACACGGGTATAAATCTAGTTATAAGTTATAACGACAAGTTAATATATTTAACCCGCTTATTACTCAAAAATAATCTAGTGCTTTGAATAAACAAATAGACGAATACCTTTATTTTTGACGTTTGAACTAAAAATTCACATAAACATATATAAAATAATTTAAAGTTCAAACACCATTATCCATAAGCTCATGAATTCTATTTAGTCCACTCGGTCAAATGCGAAAAGTTTGGATATACAAAATTTAAAGGTATATTTATTTAAGATCGGAAAAGAGCA
>CM067167.1:218119661-218208325 GCA_034093135.1 Erigeron breviscapus | reverse complement strand
ATATATAAAAATCCCCATGAGATGTGTCTTCATCTCTTAAGGGAATTCTGGTGGACATGTAACTATGATGTGTCAAGCAGTACCATTAAAGGCACAGTCATGAAAGGTGAACACACCATCACCATCTCTGCTGATCTTCTAAGAGATGTACTCAGGCTCCCCAAGCAATCAGAAGACAAGCCCTTTGTTGATTTGGTCCCTACCTCTGTATGGAAAGAATGGTTGTTAACCATTGGGTATGGGACAAACATGGTACCAGCCCTTCCTGTTCACAGCAATCCTCAAAAGAAGTATATTCCAGGTGTGTGGAGGTTGTTGTTTACACATGTCATTCAGTGCCTCGGTGGGAACAGTGGATCCTTTGATCAAGCCACTGCTGCCCAGATGCAAATAATCTATGCACTGGCAAAGGTCGAAACATTGACTTTGCCAGCGTTATATTCGAAGACTTGAAGTCCAAAATCACCATCAGAAATCGCTCGAGCTCAGTGGCCTTTACACGCTTTCTGTCCTTGATATTCAGGCATGTGTTGAAGGAAGAATACATGCCAGAGGGCGCTCAATTCATTCTTTCTCCAAGGGTTGCAAGCTCTGTCTATAAAGTTCCAGCTTGTGACCCTGAGCATTTTGATTCAAAGTATGCTGCGCTCACTCCAGCAATGAAGCAGGTACTGTTCACTATGTATCCTGATATATAAGCAAAATCCTGCTGGAACTGGTATGATTATAACCTCTCCAGCATCCTCCAAAGCTCCCAAGTTGGGCAAGAAAGGTCCAGTTCTTCCTAAAAAGAAGAAAGTATTAAGAAAAGTTAAATCCTCTCAACTCTCTCTTATTGATGAGGAAACCCCTGCTGCTGTTGAAAATGTAGAGCAGCAACAAACTGAAGCACAGACACCAACTTCTCCAAACCCTTTAAATTTTTCTTTGGAAAGTCAGGAGCAAGTTGGTGAAATTGAAAAGGCTGGTTGGAGTAAGAATGCTGAGGTGGATGCCAGCATTGATGTTAGAGAAATGGTAGAACCAAGTATTGAGTTGGCTGAGGCTGAAGGTGCTGGTGTTGGTGATGAGAAAGTTGATGATGTTATTGCTGAAGAAGAGGTTGTTGGTGTTGAGATGGTTACTGAAGATGATAGTGACTATGAGTTAGGGGACTTTGTCACTGAGGATTTTCAACTTGATAGTCATGCTGGAGAAGTTGATGCCAGTGATATGGAGATGGATGAAGATGATGCTGCAGTAACTGGTGAAGATACTGTCAGACCCAAGACTCCTCCAATGCAACCAGTGAACACCATGCTCACTCTTGGCATGCCTTCTTCCTTCTCAAGTGTTCCTGGCTGCTCATCTTCGATTCCCTCTGTAATCGAACCCCAAACTGCTAAGGATTTGGGCATTTCATACTCCACCTACTCTGCTGATAGGTTGGAAAGGGTGGAGCATCAACTGAATGATCTCACCAAATATGCAGAGGTTGCTGTAAACGTAAAAGAAAATGAGTCTGAAAGACTGATCTCTACTCTGACCAGCTGGTACAATAAACAAGTTGAAAATGGCTCAGAAGTAGAGATGATTAAAGAAAAATTCACCTCCTTGGCTGCTGATCAACACAAAATCAAAAAGGCCACAAAATCCATCAAACATGATCAGCAGGCCATCCGATCTAAGGCTTTGTCAATACTGAAATGTGCAAATTCCACCAGCTACTCGGCAATGAAGGCAGCCTCTACCACTAAAGCTGCTGCTGCAAATATCAAGAAGTTATCCGATCAAGTCAACCACAACACTAAGGCCATTCATGCCTTGGAAAAACAAATGGCTGATCTTCCTATTCCTTCATCTTTTACTGAGGAAGATCGCCAGAGGCAAATTAAGTTGGAGAAAGAGGTGGATGACATCAAGCACTTGCTGACACAACTTGTTACACAGCAATCAGCAAAACCGGCCACTGTGGAAGTTGTATTAATGATACAACTTCCAAGGGGGAGAAAATCGATGCTGATATCTTAGCAGCAGTTACTGAAGCAGTAAACAAGGCAACTGAAAATTTGTTTGACGCTGCTGCTGAAGAAATCTTAAATGAAAAAGATGATGCTGATGAAGTTCCCCCTGCTGGTGCTGAGGGGGAGACTGAAAAGGATACAAGTATGGAAGTTCCCCCTGCTGGTGCTGAGGGGGAGACTGAAAAGGATACAAGTATGGAAGTTCCCCCTGCTGGTGCTGAGGGGGAGATTGAAAAGGATAAAGATTATGAAGCCCCTGCAGTACAGCAACAAATGATTGTATATAATGCACCTCCTGCTGCTAATAGGGAAGAATTTGACCCGAAAGAGCTTGAAGCAGCATGGAAGGCTGGGTTTGCCGCTGAAATGGCTACGGATAGATCCATGGAAATGCTCCCCATTTTTCACAATCGCTTCATGGGAAATGCTGAAATTACTCCTCTATCCAAAGCTCGTCGAAAACAGCTAACTGATTCTGGTTTCTTCAAACCTCCCACTGCTGCACAACTTTCCGTTCAATCCTCAGCAGGCCATCAGCATCAATTGATTGATGTATTGGCACTAACTGCTGATGGTAAAACTCAAGAAGATGCTGTCAAGGAGCTGGACAGGATCAAACAAAATGAAGAAAATGAAAGGAAAAACCTTGAGTTTATCAAGCAGCTGCCTCTGCTTGAAAAGGATCAGCTTGATGGAGAGCAAAGAATGCTGCTGAAATCTGGGGGTGCTGAAGCCTTATACAGGCAGAAACACAAGGAAGTTGAAAAGCAGCTCAGCGAAAAGAGAGCCAAGTTTGAGGGGGAGAAGGCTAAATGGCTGAAGTTGATGGATGATAGAAAGAGGCCTCAAAGGATCGTTGCTGCTGAGGCCTTCAAAGCCGACATGGGTCGAAAGACAAATTTGAAGATCCTAAGAGAAGGGGTTGACAAGCCAACCAGGTTGGAAGGAGTAAAACCAACAAACTTGGGTGCTTCAGAGTGGGCTGAAGTATACCTGTTAGTAAAAGATAGAAAGGCAGTCAGCTACCAGCAACTCCAAGACATGCTGAAGGACTATTTCGAGAAAGCACTGGAGTATGAGACCAAGTTTAAAGCAGATCTGCCTATGCTGAGGCAAGTATTTGGTACTCCAGCTGCTATCTTCTCAGCAGATCGAAGGGCTCAAAGAAAGAGAAAGGAAGTGCATCAAACGCTTAACATTGATCTTCCTCCTATCGCTGGTGATACTGCTAGCAATCGAACAAAACTCAATGTATTTTAGTCATATTTTTAACCTTAATTTCAGCCATACAAGAGCTATATATATTGCAAACCACAGTTGATATAACTTACAAACGATCTTTTATTGTATTTAAAAAAAAAATTTATATGCTCCACCTAATAATTTGAAAATAAACTCATTACCATCTCATTTACAGATCCAAATAAGGTCAGAGGTTAGTTATGTAGCATATTACACTTGTTAAAAGAGGTTGAAATATTACAATCTCATTGCTTAGGAATTTCAAAGCAAAATCGACATCCTGTCAAGCAATATGAAAAGCAGTAGTTGACTTTTGGGCTTGTGGACTTTTAAGACCTCTTCAGCTCTTCTACTTAATTGGACAGTTGGATTGATGGTAGCCACTCATACACTGTTCGAAATTTAATTTATCGCCAAACTCATATCCTCACAAAAACAATCAAATCACTGATAGACTAATAATAATAATAATGGTAATTCTCAGTGAATATGAAGAAGGATCTTCATCCGGTAGTCATGATCATAATAATAATCTTAAACGATATGATGTATTTTTAAGTTTTAGAGGTTCCGATACTCGTAATAGTTTCACTGCCCACCTCTACGATGCCCTTGTGAATGCTAAGATAGATACCTTTTTGGATGATGAAGAGATCGAAACCGGAGAAGACCTCAAACCTGAATTGGAGGATGCCATCAGATCATCAAGGGCTTCTGTTATCGTGTTGTCCGAGAATTACGCTACTTCCACATGGTGTCTTGATGAACTTGTACTCATCCTTGAGCGACGATCGGTCTCTGACCATATTGTTATCCCCGTTTTCTATTACGTTGAGCCAACAGATGTAAGGAAACAACAAAAAAGCTTTGGAGATGCCATGGCTAAGCATAGAGAGAATATGGAGGCGGCCGAAGCTAACGCAGAGAAAAGAGTTAAGTGGGGACAAAAGATGGATGGATGGTGTAAAGCGCTGACAGAGGTTGCTAACTTAAAAGGGGAAGACATCAAAGGCAGGTAAGGGTGTTTGACATAACTTTTTTTAAATTTTGAAACTTATTATTGCTTATGTAATTATGTTACATATGTTTATAACTTAAATGTGAAAGAGTTCAAGGGCAGGTAATCACTTTGTTAATTTTTCGTTTTCTTATTATTGGGGCCGAATGATTTCATTCTATTAATTTTGAGTATAAGAATAATAATTTGTTAGTATCATGGGCAACGCATATTTTCTTTAACTTTTAGATTTGACTTAGTTTGGATATAACAAACTAAGAGTACAAGCATATTATTTAGTGATATCACATTAACAACGGGATTGTGTGATGACTTTGCCAAGGGCTCTGTCAAGATGGATTTGTGTGGATTGAGAAGATTCGTTGGCGATTCTCAATTGGTAGGACAATGCCTTGTACGCCTGGGAATCTATTGTTTATAATTGTGGATGTGTATGTGTATTCTGGGTGTTTATGGGATAAGATCAAATCCCGATTTTGTAGGGGAAATGATATTCTCAAATTGTTCCTAAACATGAGGCTGGGCTGCGTTGTGTCAAGCAGCAGGCTGCGTGATTGAGGCTACGTGTGACAGGATGGGTACACATCAACCATTTTAATAATAAAAATGAATAAGAAGTGGCGGTTAGTTTAGAAATCCCTTTCCGAAAATCCAATAATATTGAATCTGATCCCACACATTCTAACACCCTCTCTGCGTTTTTTTTTTTTGTAATTTTTTTTGAATCAACAAAGACCAAAATGTGTGACTGAAAATTGTTTTTTTGGAAATAATAATAATAATGATAATGACGATGATGATCATAATAATAACAAGGGATAAACTTACATGCTTCTACTTTGTCAATCACATGGTAACATGTTAAATTTTTTTTTAAAGATTGTCAGAGGGGAAACATCTAACTACTACATGATGCTCAAAGCATATTAGTTATCCCCTAATAAAAAATAAGAGTTTTGCTTTTCTCATTGAAAATTATTTTTCAGGAGAGAGTCAGATTTTATCGAAGAAATTGTTACCAAGATCCGTCAAAGATTAGGTGTACCCCTAAGTGGTACTTTACCACTCCTTATCGGAAGGAATCGTCACATTGAAGAAATCACGTCATGGTTGACAGATGGCTCTTCCAGGCATACTGTTGACATTCTCACAGTTTTTGGCATGGGTGGGATTGGGAAGACATCTTTGGCCAAATATGTCTTCCACTTCCATTCTCGTACATTTGCCAAGAGCTGCTTTATTGAAGGTATCAATTTAAGATGCACTGGAAAGTATAATGGATTGCTTGATGTACAAAAGCAACTTTGTGATGTCATCTTAGAAAAGGACAAGCTACAAGTGAAGGTGTTTATAGTTCTTGATGATATTGATAGTCTCGGGCAATTGGATGCGTTACTTGGAAGCAAAAGTTTTCATCCAGGCAGCAAAATCTTAATAACAACGAGGGACGCATCATTGACAGAGAGGTGTGCACTATTCAAATCGGAAGTTGAACACAATCATACAACCTTTAAAATTGAAGGCTTGTATGATACTGCAGCACTCAAGCTATTACGTCTTCATGCATTCAATTCCAATGATCCTAAAGAAGGTTATGGAGAGGTTATAAAAAAGCTTATGAAGTATTGTGAAGGACATCCATTGGCTATTGAAGTTCTTGGCAAGTCTCTATATAATCGAGATAAAACTTATTGGGAAGAATGCATAGAAACCTTAAAGAATGAACCTCGTTCAGATATAAGGATAGTCTTGCAAATGAGTTTCGATTCCTTACCATCCTTTAGTGATAAGGAATTGTTTAAGCATATTGCTTGTTTTTTTGTTGGAATAAATCGAGAGGTTAGCGAAAAAATACTAAAGGCATGTGATATAAGCACAAAATCTGGAATCACGAATCTCATCGAGAGATGTCTTCTTAGTATTGACCAACGGGATAACTGCTTGAAGATGCACCAACTGGTTCAAGAGATGGGGAAAGCTTTAGTACGTGAAGAATCACCCCATCATCCTGGGAAGCGCAGTCGATTGTGGTGTCACGATGAGTCATTCAAAGTGTTAAAAGGGAGAAAGGTAAGAAAAGGAAATTTATTTACTAAGTTGATTGCCTTAGATATGTGATACTTTTATCTACTACTGTATTAATTTGCATTTTCTTTCTTCTCAGGGTACTGATAGGATTAAAGGCCTTGTCCTTGACACGAGAATGCTTGAGAAAGAGAAGTTTTGTGCTTTGAAAACAGATGCCTTTAGCAATATGGATAATTTAATGATACTACAACTCAACTATGTGCAACTCAGTGGGTCTTATGAGCATTTTCCTGAAGATCTAAGATGGCTGTGTATGCATGGGTTCCCTCTAAAATCTATACCTTCTGACATACAAATGGAGAAGCTGGTTGTTCTCGACATGTCATACAGCAATATTGAATCATTTGGGACTTGCTGTACTAGTTGTAACCCTGGACCACTTGAGGGTGGGCAAAAGGTAAAAATCAGTAGAATCGATTTCGAATGTATATGAACTATAACTCATGTGGCGCGTGTGATATAGGTTGAGGTGGGAATCTTATAGTGGACATAATATAAATGTGTCAGTTAGTCTGATAATATGTAATTGTCTTTCATACATAGGTATAGGTTTTTATTAAATAATAAAAAATAATAAATTAAAAAAAAAAACTAGGTAAAATTTATTTTATTTAAAAGACCATCTTTTCTTTTTATTTCTTTTTCTCAATTTTTTTTTCTTTTTCTTTCATATTTCATCTTCCATCACTCTATACATATATATATATATATAAAAAGGTTGATGCATGTGAGAACCATTTGAATTAGAAGAACCTTTAAATTATAACTTGATGTTTATATGTGAACAAATTTGCTCACATATGAACATATCAAATTATAATTGAAATCACCTATGTTCATATGTGAATAGTTCTCACATGAACCTTACCATATATGAACATAGATAATATTAAGGTTCATTGAGAACCATTCACATATGAACATAGATAATATTAAGTATAATTTGATCTGTTCATATGTGAATGAATATGTTCACATATACCTATCACATATGAACATCAAGTTATAATATAGTGGTTCTCATGGTTCTTCCAATTTAAATGGTTCTCACTTGAACCTTTACCTATATATATATATATATATAATATATATTATATATTATATGTGAATGAATATGTTCACATATACCATTCACATATGAACATCAAGTTATAATATAGAAGTTCTCATGGTTCTTCCAATTCAAATGGTTCTCACATGAACCTTTACCTATATATATATATATATATCAAATGTGTGTATATATATAGGATAAGTTCATGTGGAATTCACATATGAACAGACAGTAATATTAGTATAATTTGATCTATTTATATGTGAACGAATTTATTCACATATGAACATCAAGTTATAATTTAAAGGTTCTCATGGTTTTCCAATTCAAATGGTTCTTCACATGAACTTTTCCTGTATATATATATATATATATATTTTGTATTCTATGTTCTCATAGTACTTTCAATTCAAAGGTTCTCATAGACTCATACCCTCACTTCAGCAGTTAATTGGATCGTGTTCAAAAGACAAAAGAATCCTTGGATCATTGAAGATTCTTGATCTGAGTTTCTGTTTCCAGCTTCATGAATTCGGTGGCTTTTACGAACTCCCTGCACTTGAGGCATTAATTGTTATAAAGTGCATACGTTTGATTGAGATTTGTAAATCATTTGAGGAATGTGTTGAACTTGTCCACATCGATCTTAGTTACTGTGTCAAGCTAGAAAAGCTTCCAACAGCAATACGCAAGTTGAAGAAGGTTGAAAAATGCTATTGCTGGATGGTTGCAATCTCTCTTCCCTTGTGGAGAAGATACCAAGTGATTTAAATTTTTGTGCGATTTCCATACCGAGCTCGTTAGTAAGATTATCTCTTAAAAATAATAATTTATCCAACGAATCCTTTCCGATGGACTTGAGTTGCCTATCCAGTTTAAAGTATTTATGGCTTGATAAGAATCCTATCGTTTCTATGCCTAGTTGTATAAGAAGCCTTTGTAGTCTTGAGATACTTAGTATGGTCAACTGTAAAACTCTGACGTCAGTCGAGCATCCTCCATGTACGCTAAAACGGTTGGACGTTAGGATGAGTTCCCTAGATTCAAATAAGATTTTGCAAAAAATTTCATTTGATTTAGATATGTCCCCAATCAGTATAGTTGTATCTTCATATTCATTCCGACCTTGGTCATATGAAATAGAAGGGATGGTGAAAATCCAAGCACTGGAAAATGTTGAGGAAAAGGTATTATGCAGTTTGGGCTGGACTAACTTATTTGACTTCCTTAATAAAAGGCATGTTCGAACTTATCATCTCTGGAGAGGAACAGAGCAATCTCATATAATCCAGGTATTCTCTAGTTAATTAATTATATATATCTTTGTTTGTGCTGATTATTAATTAGGCTAATAATTGATTGTAATTTTGATGGATGGAGCAGATGTATTATGAATTTGGAATATTCAGCACATTTTATGGAGGCCAATCAGCGATGATGCCAGATTGGATTAGCTGGAGTATAAGCTGCCAGGAAACACCAATATCATTTACAATCCCTTCATCTCCTAACAAGCAGCAGCAGCTCAGAGGTCTGAATTTATGCTACATGCTGAGGGGGATAAGTAACATAACAAAAATCCACACCTCCAGATACAAAAATTCAAATGATCGATTTTTTGAATTGCCAACGATTGAAATAAGTAACAAAACAAAAAACCGTACCTGGGGATACAAGCATTGTATCGATAAAATACATGTAGGTGGAGAGTGGTTAACATACCTAAGCCACTGGATGTTTGGGATGAATGAACTGGAAGCTGGTGATCAAATTACTATTACCTTGAAAGGAGAAGAATATTATGATGGAAGCATGAAAGATGACGGTTGCGCATATGTATCACAATTAACTATTCCCTTGAAAGGAGAAGAATATGACGATGGTCGCATGAAAGATGATGGTTGCGCATATGTATCTGACCATGTTACAGAGAAATTTGGAGTGGGGTTTGTGTATGAAGATGAAGATGAAGATGGAACGATGGAAGATGAAGAAGAAGAAGAAGAAGATGCGTTGGAATATTACAAGTCATGGAATCACATCATTGGTGGCGATCTTTCTTCTTTTCAATTACAAACCGGAGAATACGTCCTAAATCACGAAAGATTTACACGAGTCTTCGAGCTGGGCCCCCTGGGTTACTGTGGATACAGCCCCTCCGAATATAAAGGTGTGTGCATATAGTTTTTTACGAGTATTTAATAATAAAAGGTTAGAACTTTAGAAAGTACAAAGTAAAAGAATCCCAAGTATAATGTGTACTAAATCAATGTAGCAGGTTAACACAATAAGTTTTTATGATTCTGTCTGCCTATGTACAACACAGTGTTGATCATATAACCGATATTACACTTGTATGTTTAAATATTACTTAATTAGATCACCATGCATCTATCTGCTTCATTAATGTAATCTTACTTGCTTTTCTTTTCTTCTTAATCAAAATTCATCAGAAAAATTCGTTCGTTTTAGAGCTTTCTCCAAGATGAAAAGTCCCAAGACCCTCCGTAAAAGGAAGGTGATGGACATCGTTGCCCACCGACCCCCAGTGGGTGTACAAGGAGTGTTACCTAGGCAGGCCCACTCCCTCCCCCTCCGAGGGGCCAGTACCTCCAAGCTTCACATCTTGGATGATGATGACAATGACTGTCTGATGATGGAAAATGAGGAAAAAGAAAAGAAATAAAGAAGACATCCTGCTGGTGGAAGATGATTAGTTGGTGTCAAAAGAAGTGATGATGAAGGTAAGGATATTATGGGTGAGTGTTTCTTGAATTGCGGATCGAGTTTCTTTTCCTATTTCTATAGGATGAGCATATTTAATGAAGAATGAGTGGTAGTAGTACCAGGTGTTCGATAAAACGTCAAGCCTAAGTGAAACTATTTACACATATCCAGTTTTGTTTCTTGCTACAGGATTAATGAGTTGGCAGTTTCTTAGGTTAGTCCTTTTGGGTCTAGCATATGGTTGGTTATAATTCCCATCATTTTTCTTCATGTTCACTCTCATAATTGTTGACTTTTTCATTGTTGGACCTGAGAAATCGGGAGACACCTTAAGTGGTACCATCATTCAATTGCAACGCATGAAAATTAGAAGATAGCTCCATAGCCATTTGCACGCTTCAGCAATGCCAGGCAAGAGATGAGTGAAGTGCAGTGTTTTATACAATTTGTTAATTGTTCTCCAACAAAGTAGATGAGTTGCAAACTTTAATTTTGTGAATGTGCTTAATTAGGCGTTGGTGTAAAACAACATTTATGACTTTTCTTTACGAGGTTCACTTTTATGACTGGACATTTACAACTTTTCATACATGTGCTTTATTGTTGGCGTTGGTGTAAAATATGCTTCACAAGCTAATGGGCTACTTGATCTACAAAAGCAACTCTAGTTAACGATATTCTAGCATACACTTCCTTGATCGAGAATGCAGCAACTCGTAAGAAGGTTTATAGTTCTTGATGATGTCGATAACGCGCGTAAACCAATTGAATGGAAACACTAATACAATTGCAGATGCACAAAAATATGCATTCATGAGCAATCATCCCAACAAAGGTTATGAAGAGGTGTCAAAAGAGCTTATGACATATTGTAAAGGACATCGATCGGCTCTTACAGTTTTCGGGGAGTCTCTTGTTAAGAATCGATATTCCAATATCCACAGGATCAAACTCACAAGATTGAACAAGAAAATATGATTCGATTATAACCAATATTTCCGTTGTTACATTGAAAAAGACACACGTAAAACCAAGATACAAATAACCTATTTATAGTAGCATAAACCGAACCATCGTGTCTCTTCAATTCATCCAGTAACCGCTCCTTGAATCGTCATGTCTTTTCTCAATTGTCACGTCCATATGTGTTTGTGTTGGCCCAAATAACACCAAGCCCTTTCCTTAAAATAACCGGTTTCTATATTACAATTTTGGACTATATACAATTTAGTCCCTAAGCTTTTGACCCCAAGACTTATACAATTATATCCAACATATCTGTGTAACAAAACTGTAGCTGAATGATACGTATGTAGGATTGCATTGCAGATAGGGTTGAAGGAAGAAACTGATTCCTATATTAAAAGGCCATGCAAATGGGCGGGCTTTGAGTCTATGCCATCCAACAATGTTAAAGAACTGTTTAAGCATATTGCTTGTGGGAAAAGAGACTTTTCATCTTTTCACGTACTAAAACACTATTAAAAGCATGTGGTGTTCGTACAATCATACGCTACAAGGGATTAAAAATCTCGCTGATAGATTAATGATTCATCAATTTCTTCAAGATTTGAGAAGATATGTGGTACGCCAAGAATCACCTAGAAGCCATGGAAGCTACACGGCTACCAGGGTTGTGGCGGCACCGTTTCTGGAGCCTGTTGTTAAATTACTTTCTAAGCTTCTATACAATAATTTATCAATCGCCGGATAGATCATTAATCATAATCAACTAAGGTACAAAGTAATATATATAGCTACTGCAGGCGCACAACCTCATACTTTCAAAATTATCGGTTCTTTTGGGGCTGTCCCATTAAACTTGCAACACTTATTCCTTATTTTGGAATGCCTCCAACATATATATCGCATACTTTAGAATGCAGCAGACAATGACATGAGTTAAATGGGTTGGACGGGCTGTCCAAAGTCTCATTTAATACATAAGTTCTGTTGAGTCATGGATTCGCTGAAGATTACTTGCTGAGTCAAGTAGTCGCTGACAGCCTCAGCGAGAGGATTCATCAGCGAGCCTTCAGCGATCACTATTATCTTCAAGTTAAAGGATAAGTTCAATGACTCACCGCCATGTATTGTAAGTCAAATATGGGCGGGAAAATGAAGATAAGAAGACTGGTCCCCAAGGACACGTGTTGGAGATCAGATTGAAGACAAGTGACCTTGTACCGTTTTGGTACTAAGTAGTTTCTCTTTCATGCCGTTTTGGGAAACAAACAAGATGAAGAAAAGAGATCTCTGCCGACCAGTCTTACACACCAATAGATAGTTGACAACCTTCATGTGTCAACATCTATTGGGTTGTCATGTGATGTCTCTTCTCTCCTATATAAGACATCACTTGACCTAGCCGCAATTCTGTTGGTTCATTCTACAATAGTCACTTAGTGTGTTTTTTCTCTCATTGTAGAATTATATCATTGTTAAGTTTTTAGTGTGTGCAAAAACTTAACAATATTTTCTTTCTTCTTTTATTGTAAACCAACCATGTATTCACCGTTTAATTAATACTACTTATGATTAAACGTGTTTACTTTATTATCTTACATTCTTAGTGTAATTTACATTAGTTGTTTAATTACATAATCGTTGCAAACTTGGGACTTTCAGTTGGTATTAGAGCGGTGGTTCGACACACCGAATCTGATCTGAGTAAAAGTTTGCAAGATTATCTTTCTTTCTTTCTTTCTGTACTTTTATTTTTCTGCATCTAAAAATCTTTTCTTAAACTTCTGTTTATCTTTCTTTTCTTGATTATTATGTCTTCTGTTCCATCTCTGGTTAATACCAGAGATTTTGGGTATGTCTCCATCCCACCAAGATTCGATTCACATGATTTCGGATCTTGGAAGGAGAGAATGCTCCTACACATCGTAGGAGTTGAGCCCTACCTTATGACCATCTTGACCAGAGGGCCATATGTACCAGTTCTGGTTACCAGGACACCAGGAGCCACTGCTGATGCTCCTGAAGTTGTCACTGAGTTAATAAAACCTGAAGTACAATGGACAGATGACGAGCGTAGGCTTGTCAATCTGGATGCTCGGTTGAGAAATCTTCTCATTACTACCCTTCCTGATGACATAATGAAGTCTGTCATCAAACTTTCTTCCTCCAAATTGGTGTGGGACAATCTGTGTATCAGATTCGATGGTACAGCAGATGTTCTTGCCACCAAGAAAATAGATCTGAAACGTGCCTATGAAGGTTTCTTCTCTCTTCCTAATGAGAGTCTGGATGGCACGTATAATCGGTTCAAGTGCCTCTTGAATGATATGACTAATGTGGGCATAGAGCATAACACTCTTGAAATATGCTACAAGTTCATTGACATCTTGCCTATCAAATGGCAAGGTTTAAGGCAAATTTTTCGAACCACTAAGCAATTGAAAGAGCATGACTTAGAGTCACTCTATGGCACTCTTCAATTTGAAGAGAGAGCCCTCGCTCAAACTCTGAGAGCTGAGGCGGAGTCTAGGAGAAATGCTGGCTCATATGCTTCATCTTCTTCTTCTTCTGTATCTAATGTCTCAAATGTTCATGACCCTCTTGCCCTGGTCTCTGCTGAAGTCAGTCCTGTCCATCTTGACATGGACATCAGCAATTCTACTCCCTCCAACGTCCAAGATCTTGTCAATGACCTCGATTTCGAGGAGAGACAAGAGATGTTCTCGGACTTCATGAACTTTGCTCTCATCGCTGGTAAACGTTACTCTAGAAAATGGAATGGTCGTAGGTCGACTAATTTCCAAAAACCAGTGGTGGACAAGTCTCAGGAAGAATGTTGGAGGTGTGGTCGAAAAGGCCACTACCAAAAAGATTGCAAAGTTTCTATTCCTTTTTTGCAGGCAGCGAAGCCTTCTTCATCATCAGCGAGGCCCTCTTCAGTTAAGCCTGCTGATGAATACAAAAAGAAGTACTATGAGCTTCGTGCCAAGATGGCCGATGATATCTTGGTAGAACAACACACTGAGATTGAGGCACCAGGTTCCCTTACCCAAAATATTGCTGTACATGTCTCGGAAACTGTTAGTGCAGGGACCGGGACAAATCTTTTGTTCACTGAAATGGAGGTTGATGATGAAGATCTGGGCAGCGAGTTTGATCTCCAAGATCATGATGCTGAAATTAGACTCGTTGCTGCAGAAGAAAGTGAAGATGAAGTGTTTGTTAGTGGTTTCTTAGATGATGATTTGGGTTTTATGCTGATCAACTCTCCTCCCCATGAATTTGAGGATATCCCAAATGTGTTGGGTGATATGCCTCCTTCACCTTGCTACTCTTATAAACCCACAACTTCTCATGAGCAGGATGGATTTTATGGAGATTATGTGCCTGAGGTGAATGACGGTGAGCTTCAAAGAAGGATAGAATTGTGTCACCTTCAGAGAATAAGGCCAGGTGTGTATGTTGAAGTTGAAAAAGTTGATGATGAAATAATCATGGAGGTGCCCCCATTGCACCATCCAGACTTCTTTCGAGTTCCTTGCTCTAAGTATCCAGTGTCTCTTAAAGATCTACAAGTTCCTTCTGCTGATGAAGAACTTGTCACAGCTTGTACTGCTGTGAAAGTGCCTGGTCTTGATTATGTGGAAACTCGACAGCTGCAAGAACTGCTGACCAGGGTGCAAATTTGCCAGAGCCAAGGCAATAGACATGGGTACTTGTATGCTTGGCTGGTGGATCAAATGGCTCAAATTCATGTTGAGGCCCATGAAAATTTTCAAGAATTGCTAACTGGTAAGGATTTGGTGACTGATGAGCTAGCAGAGCTCAAAGGTATGGTGTTTGGGATCACCAAAAATCAAGTCACCCACACCAAGTCAAATGAGCACTTGTTCAAAAGAAATCAAGCCCTGCTGAATGAAAGCATGAAGAAGGTCAGCACATCCAACTCTGCTATCTCCGCCTCGCTGGATAAATTAAAAGATGAAATCCGTTCAGCGAAGAACACCGAAGAGCCTGGTCTCTTATCATCTCTTCAGCAACTCTCCCAATCTAATATACTCTTCACTGCTCAACTCAACAAACTCGATCAAACCATCTCTTCCTTCTCCAAACATCAAGATAATTTTCACACCACCCTTACAAAAGAAATTTCCTCCCTCAAAAATCAAGTTCTCTCTCGTACCCCATCTCAAGTCGCTGCTGACAAACAGTTGTTGAAAGAATCTGTCAGCAGGACAAAGAAACTTGAACAAGAGGTTGCTGGTCTTAAGGGAATGATGAGTGAAATGCTGGGTCTCTTCAAGAAAAACAATATGGAAGCAGCAAGTCCCTCAGCTGCTTCCAAGGGGGAGAAAACTGCTGAAGAGGTCCCAGCAAGTCAAACAAATGAAAATGCTCCCCTCGCTGAAAATGAAAACGCTGAGATGGTTGTTGAACCGGCAGCAAGTGTTCAGGGAGAGCAAGCTGATAAGGTTAGTGAACCGGCAGCTAATGTTGAGGGGGAGCAAGTCAAAGAAGCTGAGAAGGTTGGTGAACCGGCAGCAAAGAAGATTGTTGCTGAAAATGTACCAGCAAGGCCTATCAATGTGTCTATTTTCAAACCAACTGCTGAGTTTCATGCTGCCCTGGAAAAGAGATACGCTGATAAGGGTAAAGCAGCATTGGTTACTCCAAGCAAACCACCAAAAGTCCCCACTTCAGCAAGGGAACAAGAAAAACTTATGATTGGAGCCTTTCCAAAATCCACAACTGCTACTGCTGAACAGTCTCCTGAAGAAGTTGTTCGTCAACATGAAAGGCTAAGCAAGAAGAAAGAAGAGGAGCTATCTCAGAAATTCATAAGCGAGCAGATTGTTAATGAAGAATTAAAAGACGCTGATGATGAAACAAAAAGACTGGCTCAGCAATCTGGTGGTTTGGCAGCACTAAGGAAAAATGAAGAACAGTTCTTTGCCAAGCGAATTAAGACTTTTGATGAAGGACAGGCGACCTACCTCAAATCAAGAGAGGTAAGGCAAAGGAAAGAAGAGATCACATCTGTCAGGGTTTCGCTAACCCAACAAGGAATGAATCTTTCCTTGCAAAGAAAAGGTGTGCCCAAGTTGTATACGCTGAAAAATGTTACCAAAAATACACTTGGGCCAACTGAATGGATTGAGATTTACAAGCTGATCAAGGATAAGACAGCTGTAAGCTATGAGCCGCTGATCAAAATGGCAGGTGAGCAAATAAGGCATATACATCAAATGGAGAAGAAGTACAAAATCAAAGACTCCTTGCTCAGCGCTGCCAGACATCCATATCCCTCTCCTCCTCCTCAGCAACCAAGAAGTGGTGTAAAAAGAACAGCTTCTGGTCAAGTGGCTTCTCAGCGCCCATTTGTTCTCAGAGCTGTTCCAAAGACTGATATAGATACTGAGCCACTGCTGAATCTAAGAATGCCTTCTAGGACCTTCTTTGTAGATGGAGTTTATGATGACAAGCTAGGAGGGTTCTGTTTTTGCAATATCCATGGTCATGAACTCTTCTTCAGGACCAATGAGATTGGAATTGCTTCTTCTGACTTTCTTTTGAAGATAAGAAAGTATTGTGTTCAGTCTTCCAATGATCCCAAGTTCATAAAGCTGATTGATCAAGAGCTGCTGAAGCCTGAAAGACAACAAGACAAAGCTTTCATAGAGGCCAAGCAAGAGTCGCAATGGGATTAAGAAGACTTGTAATCTTTGTAATGCTATCTGTATTGAAAAGTTGTTTGTCAAATAAATAAGATCAGCATTCCCTCATATCTAAATATTGTACTTCTAAAAAGTAACACATGCTCAGCCTAAGTCTCCTCAGCGAATAGGGGGAGATTGTTGAGTCATGGATTCGCTGAAGATTACTTGCTGAGTCAAGTAGTCGCTGACAGCCTCAGCGAGAGGATTCATCAGCGAGCCTTCAGCGATCACTATTATCTTCAAGTTAAAGGATAAGTTCAATGACTCACCGCCATGTATTGTAAGTCAAATATGGGCGGGAAAATGAAGATAAGAAGACTGGTCCCCAAGGACACGTGTTGGAAGATCAGATTGAAGACAAGTGACCTTGTACCGTTTTGGTACTAAGTAGTTTCTCTTTCATGCCGTTTTGGGAAACAAACAAGATGAAGAAAAGAGATCTCTGCCGACCAGTCTTACACACCAATAGATAGTTGACAACCTTCATGTGTCAACATCTATTGGGTTGTCATGTGATGTCTCTTCTCTCCTATATAAGACATCACTTGACCTAGCCGCAATTCTGTTGGTTCATTCTACAATAGTCACTTAGTGTGTTTTTCTCTCATTGTAGAATTATATCATTGTTAAGTTTTTAGTGTGTGCAAAAACTTAACAATATTTTCTTTCTTCTTTTATTGTAAACCAACCATGTATTCACCGTTTAATTAATACTACTTATGATTAAACGTGTTTACTTTATTATCTTACATTCTTAGTGTAATTTACATTAGTTGTTTAATTACATAATCGTTGCAAACTTGGGACTTTCAATATACTACTTAATTTTTGACAAACTAGTATAGAACAGTAATTATTAACAAAAAGTATTTGAGGTCATCCTAACCGGACTGCAAATACTACATGTTTTGTCCTGTGTCCCAATGCTTGTGACACCTATATATTTTTAGAATTTTTTTCATCTGTTGCGGACAGGATTAGAAAATGGCACAAAGTTTAATTAGGAAGATTCTTCATGATTTGAAGGAAGGTCTGGTGGATACTGAGATACTACTTAAAATGAAACCGTTTGGCTTATAGATGCAATGAATTGTCCTTGGACTGATGCAACTTTTGAGACCCAGGTTTTCATTGAAACGTGTCGAGGATACTGGGATTCAATGGGACAAATGAGTTTTACTGGCTTACAAAGACACAAATTTACAAATCAAAGTAGGGTACGTACCAAAATGGACTATAAGGCAACCGGTCAACATAGGTAATTAATTTTGTGTATGATCATATCTACTGGATCCTGTTGGGTAGTCACCAAACATTTTCTCCACACTTATTAATTATCTATTTAAATAATATATTTCACTTTGATTGCATGCCTAGGAGGCTAGGAATCTCAAAGCAAAACGTGCAGAGTAATGGTGATTTGTTGACTTTTGGGCTAGTTGACTTGGTAGATAGATGATTTCCCAACTTTCTTATTTGTTCCTAGAACCTTTCCCCTATAACTAAGTAAAATTAAGAATTTGGAATAAATCATAAATAAAAGTTTCCCGTTATAACATTCATAAAGTTATGACCTAATAACAAGTAAAATTGGAAATTTGGAATACCTGTTAAATATCAATTCAATATAGAATAATCAAATAGTTGTTGTCGCTGTTCATGTTGTATCCTGGAAATCTCTTACCAAAACTCCAAAAGTAAACACAGTAATACTCCCACGTTATTTTTTAATTAGTTAACTGGGGTTATGGGTTTTTTTCCCATAAAACATACGGATTTTTTTAGTTGGGCTGGATTCATATTTATATTATTGGGCTGGGGTTATTCTAAAAAAGTTATCAAAATTACCGGGCAAAAAAACCGGGTTCAAAAAATCGTTTTTTACCCGGTCAAACCCGAATTTCACTGAAATCGGTTCGGGTTTCAAAAACCCGAAGCTTTGAAACCGGTTTTGATTTTTGGGTTTACGAACCGGGTAGAGACCGGGTTCTGATTGGGTAGGGTTCGTTTTTGGAAGAAAAAAAAAAAAAAAACGGGAAAACCTGGAAAAAACCAGTCCACGTTTGAACAAAAACTGGGTTTATCCGGTTCGGGTTGGATCAAACTTAGTTTTGGTCCCGTTGTCCTAACTCCAGTTCGGGTTTGGGTCAAGTTGGTCAAATACGATTATTTTCCAACTCTAGTGTTGGGCTTGAATTGGATGGATTCATCGCCCCCCTCTACACTGTTGGATCCGCCTATGCATCGGGTATCATCTAATTAAGGGTGTTAATTTTTAATCTGAAGAATGGAAGCCTCGGCTTGGAATGTCCGGCCACCACCGTTGAATACAATATGTTCCAACGTGGGATCAACTTTATTACGTGTAGGAATAAATTTGTATTATCTAACTAATAAAATATAAAGTCTAATCTAACATTTCCAAATAACTTAATCAAGCAGGGCAATTCTTAATAAAAGTCGTCGTTGACTAGGAAAGACTATCGGGTGGATGTTAATACTACACTATGTCTATGATCATTGGATGGCCTAATGATACATTATGGCAAATTCCCATGAATTTTCACAAGCACTTTCATTAACTTATGATATATTTTTAAGTTTTAGAGGTATAGACACTCGTCATAACTTCACAAGTCACCTTCATAAGGCCCTCTTAGATGCCAATATCGAGACATTCTTGGATAAAGTGATTGCTTATGGAGAAGATTTGAGACCAGAACTGGAAACTGCAATTAGATCATCCAGGGCATCTATTGTTGTGTTTTCAGAAAACTACGCTTCTTCGAGATGGTGCCTTAATGAATTGGTTTGGATTCTAGAACAACACAAGAACTCTGACCATAGAATTATCCCGGTCTTCTATCACGTTAATCCTGCTGATATAAAGAAGTTACGAGGAAGCTTTGGAGATGCATTGGCAAAGCAATCGGAAAAGATCGAGGCCGAGACAGATATGGGGAAAAGAAATCAACTGCTTTCGAAGATGGAGCTATGGAGAAAAGCACTTGTAGATGTTGCTTATTTGAAAGGACATGATGTAAATGACAAAAAGTAATCAACCACTTTCTTACTCGTATTCTTATTCTCATTTATCAAGATCATTAGTTAAGTTTTGTCATTAATATTACTATTATTATTAATATATATATATAATATATATTGGTCATGGAGGTTTTATCATTGATCTTAAAGAAAAAGGTGCAGCAAGCCCAATATTTCGGCTATCATCATTGGTGTGGTAAGCAACGTATCATTAACCTCTGCTTTGCAGATGACTTGTTCCTATTTGCTCGTGGTGATACAAGATCAGCTAAGGTTATTATGGAGGGATTAAATATGTTTGCGGAGGTATCGGGTTTAGTTCCAAGCCTGGCTAAGAGTACAGTGTTTTTTTGTAATGTTGCTGATCACGTTAAGCAGGCCATAATGAACATTCTCCCGTTTGAGGAAGGTTCACTTCCAATTCGGTACTTAGGAGTTCCATTGATCACTTCTCGTTTACTCCATAGGGACTGCAAAGTATTAATTGAAAGAATGGAGGCTCGAATTGGGGACTGGAAAAATAAGACTCTCTCATTTGCTGGCAGGTTACAACTTATTAACTCTGTTTTATCATCTATGCACATATATTGGGCGTCTGTGTTTATTCTGCCTTCTAGTATTATCAAGGAGTTAGAAAAGAGAATGAGAGCTTTCCTTTGGTGCCAAGGGCCAATGTCCAATGGTAAGGCTAAAGTAGCTTGGAAAGATTGTTGTCTCCCAAAGTATGAGGGAGGTCTTGGTATAAAAAGAGTCCGAGATGTTAATAAATCACTTATAACGACCCATGTTTGGAGTATACTAAATAGAAGAAAGTCTCTGTGGGTTGAATGGACTTACTCTTATAAACTGAAAGGAAGGAATTTTTGGGATGTTCCATTCAGGTCGGGAGTTTCATGGGGATGGAGAAAGCTGTTAAAAATAAGGCATATAATTAGGCCCCATATTGAAAGCAGAATTGGTAATGGCAAACATACTTCTGCTTGGCATGATTGTTGGTTAACTATAGGACCGCTTGGTAATATAATCCGTAACAGAGATATTGCAAGAGCGGGTTTTAAACTTGATGCTTGTGCTAGTGACCTGATTAGTAATGGAACATGGAAGTGGCCTACAGCTTGGTATGATCTGTACCCGGTGTTAATAAATATACAGCCACCATTGTTTCACCCTAATGCACATGATGTCGTTATATGGAAGGATAGGTTGGGGAATGATACACCACTCTCGGCCAGATCTACTTGGGAGTCTATTCGTATACACCAGCCTGCTGTTTCGTGGGTGGATATCGTGTGGTATCCTCATTGCATACCTAGACACTCGTTTCATATGTGGTTAATTATGAGAAGGAAGTTAAAGACACAAGATAATTTGAGACCATGGGATGTCAATGGTGCAACAAATCTCAATCTACAATGCTGCCCTTTATGCCAAAGAGGACCTGACTCCCACGAACATTTGTTTTTTGATTGTAACTTCTCTTCGCAGGTATGGAACTTAGTGAAACCACTTGGTTTAATGCAGAACCTCTCCAGCAATTGGGCGGATATCACGACCTGGTTGAAGACTCACTCGAAGCTAAATCAAGCCAAAAGTATCATTGGTCGTCTGCTTGTAGCTGCTACGACGTATTATGTATGGCAAGAACGAAATAGCAGATTATATACTAACAACACCCAGTCCATCAATCAAGTCCGGGATGTTATTACCAACACTGTGCGCCTAAAGATAGTAACGCTGAAGTTCAAGAAAAGAACAAAAGGGTTAAGCGTCTTGGATGCGTGGAGACTGCCAACTATGCCTGAATAGTTTGGTTTTTAATTTATGTGTTTAGTTGCATATTAGTAGAATGGTAGCCTTATTTTCCTTATACTAGTATGCATGGTTAAACCTGGGTAGGCTGGTTCTCTTGTTTGATTGTTTTACATACACATAGGAAATGTCGTGTGATGAACTAGTATGGTATTCAACCATACTACTTGTACTCTTTTGGCTCTGTTATATAAAATCTTATAGGGGTAACCCATTACCCAAAAAAAAAATTCATCCATACGTATACATACAGGGAAACATATTGCATTTAATTCTTAGCGGTCCTTAATTAGTTGTCATTCTTTACAAGTATGATGATAAAGCAACTATAATACAGTAAGTTTTATCTGATAAAATACAGCCTTACAACTTTTAATATAGTACTTTAATGGTCTTTGGTTATTTGGGTATCGGTATCGGGTAACTGGAATCGGGTATTTGGGGCTGGGAATAGGTATCTAACCTTTTTTTTAATCACCCAACAATACACGAACATACACAGAGATTAGGCTAGCTACAATTTAGGAGCAAGGTCTCTAACCATTTTACTTTTAGTAGAGAAAACTCATGGTACATTTATCAAACATCTAGCGAAATCTAGCGCAATACAGTTGTCAATATTATACATGACTTTTTATTCATCTACATTTCCGGATTTGGTTTTGTTTACCTTTCAAGTTAATTAGTATTTTGGTAATCCTAATTGAAGTCACTTTTCAGGCTAGAGGCGGAGCTTATTGATGAAATTATCGAAGACATCTACAGTAGATTAGGTGTACTCTTGATGTCTAAACCGCCAGACCTTATAGGGATGG
This sequence comes from Erigeron breviscapus, assembly GCA_034093135.1. Classification (NCBI taxonomy): domain Eukaryota; kingdom Viridiplantae; phylum Streptophyta; class Magnoliopsida; order Asterales; family Asteraceae; genus Erigeron; species Erigeron breviscapus. Next base: position 218,185,841 of record CM067167.1, on the reverse strand, counting down.
AACATCATATTTGCTTAATCAGTTCATGGTTGAAAGATGGATCAACTCATCCTGCTGACATTCTCACTATTTATGGTATGGGCGGGATTGGGAAGACATCTTTGGCCAAATTAATCTATAGCTTGCACCGTTGTCAATTCCAAAGAAGCAGCTTTATTGAAGACATTAATAGGAAATGTGATAAACTACTAAGTTTCCAAAAACAGCTTTGTGCTAACATTTCAAGAACAAGTTCAGTAGAAGTTTCTGATATTTCTGTATACACCTGTACGATTGAGAAGGTGCTATCATCTAAAAAAGTGTTAATAGTACTTGATGACGTTGATGATCTTGACCAGTTGAAGAATTTACTTGGAAATAAAGGTTTTCATAAGGGGAGCAAAATCATAATTACGACCAGAGATGCATCGTTAACCAAGAAGCTAAAACTAGAGAACTCAGATGTTCAACCCAAACATACAATGTGCTTACTTGAAGGTTTGAGTTTTGAATCATCACTGGAACTTTTTAGTTTGCATGCATTCAATTGCAACAGTGTCAAAAAAGGTTATGAAGCGATGTCCAAAAAGCTTGTGAATTATTGTGACGGACATCCACAAGCTCTTATAGTAATGGGCCGTAATCTTTGGGACAGAAGTCGAGCTGCATGGAAGGAATACATAGATGGGCTAAACGAAGAAACAGATTCTCGTATCAGAAAGAAATTGCAAATGAGCTTTGAGTCTCTGCAATCCAAAAATGATAAAGAATTATTTAAGCATATTGCTTGTTTTTTTGCCGGGAAGGATAGACTTTTTGCTGAAACAATTTTACACAAATGTGATATCGGCACACTAAATGGGATCAAGAATCTCATTGATAGATGTCTTCTCAAAATTGGACCACGAAACGAATTAAAGATGCATCAGTTACTTCAAGATATGGGAAAAGATTTCGTGCGGCAAGAACATCTTAGACCATGGGGACGTAGTCGAATATGGTGTCATAAGGAGTTTTTCCAAGTGTTGTGAAAGAAAAAGGTAAGAGACCGTGTATACTTGTCCATATTTATCCTTGGACTTGGTATTTTGTGTTATATGCATACACTTATGGTGTGTTTAGTTGGAGAAAACACCCCTTGTTTTCCATTTTCCTAGAAAACTTGGAAAACAGAAAACCCGTTCAGATCATAGTTTTCCAAAAATATTTTCCATGGAAACAAAAAACACGGTTTTCCACTTTTCTATGGGAAATTAGAAAACACTTTCTTATAATTTTCCACTTTTCATTTTTCATTTTAAAAAATTTTGAAAACCTCAAATTGTTTTCCATTTTCTAGTTTTGAACACGTTTTCAAAATTTCCATTTGTTTTCTAGAGATGGAAAACTCATTTCATTTTCTAGAAAATTAGAAATGAAAAACTAGAAAACATTTTCCACAATTAAACGCGCTCTTACCTTTAACTTTTTTCTATTTTGAATTCCCTTTTCTCTTAGGATAAGGGAACTCTTAAAGGCATCATCCTTGACTGGAGTGTGCGTGGGGAAGATACGACACATGGATCACTTGAGCTCGAAATGGATGTACTGAGAACCATGGATAGTTTAATTCTCCTACAACTCAATCATGTTAAATTAAAGGGATCTTATAACTTCCCTAAAAATCTAAGATGGTTGTGTATGCATGGGTTTCCTTCACGCTCTTTACCTTCAGACTTGCCGATGGGGAATCTGGTAGTTCTTGACATGAGCTACAGTAAAATTGAATCTTTCGACTTGTCTAATTGTAATCTTGAATCATTTCAACAACAGACTGAGAAGAGGAGGAATGTAAGAATTCGAAGCATCCTCTTCATTTATTTGTTTATTCATGTTTAGTTACTGCAATTTATTAAATTATTGAACTTGTCTTTATTTCAACAGTTGCTTGGATCATTGAAGATTCTTAATCTGAGTTTCTCTTATCAGCTTTGTCGTCTCCAAGGCCTTTTCAAACTCCCTGCACTTGAACGTTTAATACTTGCTGGTTGCAGAAGTTTGGTTGAAATTTGTAGATCTATTGATAAATGCACTGAACTAGTCGTAATTGATTTAAGCTACTGCATCATGCTTAAAAAGCTTCCAACGACTGTGTCCAAGCTAAACAAGCTAGAAGCACTCTCTCTTGATGGCTGTAATCTTGATGAACTCCCCCTTGAAGTAACAAATAAGGATTCACAAAAAAATCTCAATGCTAACAGGATTTGCACAGCTTACCAAGCTTCAACCTCTGTCACTGAGGAGCCTCCACAGTCTTTTGCAATATGTTTAGCAAGGACATTAGGTTGTACGTCATCTGGAGATGATGGGTGTTATGAGTCATTTCCAATGGCATTCAATAGCCGATCTATGTTAGACGAGTTAATTTTAGATGGAAATCCGATTGTTTTCTTGCCCAATTGTGTTAGAAGCATTCGGAGAATTGAGTTGCTCAGTTCTGAAGAACATGGTATGCTAAAGAAACTCAAACACCCTCCATGCACAAGAAGAAATTTGAAATTTAGCTGATGGGACTTGCTAAAGGAAATACTAGCAATGCCCTCGATCACCAGAGCACTCAGCATATATTCAATAGCACAATCCTTGACTGGAATTGAAGGCATCGTACAAATCCAACAAATAGCAGATATTAAAGAAGATGTAATATATGGACTGGATTGGAAGGATTTAAATTTCATAAATAATCAGACGGTGGAAACTTGGCTTGATTTAAGAAGAAAAAAGCGATCTCAAGTCCAGGTTCGTTCTATATAATCTAATCTTATCTATCTATCTATCTAGCTATCCATCCACCCACTTATAATTATCTAAGGTATTACAATTTATGATAATTAACCTTTTATTTTTCTAGTTGCTTTTTGAGTTTGGAATATTCAACACGTTTTATGGGGGGAAGAGATGCCAAAATGGATTAGGCGTAGCGACAACGAGTCATCAATAAAATTTATCGTACCATCATCTTCTAAGAATCTTAGAGGATTGAATTTCTGCTATCTCCAGACGGGTCGAGATCCAGATAATGGTGTTAATTTACTAACAGTCATAGTTCGTAATAAAACAAAAAAACGCACTTGGATATACAAGAATTATATACACTGGGTCAAAGTAGATAAAGAGTGTCTCATATGGTTAAGCCATTGGATGCTTGGAAAGAATGAGATGGAAAATGGTGATGATGTTACTATTTCTATACCACCCGAGGATGTAAGTGCTAATGTTAGCATAAGGGAGTGTGGAGTTACTTTTGTGTATGATGATGGAACGATGCAAGAAGATGTCTTGGGTGATTACAAGTCATGGGATCACATACTTGGACGGGATCTGTCTGCATTTTGTTTAACAACTGGAGAATACTTCCTAGATAACCATCGCTTTTTCTGGTGGCATATTGACTGTCCAGTTAATCGCCCATTCGTTACAAACGGCGCCTGTTATGAAGGTTGCTTTTTCTAATAACTGCCCTTTATTGTTTTCTAGCTCTTTATTAATTACTTCATTTCCAGGAATATAGAATACTATTATCTGGTGGAATCTGACAAACTGTAGGATTTACTAAAGTAAAACTCATTGATGTATATTAATCTTCTTTTTTTTAGAAGAGGGAGTATACTTTAGAGCTATTTCTCAAGAAAAGGTTGACATGGTCAGTGGCTCACTAGTGGTACTTTCTGATCCCAAATCCCTTCTGTCATTCCAAACATGTTTATCAACTTATCATGAACTTTTGTGGTGCCAGGATATAGCGTAATGAAAGACTTACAGCTTGCAATATTGCAGTGGATTTAAGGAAATGGTAACATCAAAGTATACTACTTGCCTACTATTATGGGGTTAGGGATTTGTGTTGAGTCAAGGATTCGCTGACCAGACTTGGTCGCTGACGTGGGTCGTCAGCGAGTCATCAGCGAGTCAATGACTCTTGTCAGCGGGTGGCTTACTTCCCAAGCTGTGTGTCAAGGCGGGAAGTTTTCAAACCATAAGAAGACAAGAAGTCACATGGTGGTTCTTCCAACTAAATATTACCTTATATGGCAAAGGTACAGTTGGGACCAAAACAAGGGTTTCTCTCTTTCATACCCGTTTTGGTAAAGAAGACAAAGGCTCCTGGATCAAAGTACAACGAGCCTATGAGGTGTCGACAACCACCATCACATCACTATCATTGTAAGGCTGTGTTGCCCTAATTCCTTCCTATATAAAGCAACACAGCCGCACCATTTACAAAGTGTGTTTTATCACCACAAAGTGTGTGACACTTTATTTGTAATTGCTTAAGTTTCTTTCTTCCTTTCTAGGCTTAGCAATTATCTAGTTCATTTGTATTCTTGTAAGACAAGTTGTAATATCGACCATGTATTCATCATTTAAATCAATGATACATATGATTAGACTTGCATAGTTTCTCTTACAATTGAACTTGTTCTTGTTTATGTTCTTTACTTTCTGTTCTTAACTCTTTGTCTAAGATAAACTAAACATAAGTGTGCAAATCAAGGACTGTCAAGTGGTATCAGAGACACGTTTCTAAATTACTGAAACAAAGATCCGTTTGCATACTTATTTACTTAAAATTCTTTCTTTATCTTTTCTTAAACAAGAACATGACTGTTGTTCCCACCCTTGTTAACACACGTGACTTTGGTTACGTATCCGTCCCTCCAAGATTCGAGCCCGATGACTTTGGGTCTTGGAAGGAAAGGATGTTACTACATATAGTGGGTGTGGAACCCTATCTTATGTCTATTCTGACCGTTGGTCCTTATATCCCCACTCTGGTTCAAAGAACACCAGGAGCAACTGTTGATGCTCCTGAGATTGTGATTGACATCGTCAAACCAGAGGTTCAATGGACTGACGATGAAAGGAGACTTGTTAATCTTGATGCAAGGCTCAAAAACATGATTGTCAGCACTCTTCCCACTGACCTCATGAAAGTGGTCATTAGATATCCCTCTTCAAAAGAAGTTTGGGATAGATTGGTTAGCATGCATGAAGGCTCTGCTGCTACCATTGCCACTAAGAAAATAGACTTAAAAAGAGCCTATGAAAATTTCTTTTCTTCCCTAAAGAGACTTTTCATCTTTTCACGTACTAAAACACTATTAAAAGCATGTGGTGTTCGTACAATCATACGCTACAAGGGATTAAAAATCTCGCTGATAGATTAATGATTCATCAATTTCTTCAAGATTTGAGAAGATATGTGGTACGCCAAGAATCACCTAGAAGCCATGGAAGCTACACGGCTACCAGGGTTGTGGCGGCACCGTTTCTGGAGCCTGTTGTTAAATTACTTTCTAAGCTTCTATACAATAATTTATCAATCGCCGGATAGATCATTAATCATAATCAACTAAGGTACAAAGTAATATATATAGCTACTGCAGGCGCACAAACTCATACATTTCAAAAATTATCGGTTCTTTTGGGGCTGTCCCATTAAACTTGCAACACTTATTCCTTATTTTGGAATGCCTCCAACATATATATCGCATACTTTAGAATGCAGCAGACTATGACATGAGTTAAATGGGTTGGACGGGCTGTCCAAAGTCTCATTTAATACATAAAACCTCCCAAACTACTTAGATTTCCTTTGCAAACTAGTATAGAACAGTAATTATTAACTAAAAAGTATTTGAGGTCATCCTAACCGGACTGCAAATACTACATGTTTTGTCCTGTGTCCCAATGCTTGTGACACCTATATATTTTTAGAATTTTTTTCATCTGTTGCGGACAGGATTAGAAAATGGCACAAAGTTTAATTAGGAAGATTCTTCATGATTTGAAGGAAGGTCTGGTGGATACTGAGATACTACTTAAAATGAAACCGTTTGGCTTATAGATGCAATGAATTGTCCTTGGACTGATGCAACTTTTGAGACCCAGGTTTTCATTGAAACGTGTCGAGGATACTGGGATTCAATGGGACAAATGAGTTTTACTGGCTTACAAAGACACAAATTTACAAATCAAAGTAGGGTACGTACCAAAATGGACTATAAGGCAACCGGTCAACATAGGTAATTAATTTTGTGTATGATCATATCTACTGGATCCTGTTGGGTAGTCACCAAACATTTTCTCCACACTTATTAATTATCTATTTAAATAATATATTTCACTTTGATTGCATGCCTAGGAGGCTAGGAATCTCAAAGCAAAACGTGCAGAGTAATGGTGATTTGTTGACTTTTGGGCTAGTTGACTTGGTAGATAGATGATTTCCCAACCACAGTGTTCACAGAGTAGAACCAGTCCCGTTTTATTATTATTATTATCAGAATGTTTGAAGACGTTTGCAGATTTAGATGCATTACTACCAATTAGTATTCGTAATACCAAATTGACTTCAGCTTATTATACCATGATAATGTACTATTATCCATACAGTGTATTGCGCGAGTTTTTCCCCTATTAAGTAAAAGTAAGGGCGCGTTTGGTTGGCGGAATGTGATGGAATGTGATGGAATTTGAATTAAATTCCATTCCATAGTTGTGTTTGGTTGGTAAATATTGAAGGAATGTCATTACTATGGAATGTAAAGATTACCCCAATTGAATGAATGTACAATCCTTGGGGATAAGTGAAGGAATTTCATTCCATTATTTAGTTGAATGCCCAAAAGACAAGAATACCCCAAAAAAATACCCTTTAACCTAAACATGATATAAGCCTCCATCTCTTTTTTGTGACTTTATTCCAGATCTGATATCTTGTTCCTCCTCTATCCATCTCATTTTCTATCTATCTCTTCATCAGGTAATCTTTAAATAAAAGAGAATTTTTATAATATATATATATATATATATTATCTTAATCAAATAACAATGATATTACATAAACCCATTTCATAGCAACTTCATAAAATGACGAATCCATAATTATTATGTTGTTTGATATTAATTCATATTATTCATTTGGTTAAGAATTTGGAATAAATCATAAATAAAAGTTTCCCGTTATAACATTCATAAAGTTATGACCTAATAACAAGTAAAATTGGAAATTTGGAATACCTGTTAAATATCAATTCAATATAGAATAATCAAATAGTTGTTGTCGCTGTTCATGTTGTATCCTGGAAATCTCTTACCAAAACTCCAAAAGTAAACACAGTAATACTCCCACGTTATTTTTTAATTGGAGGTGATATTCGTACCACTGTTTTTTGATGATGTACCACAATGTACAATTTTACAGCTGACTGTACAAGCAGTATTGCACAAGTGTGGTACATCAATCAAAACAAATGTACTAATATCACTTCCTATTTTTTAATTAGTTAACTGGGGTTATGGGTTTTTTTCCCATAAAACATACGGATTTTTTTAGTTGGGCTGGATTCATATTTATATTATTGGGCTGGGGTTATTCTAAAAAAGTTATCAAAATTACCGGGCAAAAAAACCGGGTTCAAAAAATCGTTTTTTACCCGGTCAAACCCGAATTTCACTGAAATCGGTTCGGGTTTCAAAAACCCGAAGCTTTGAAACCGGTTTTGATTTTTGGGTTTACGAACCGGGTAGAGACCGGGTTCTGATTGGGTAGGGTTCGTTTTTGGAAGAAAAAAAAAAAAAAAACGGGAAAACCTGGAAAAAACCAGTCCACGTTTGAACAAAAACTGGGTTTATCCGGTTCGGGTTGGATCAAACTTAGTTTTGGTCCCGTTGTCCTAACTCCAGTTCGGGTTTGGGTCAAGTTGGTCAAATACGATTATTTTCCAACTCTAGTGTTGGGCTTGAATTGGATGGATTCATCGCCCCCCTCTACACTGTTGGATCCGCCTATGCATCGGGTATCATCTAATTAAGGGTGTTAATTTTTAATCTGAAGAATGGAAGCCTCGGCTTGGAATGTCCGGCCACCACCGTTGAATACAATATGTTCCAACGTGGGATCAACTTTATTACGTGTAGGAATAAATTTGTATTATCTAACTAATAAAATATAAAGTCTAATCTAACATTTCCAAATAACTTAATCAAGCAGGGCAATTCTTAATAAAAGTCGTCGTTGACTAGGAAAGACTATCGGGTGGATGTTAATACTACACTATGTCTATGATCATTGGATGGCCTAATGATACATTATGGCAAATTCCCATGAATTTTCACAAGCACTTTCATTAACTTATGATATATTTTTAAGTTTTAGAGGTATAGACACTCGTCATAACTTCACAAGTCACCTTCATAAGGCCCTCTTAGATGCCAATATCGAGACATTCTTGGATAAAGTGATTGCTTATGGAGAAGATTTGAGACCAGAACTGGAAACTGCAATTAGATCATCCAGGGCATCTATTGTTGTGTTTTCAGAAAACTACGCTTCTTCGAGATGGTGCCTTAATGAATTGGTTTGGATTCTAGAACAACACAAGAACTCTGACCATAGAATTATCCCGGTCTTCTATCACGTTAATCCTGCTGATATAAAGAAGTTACGAGGAAGCTTTGGAGATGCATTGGCAAAGCAATCGGAAAAGATCGAGGCCGAGACAGATATGGGGAAAAGAAATCAACTGCTTTCGAAGATGGAGCTATGGAGAAAAGCACTTGTAGATGTTGCTTATTTGAAAGGACATGATGTAAATGACAAAAAGTAATCAACCACTTTCTTACTCGTATTCTTATTCTCATTTTTAGTTAACTTTTATTCACACGACCGACACCAACAATTAGTGGTGTGACAAACTATACATTCAAAATCATGTCAATACAAAATTACACCAATTGTTCCACTCTATAGAACAATGTTTCTTTCTATTTTTATACCAAAGAAAACCTATCGATCTAATATCTTGAAAAATCCTCTCAATACTAATGATGCCATTAGCAAATCTTTTCTCGTTTCGGGCTTTCCACAAACACCAACATGTGACAAAAATGATACCTTTGATTGCCTCCCTTGCTTCTTTTCCAAAGCTGTCATGATCATGAATCTTGTAGATATCTTTGATGGAAAACAAGAAGATTGGTGTAATCTTACACCACAAGCTGATTCTATACCAAACTTCCATCGAGACAATACATTCACAAAACATATGTTCCGTGGATTCCTCAGCTTGATTGCATAATCCGCATGTTCCAGCATCAAAGTAACAATTCCTCTTCCTTAACGCCATTAAAGTAGGAATTCGGTCCATAGCCAGATCATAGTTGTCAAATATTATCAGTGTAAATATTAATATAAATATATATTTATATATATATATATATTTTAATATATATATCTAAAAAAAAAAGTAATTGGATGGAAACCCCCTGATCCCATGTACCATTTGGTACCCACTAATCCCCCAGCCAGGCTAGTGTCCAGGTAATTCTCAACCACTTAATAATCCCCTGATTATCTCAAGTTTGTTTGGCATATAAAAATTTATATATATTATATGCTATTTAACTATAATCTAAAAAAAAAAAGTAATTGGATGGAAACCCCCTGATCCCATGTACCATTTGGTACCCACTAATCCCCCAGCCAGGCTAGTGTCCAGGTAATTCTCAACCACTTAATAATCCCTGATTATCTCAAGTTTGCCTTGGCAAATATATTATATATCTAATAACGTATTAAACATATATATATATATATATATTTTCCTATATGTATATATATATATATATATATATAGAAAAGTAATATAGTTGTCATATAAGCTGTCACTTGTAAGTTTTTGATTGGTCGAATACATACAATGCACATGATTTGAAAGTTCATTACATACAATGCACGAGATTGAAGTTCGATACACACTATGACAATTCGTGTAAAGTTATTTACATTTTAAAATACTAATCCATTATTATTTTACGAGAGATAGTGTCCGCGCGTTGCGGCGGTGAGATGGTGGGGTGATAGGTCATAGGAAGTGATAAGTCATAGAGTGTGATAGCCAAATGCTTTAGCCGTACGGGCTCCGCCATCGGATTTAAAAATTCGTCGAAAGTATATCGAATGACATCTCTAATGAAAGAGCATGAAATTTTAAGAACACCCATACAATTTTTATAATTTATCGATATACAGTTTTTGAGATAAAAGATTTTGAATGAATTAGAGGAATAAAATGATTTATGGAGGAGAGAGAAAAAAATGAGTGATTGAGATTTGAGGAGAGAGAAAAAAATGAGTGGTTGAGATTCAAGGTTATTATAGGTATATTAGGTATAGATGTTTAAATTAGTGAATAAAGAATATGGGTATTTTGGGTAGTTCAAATCATCTTTTCTTAAAAAAAAGGCAAAATGCTTTATAAGATAGTATTAGATAAGTTTGATTGTTTATTGAACATTTGACGTAGTCGAAATACGTGGACGAAATCAACAGCCGTTGAATCGAAAATGTCCTGGGCTAAAAAGCCACAAAATAAAAGATTAATAAAACTTGATATCCTTCTCAAACATAACCAGTGTTTAAATACAAATAGAAAATAACCATTCCTTGAAACTAGGAATATGGACCATCAAAAGAAAGCTTAATCGATTGGAAATAGGAACTAAATTAATAGTCATTAATCATGGTGACCCACCAGATCCTCTGCATCAGTCTCCTCCACCGCGAAAGAACTCGACCCCGAGTTCTCGTCTGGATATATTGTTGTATCAGCGTGAAACTCATATATGTCAGCCACATTGAAAGTGTTAGAGATACTCATAGAAGGGGGAAGCGCCACGACATACGCATTGTCATTAATCTTCTTGATGATCTTGAAAGGGCCATACTTTCGGGGCTGCAATTTGCTATAGGTACCGACCGGAAATCTTTCTTTGCGAAGAAACACCATAACTTCATCACCAACATTGAACAATTTGAGACGTTTATGGCGGTCAGCTGCTTCCTTATTCTTTGCACCCACAGCTTCTAGCCTAGTTTTGACAGCTTCTTTTTCTGCCTGTATGTCCCTTGCCATCTTCGTTGCGGTGGTGCTCACTCCAGGAGCACGAGGTAAAGTGATAAGATCAACGACATGACGCGGGGCTGTTGTGTATACAATAGCAAATGGGGCTTTGCCAGTAGCGCTATGGACAGCGCTATTATAAGCAAATTCGATCTGAGGTAAGGCAAGGTCCCATTGCTTAGGTTTGTCGCCACAGACGCTCCGTATCATGTTGCCTAAGGTACGGTTAGTAACTTCTGTTTGACCGTCGGTCTGTGGATGTGCGGTAGTGCTTCGGTTCAAAGTTGTCCCGAACATTCGCCACAAAGTAATCCAGAAGTGGCTCATGAACTTCGTGTCACGGTCAGATGTGATGGATTTGGGGACGCCATGTAGACGAACAATCTCGCGGAAGAAAAGCTTAGCAATATTGCTTGCATCAGCCGTTTTCTTGCAAGATATGAAATGTGTCATTTTTGAAAATCTGTCAACGACCACGAATACTGAGTCGACCCCCCGTTGTGTGCGAGGGAGTCCTAAGACGAAATCCATTGAAAGATCCTGCCATATATCATCGGGTACAGGCAGAGGCATATAAAGTCCCGTATTTTGTGATTGTCCCTTGGCAACTTGACACGTGTAGCACTTCTTGACGATGATTCCAACGTCCCGCCTTAAGCGAGGCCAATAATACCTAGCTTCCATACTCGCAAAAGTTTTATCGCGTCCTAAGTGACCTCCCATGCCTCCTCCATGCAAATCTCTGATCAATTTTTCCCGTAAGGAGGACGTGGGAATGCATAACAGATTGCCTTTGAAAAGATAACCGTCGCGAATATGAAAATCTTGACTTGATGTGCCCTTGCTACAGGTCTCCATAATTTCTTGAAAATCAGCATCATCCTTATATAAATCTTTCAGAGCCTCAAAACCCACAATCTCTTGAGATAAAGTCGTTAGTAGGGTTGCTCTCCGACTCAAAGCATCTGTAACATCCGTGAGTTTTGACTCGTTGACTTTACATGTAAAATGACTAACAATTTAGATAAATGAAGTTGTCGGGTCGTTTTGGTGATTTAATGACAATGTGGAAACTATTTGGGTCGTTTCGTGAATTTAATGACATTGTGTGTTTCGAGTCGATAACACGTTTTGATGGGTGTTTAAATGTGTAACGATTGTATTTTGGCGGGAGAAGAGAAGCGGGTCGGCCCGTGGGTAGTCCATGACCCACCAGCCACCAATGATCCATCCTCCCCCTTATCCTTCCCTTCCCCTCTCATTTTTCTATCTTCTCTTTTCTTTCTTTCTCTTTTCTCTCTAAGTAAAAAGCAAGACCAAACATCTCCTCTCTTCATTTCTCTAGCATCATTTGGCGTTTTGGAACTAGTTTAACTCGAGAATCATCACCGTCTTCATCTCTTTGTCACCACATCGAAGAATCAAAGTCATAGTGCAAGGTTTTACCCATTTTGACCTAATTTCGGGTTCTAGCTCAAAGAGAAGTTTTGGTGAGTCTAATTCATCCCATTTACTCCTACTTATGTTTGTTTATGCATTTCTAGTCACCTTGAACATTTACAAGTCCTAAATCGGCTTAAATCTTGTTTTGGGTCAAATTAGGGTTTGCTTAGGGTTTGAAGGTTTTGGGTGTGATTTTGATGTTTTGGTCGAATTTGTGGATTGGGTTATGTTTATTTATGGTTAATGGTGTTTATTTATGCTTCAAATTAAGTTACAAGTCTCTACAAATCGATTTGGGTTGGTTTGGGTCGAATTGGGGGTTTTTGGTTTAGGTTTCCTGCATATGCTGGTGCTGCTGCTACTTCTGGTCAGTTTTGGGCCACTGCGGCGCAGTGGCAGGGGCTAGCCCACTGCGGCGCAGTGGCTAGGCTCTGGTTGGTTCGTGGTTAGCCCACTGCGGCGCAGTGAGCTTGGCTATGGCTCACTGCGGCGCAGTGAGCTTGGCTATGGCTCACTGCGGCGCAGTGGATAGGTTCTGGAATATATACGCGCGTCAGTTTTCAAACGTTAATAACTTTTGATCCGTAAGTCCAAATGAGTCATATGACCTATCGTTGGAATCGTAAGAGAGTCTAGTTTCACGTGGTAACCTTCATTTTGTACGAATCTTAGTGCATTTCTAAAAATGTCTAGTCAAAGTGTCTCGTTCTTAACCGGTAAGGTTGTAGAAGCGTTTATGGGTTGGCGACTCGACTTAAACTTGCTAAACCAACTTGTTTATGATTATAGATTTGACATTATGATATATGGCATGATTTGATAGGTTGTGGACGTGTGGGGCCCAACACTCGCTATTAATCTTTCATTTACTCGACTTAAGCTTCTTTGCCGATCAAGGTGAGTTTCGTAGCTCCCTACTCAATAGAGATTCGGGCTGAAAAGTGTACATATACGTGTTGTGTGTTTGTTTGGTCGACTTGATTGCCTGTCTAGTTAATTTCTGATTGATTGCCGTTTAGTAGATAGTTATGATTGATCGTGTGATGGTTTACGACTGTGTTTGTGATATTGTAACTCTTTAGGGTAGAAGTACATACATTGAGGTCGGCTTTACTTTCAAAGAGTTTTAGGTGTGGTGGGAAGGCTGCGGACGACCCTATACATAAGCATCTAGAACCTGATGAAAGTAAAACCCTCCGAAATGAATGTACGTATTGTTTAGAGGAATTGATGGATGTTGAGAATGTGTGGATATTCATATACGTTTTGTTATACTTGACTTGTGCGGTGCACACTCAAACATACTGTTATTGTTGCGTTGATGACGTTATTGATACGCATTTGATATGCATTATGGTCTCACATACGTATGACACATGATCGGACGTTAATAATTCGCGTACTCATTTATTATACGCAATTGCTTACTCTTATGGACTTGAAATGTTTTGATATTGTGATTAGGATAGTTGTACATACGTGGAAGACGATGATACCCTTAATGAATTGTAGATGTGGTGGGAAGGCTGCGGGTGACCCTATATATAAGCATCTATAATTCCTTAAATGTAAAGTCGTATGAAATGTATGTGCATTGTAGTCTGATTGATTTGGGATGCGACGGCGCTGTGATTGAGATTGATGAGACGGTTCAATTCGTTTGATTGACTTAGTTAAGTTGTGAAGTATATTTATTATTATTATTATTACTGCTAGGACAGACGTGCATACATGGAAGTCGGTTATGCCTTCGTTGGGTTCTAGATGTGGTGGGAAGGCTGCGGGTGACCCTATATATAAGCATCTAGGATTCGAAGAAAGTAGAACCCTCCTAAATGTATGTGCGTATAGTTTACTTTAGTTTGATGAATTATGGACTTGTGATGTATGGATGTTGTGTATAAATCCCACTGAAGAACTGAAGAGGATATGACTTAGGTTGTGTATCTATCCCACTGAAGAGGATAAATCCCACTGAAGAGGATATGATGTTTATAAATCCCACTGAAGAGGATAAATCCCACTGAAGAGGATATATTGTATATGAATCCCACTGAAGAGGATATATTGTATATGAATCCCACTGAAGAGGATATGATACCTGTTTTGAGTTGATAATTATATACATTACTTGAGTATAATGTTATTTCGCGTTTTACTTGTTTTGTGTATCTCGTCGTGGATATGGTTGTGTTGTTCATAGAGGCTCACTGTAAGTCATGTTTTGCCTCTACTCGTATATTATGATTGTTGACGATGGTTTCTAATGGACCATTACTACGAACTCACCAACCTTGTGTTGACTATGCTTAGTACACTTTTCAGGTAACCAGGTTATCCAGGGCGTGGAGTTTGATTTGTTTGCTTGCTGTTGAACCCGGACTGGACTTATATGGATCAAGGATCCATTTGCCTTATGTTGCATTGTATTTAGGATTGATAGCCTTCTTTTGTTGTCATTTGTAATCTTGATGTTTACTTGCTCCTGTTGTATTTCGTTACTTGGTTATCATTTGTATGGATTCACTGAATCCTCTAATTGCATTTAGTTTGTTCTATTGTAATTCCACCTGGTGCTATGTGATTTCCGTGATATTCCGAGCCTCGGCTTGGGGTGTTACAGAATGGTGGCCCATGCAGGTCGTAGAGAATTAGGCGGTTTGACCTAGACTACGGCTTAAGTTAAAACTCTTCATATAGCATGCATGGTTAGGAAATTTGTGTGCAACATGAATTATGTGAACCTTAAAAAGTGTATATTGTGAGTTCGTAGTTAAGACCACTTATGTGATGGATTGAATGCAACGTGATGAATGTGGAATGGGTACAATGTGGTTAATGTGTGCATTGATTGAAAATTTATTGTCATTGATATGGATTGTTGCTACTGATTGATGTTTGTTGGATGCGTTAGAGCAAAATGAAGTTATGGTGTTAACTTAGTATAATATTGTGGTAACCCTAAAAGAACCCGATCAACTCTTTTATGGTCGCCCAACATTATAACAAGTTAATGACATCATGGATTGCGCACGTGTGGCTTAAAGTATAATAAGGAACCGATATGCTTAATGGAAGTTGATTTGGTGGAGGGTTAGCCGTTGGTACACCCTGTATACATACCCGATCAATAACTAGAAGGCATATCGAATTCGGATTATACTTTGAATCATTCGTGTTAGTTGCTTGGCTTAGTGTATAATAGGGAACCGATATGCTTAATGGAAGTTGATTTGGTGGAGGGTTAGCCGTTGGTACACCCTGTATACATACCTGGTCAATGACTAGAGAGCATATCGAATTCAGATTATACTTAACCCATTGGTGTTAATTGTTTGATTTTATGATGTATTGAGCATGATTACTTGAATTAATAATGAACGATTGTAATGAAATTGACATGATAATATGCTAAGTAACAATCTCATAGGATTCTAGCACTTTTGCCGTAGCTTAATGATATGAAATGTGTATGTGGTATCGGTATGAGAGCATTGACTACTTGTGTGACTAACATGTGAGCATTTGAGACTAACTCTCGGGTCAACGTGTCACTTGCTTTATAGAGATGGTGAGACCAAGGAGAACCGGAACGAACAATCGGACTGAACCGGAAGAACCTCAACCGGAAGCTCAACCGGAGGTACAAGGAGGTAGAGGTAGGGGTCGTGGTAGAGGCCAAGGAAGGGGTCGTGGTGAAGTTCCTGAGCCAAACTTGGCTGAAGTGATCGCTCAAACGGTCGCCAATATCATGCCGACCATAATTGCTCAAGTCACGGCGAGTCTTAGGCAAAACAATGAGCCTCAAAACAATGAAGCCCCAGAAAATGTGAATAATGAAAATGCACAACCTCAGGACGAAGAAAACGAAGAAGAGGAACCAGTGAGAATTGATAACCGTATACCCATGTATTATCAATACGGGGGATACCGACAGGGTTGTATATTCAAGGATTTCAAAAGCTGTGGGGCACCGGAGTTTAATGGGAGAGGTGGCCCCACTGAGTGTATAAGGTGGTTTGAAGAGATCGAGGCAGTGATTGAAAGAAGTCATTGCACATATGACGACCGGATTTCTTATGCATCCGGCATGTTTAAAAGCGACGCCTTGAGTTGGTGGAACCAAGAGATAACTTTGGGGCGGACTTATAACTTGGAATGGATCGATTTCAAGAACAAAGTGAAGGCAAAGTTTTGTCCTCCCTATGAACTACAAAACTTGACCATTGAGTTTGTTAATCTCAACATGGAGGGAGCCGATTACAAGAGCTATGTAAGACGATTTCAGGAGTTGTCTACCCTCATTCCTCACTTGGTGGATTCCGAGTCTCGAGCTATCGAGAAGTTTGTATTGGGCTTGAACCCTCAGGTCCGATCTTATGTGAATGCTAACATGCCTACTTCTTTGGCCGATGCTGTCAACCGAGCCGGTAGTGTGACTGAAGACTTGTTGAGGAGCGGTGTCTTGAGTAACTCCTCAGCAAACAAAAGAAAGGAAATGGGAGAATCAAGTGGGGTGAAGAAAATGGGAAGGTTTGATCCCAAAGATGCTATTAGGGGCAGAGTGATGGCGGCGACGGGACCGGTGAAGAAAGCTTATGCGGGACCTCATCCGTTATGTGAAAGATGCAACAATCACCACCCCACTAACGTTCAATGCAGGGCGTGTTTTAATTGCAACCAAGTTGGACACATGTCCAAGAATTGTAGAGCACCGAAAGCGGCGCCATTGAATGTAGTACCCCTTCAAACCATTCATCCTCAAGGCAACTTTCCATGGGGTACGTGCTTTAAATGTGGAAGCCCTGATCACTACCGGAATAATTGTCCACAATGGATTGGTCAACAAGTTGAAGTGGCGGTCCATCCGAATCAACTCCAAATTACTGGGCCGAACCAAAACCGTGGCCAACAAGGCCATCAAGTTCATCCTCGTGGCCGAGCTTTTGCGGGAAATGGCAATGGAGGCCAAAATGATCCAAACGTTGGTTAAGGTACCTTTCTCTTCACGGTTATGATGTTATGGCACTATTCGATATCAAAACCGACTATGACCTCGTTTATCCTAACGTTACTCCCTTGAATTATGCTCGTTCGTGTGTTTTGGAAATTATATGTTTAAAGATTTCGGGTGTTTAACGACTCACTAACCAAATTTGGTCAAATACCCCGTGTGTACCTCTTAACCCTAGAAGGCGACAAACTCTTCAAGTACGATTGTGCTCTATGACGTTAAGGTTCCTGGCAATAAAGTGAATAAAATCTGAATGCAACGGTTAATATGATTCTTAATTATGTAGTAGGGTTACTGATGCAAAAATATCTAACGGTAGGATTTTAGGGTTTCATGCAAATTGTCAACTCAAGTGTCCTTAGAGCTACCATCTCAAGAGTCTGAAAACTAACGTCGCCCCTTTTAAATCATGAGTCTCCCGAACGCTTTTCCGGGTGACTTACCGGGCTTGTCCCATTTCGATAACTTAAATTTCGTATACGCTTAACTACTTAACATCGCGCGCGTGGTCAAAACCCTTATGGACTTCTGAGATGTGAATAAGTGTGTAGTGACAGACCCAGGGAGAGATTTGAAGGAAAACGAATTGCGATGGACTTCATTATGAAGTCGCCAAAGACAAGAAATGGGTTGATGTGTGGTGGAGATCGCTAGAGTTGAGGCCTAAGTACCCACATTTGTTTAACGATTAGTGATTTGTTGAATTTCGGGACGAAATTCTTTTGACGGGGGAATAATGTAACATCCGTGAGTTTTGACTCGTTGACTTTACATGTAAAATGACTAACAATTTAGATAAATGAAGTTGTCGGGTCGTTTTGGTGATTTAATGACAATGTGGAAACTATTTGGGTCGTTTCGTGAATTTAATGACATTGTGTGTTTCGAGTCGATAACACGTTTTGATGGGTGTTTAAATGTGTAACGATTGTATTTTGGCGGGAGAAGAGAAGCGGGTCGGCCCGTGGGTAGTCCATGACCCACCAGCCACCAATGATCCATCCTCCCCCTTATCCTTCCCTTCCCCTCTCATTTTTCTATCTTCTCTTTTCTTTCTTTCTCTTTTCTCTCTAAGTAAAAAGCAAGACCAAACCATCTCCTCTCTTCATTTCTCTAGCATCATTTGGCGTTTTGGAACTAGTTTAACTCGAGAATCATCACCGTCTTCATCTCTTTGTCACCACATCGAAGAATCAAAGTCATAGTGCAAGGTTTTACCCATTTTGACCTAATTTCGGGTTCTAGCTCAAAGAGAAGTTTTGGTGAGTCTAATTCATCCCATTTACTCCTACTTATGTTTGTTTATGCATTTCTAGTCACCTTGAACATTTACAAGTCCTAAATCGGCTTAAATCTTGTTTTGGGTCAAATTAGGGTTTGCTTAGGGTTTGAAGGTTTTGGGTGTGATTTTGATGTTTTGGTCGAATTTGTGGATTGGGTTATGTTTATTTATGGTTAATGGTGTTTATTTATGCTTCAAATTAAGTTACAAGTCTCTACAAATCGATTTGGGTTGGTTTGGGTCGAATTGGGGGTTTTTGGTTTAGGTTTCCTGCATATGCTGGTGCTGCTGCTACTTCTGGTCAGTTTTGGGCCACTGCGGCGCAGTGGGAGGGCATAGTCCCCACTGCGGCGCAGTGAGCTTGGCTAGGCCCACTGCGGCGCAGTGGCTAGGCTCTGGTTGGTTCGTGGTTAGCCCACTGCGGCGCAGTGAGCTTGGCTATGGCTCACTGCGGCGCAGTGGATAGGTTCTGGAATATATACGCGCGTCAGTTTTCAAACGTTAATAACTTTTGATCCGTAAGTCCAAATGAGTCATATGACCTATCGTTGGAATCGTAAGAGAGTCTAGTTTCACGTGGTAACCTTCATTTTGTACGAATCTTAGTGCATTTCTAAAAATGTCTAGTCAAAGTGTCTCGTTCTTAACCGGTAAGGTTGTAGAAGCGTTTATGGGTTGGCGACTCGACTTAAACTTGCTAAACCAACTTGTTTATGATTATAGGTTTGACATTATGATATATGGCATGATTTGATAGGTTGTGGACGTGTGGGGCCCAACACTCGCTATTAATCTTTCATTTACTCGACTTAAGCTTCTTTGCCGATCAAGGTGAGTTTCGTAGCTCCCTACTCAATAGAGATTCGGGCTGAAAAGTGTACATATACGTGTTGTGTGTTTGTTTGGTCGACTTGATTGCCTGTCTAGTTAATTTCTGATTGATTGCCGTTTAGTAGATAGTTATGATTGATCGTGTGATGGTTTACGACTGTGTTTGTGATATTGTAACTCTTTAGGGTAGAAGTACATACATTGAGGTCGGCTTTACTTTCAAAGAGTTTTAGGTGTGGTGGGAAGGCTGCGGACGACCCTATACATAAGCATCTAGAACCTGATGAAAGTAAAACCCCCCGAAATGAATGTACGTATTGTTTAGAGGAATTGATGGATGTTGAGAATGTGTGGATATTCATATACGTTTTGTTATACTTGACTTGTGCGGTGCACACTCAAACATACTGTTATTGTTGCGTTGATGACGTTATTGATTCGCATTTGATATGCATTATGGTCTCACATACGTATGACACATGATCTGACGTTAATAATTCGCGTACTCATTTATTATACGCAATTGCTTACTCTTATGGACTTGAAATGTTTTAATATTGTGATTAGGATAGTTGTACATACGTGGAAGACGATGATACCCTTAATGAATTGTAGATGTGGTGGGAAGGCTGCGGGTGACCCTATATATAAACATCTATAATTCCTTAAATGTAAAGTCGTATGAAATGTATGTGCATTGTAGTCTGATTGATTTGGGATGCGACGGCGCTGTGATTGAGATTGATGAGACGGTTCAATTCGTTTGATTGACTTAGTTAAGTTGTGAAGTATATTTATTATTATTATTATTACTGCTAGGACAGACGTGCATACATGGAAGTCGGTTATGCCTTCGTTGGGTTCTAGATGTGGTGGGAAGGCTGCGGGTGACCCTATATATAAGCATCTAGGATTCGAAGAAAGTAGAACCCTCCTAAATGTATGTGCGTATAGTTTACTTTAGTTTGATGATTTATGGACTTGTGATGTATGGATGTTGTGTATAAATCCCACTGAAGAGGATATGACTTAGGTTGTGTATCTATCCCACTGAAGAGGATATGATGTTTATAAATCCCACTGAAGAGGATAAATCCCACTGAAGAGGATATATTGTATATGAATCCCACTGAAGAGGATATGTTGTATATCAATCCCACTGAAGAGGATATGATACCTGTTTTGAGTTGATAATTATATACATTACTTGAGTATAATGTTATTTCGCGTTTTACTTGTTTGTGTATCTCGTCGTGGATATGGTTGTGTTGTTCATAGAGGCTCACTGTAAGTCATGTTTTGCCTCTACTCGTATATTATGATTGTTGACGATGGTTTCTAATGGACCATTACTACGAACTCACCAACCTTGTGTTGACTATGCTTAGTACACTTTTCAGGTAACCAGGTTATCCAGGCGTGGAGTTTGATTTGTTTGCTTGCTGTTGAACCCGGACTGGACTTATATGGATCAAGGATCCATTTGCCTTATGTTGCATTGTATTTAGGATTGATAGCCTTCTTTTGTTGTCATTTGTAATCTTGATGTTTACTTGCTCCTGTTGTATTTTCGTTACTTGGTTATCGTTTGTATGGATTCACTGAATCCTCTAATTGCATTTAGTTTGTTCTATTGTAATTCCACCTGGTGCTATGTGATTTCCGTGATATTCCGAGCCTCGGCTTGGGGTGTTACTAGTTATATGTATTTTGTTAAGCTTTGTTAAGAGCTCCAGACTTGTGTTTGATAACGAAAGGAAATTTTTGTAGGAAGCTTACCCAACGTGCGTGCATCTTGTCAACCGTCTTCTGACTATTAATAAACTTTAAGGCTTGATGATCGGTGAACAAGACAAATTCTCTTTGAATCAAGTAGTGTTCCCATTGCTTCAAAGCTCTAAACACAGCATAAAATTCTTGGTCATAGGTGCTCCATTTTTGTCGTGCTTCACATAATTTTTCGCTAAAAAATGCAATTGGTTTTCTCTCTTGGGAAAGGACAGCTCCTACGCCCACTCCACTAGCGTCACATTCAACCTCAAAGACTTTGTCAAAATCTGGTAATGCTAAAACGGGGGCGGTGCACAACTTGTCTTTAATCAGAGCAAAGCTATGATCCTGTTCGGGACCCCATTGGAATTTTCCTTTCTTCAAACATTCGGTAATAGGGGCTGTGATGGTGCTAAAATTTCGCACGAACCTCCGATAGAAAGTTGCGAGACCATGAAAACTGCGAACGTCCGAAACAGTCTGGGGGGTCGGCCACTCTTTGATTGCGCGGACCTTCCCCTCATCGACCTCAACACCGTTTTCTCCGACAACAAAGCCTAGGAACAAGAGCTTATTAGTACAGAAAGTACATTTCTGTAGGTTCACATATAGTTTGTTCTTTTGAAGGGTGTCGAGAACGCGTCGTAGATGCTCCAAGTGGTCTGGCTTATTCTTGCTGTAAATAAGAATATCGTCGAAGTAGACGACCACATATGAACCAATGAAGGGTCGTAGTACATGATTCATTGTCCTCATAAATGTACTGGGTGCGTTGGATGTTCCGAAAGACATCACTTTCCATTCGTAGAGACCGAAAGGTGTTTTGAAGGCTGTTTTCCATTCGTCTCCTGGTCTAATTCGTATCTGGTGATACCCACTTCGGAGGTCGATCTTCGAGAAAACACAAGCACCAGCTAATTGGTCCAACATGTCTTCCAACCGAGGGATAGGAAAACGATATTTAATAGTGATCTTATTGATTGCTCGACTGTCAATGCACATTCTCCATTGATTTCCTTTCTTGGGCACAAGGAGAACAGGAACTGCACACGGGCTTAGACTCTCGCGAATAAAACCTTTCTGTAACAGGTCTTCGATTTGTTTTCTTAAAATCTCGGTTTCCTGCGGGTTCATACGGTAATGAGGGAGGTTTGGTAAACTTGCGCCGGGAACTAGATCGATCTGATGTTGGATGTTTCGCATGGGGGGTAGTTTGTTTGGGAGATCTTCTGTGATCAAATCTTTGAAGTCACTTAGCAATTCGTTGACTTCATGGGGAATATCAGAATGTAACGTCTCTTCAGTTAAGAGACCTTTGATTACTATTGGGTACACGACGTCTGTGAGTTTCAAGGCTTCTTCCATGGCTTGTCCACTATCGGTGATGATTAAGAAATTATCACATTTCTTCTCTGTACTTTTCTCAAAGTGTAGGACGGGGGCCATGGCTATTTTGCGGTCACTCCATTTGAACAGCATGACGTTGTCTCTTCCCCGATGAGTAACATCGTTGTCATACTGCCAGGGCCGACCGAGTAAAACATGGCAAGCGTCCATGTCAATGACATCACATAACACGTCTTCTTTGTAATATTTGCCAATAGAAATAGGAACCTTACATGATTCGGTGACTCGAACTTGAGGCCCCTTCTTCACCCAACCAAGCGAATATGGTGAGTCATGTGGTTGTGCTGATAATTTCAAGTGAGCGGTCAATTTCTTTGAAACCAAATTTTCGCAGCTGCCATTATCCACAATTAGGTTGCATACTTTGCCTTTGATGGTGCAGTGTGATCTAAAAAGATTCTTTCGTTGCCCGTCATATTTTGGTGAGAAAAGGACGTGTTGGAGCACGATGTTTACCCTTTCTTCAGCTTCCTCCTCAGCGAATTCGGCCCCCTCGTACTCGTTTTCATGGTCTTCGCCTTCTACAAAACCAACAGTCTTACGGGAGGGACACTCGTTGGATCGGTGGCCAGACTGGCCACAACGGTAGCACTTGATTCCCGTCGGTCGTGCATACGGATTCGAGGGTTTTGCTTTGTCATCCTTTGGCAGGGGATTCGGGTGACGGGTCTGGTTGCCACCCGAGCTTGATGCACCCCCCTTTTCTTTACCGCTAAGATTGTCAACGGAGTCCGATTGGTTTGGAAATCGTCGATAAGTCGACGAGAAGGCTGAAGTACGGTTGGTTTTCTCCATGAGTTCGGCTTTTAGAGCTAAGCTTGAGGCTTCTGTTACTGTCCAGACTGTCTGAAGACCAATCTTGTCTTGAATGGAACCCTTTAACCCGTTAATGTAGCGAGCCACCTTCTGACCTTCTGTTTCTCCAAGTTCATTGCGTTCTGAGAGGCGTAAGAATTCTGTTGTATATTCGGCAATGGTCCTGGTTCCTTGAACACACCCGAGATACATCTTGTACAAGATTTGTTCATAGTCTTCTGGTAGGAATCGTTCCATCATTAGTTGCTTCATCTTCCGCCATGACTTAATAGGTGATCGTCTTTGTCTTTGACGTTGCAGTACTAGTTTGTCCCACCACACTGCTGCGGTGCTTTTCAAACGATAAGCCACCACCTTTATCTGTTTCCTCTCGGGCACCTCCATAACTTCAAAGAACCGATCGACTTCTATTTGCCAATCGAGGAACTCTTCCACACCCATGTTCCCATAGAAATAGGGAATATCGGCTTTAATTCTATAGCCTTGCTCATCACGGTTATTTCGGGGTTCTTCGTCTTCTTCTTCTTCTGAACTAGAATCACTGACAGTGTGGTTATTGTTGTTGCGGTTGTGTCGCGCTTGTTCACCTCCTCTATCTCTTCTTTGGTTATTTTCATTTAACAGGGTGGTGAAGTTGGTGGTTAGGGTTGTAAGGGCTGCAGTAAAGGCTGCTGTAATCCCTTCCAAATCCGCTCTTGTGAGAGGTTGTGGTGGTTGTTCTCCCGACATGACGTAGGGGTAAGGAAGCGGGAGAAGACCTCGCTTTGATACCAACTGACGTAGTCGAAATACGTGGACGAAATCAACAGCCGTTGAATCGAAAATGTCCTGGGCTAAAAAGCCACAAAATAAAAGATTAATAAAACTTGATATCCTTCTCAAACATAACCAGTGTTTAAATACAAATAGAAAATAACCATTCCTTGAAACTAGGAATATGGACCATCAAAAGAAAGCTTAATCGATTGGAAATAGGAACTAAATTAATAGTCATTAATCATGGTGACCCACCAGATCCTCTGCATCAGTTCTGTATTCAAAGTATGATGATACAACTATAAGTCTTTTGATTAAAATACAGCCTTACAACTTTTAATATAGTACTTTAATGGATTTTAGGCCCGTGTCTACAGGACTTATCAGTATTAGATGTTAGTTTATTATGATTTAAAATTTAGTTTAAAACTTTTAGTAATAAAAAAATGATCTATATTATAAAACTTTGAGTTTATATTGAAATATTTTTTAAAATATGTTTATCGAAGTTGTTTATTGTGACATACATAACGATATTTGAATATTACAAAATCATAATATGTCCATCAAAGTTGTAGATTGTGACATACTTAACGATATTTGAATATTAAAAAAATCATAATAGGTCATTATTATTTTATATGTTTTATTGTTACACATGATATATTACATTCTTATTTTATACTATTAGAATATATCTTTGGTGTTTCTATAAACATGACATTTTAACATGTTTTGTTTTTCTTACATGTGTCATGACAATTACTAAAAACAACTTCAAAAAAGATAATAGTACAATTACTTTTAAAATCTTAATATATTTAAGATTAATTTTTATATTTATATGATAGCACGTACAATTAATATATATATTAGTTATCATTCTATTGAATATATATTAGCTATTATTCTATTTGATATATATTAGCTATTATTCTTTTTTATTTATTGAAATTATTGGTTAAAAAGATGTAAATTTATGATGAAAAACAAAAAAGTATAAATTAAAGTCAAAATTGAAAACAAAAGTCAACTTTAGGAAATAGAATGTTTGATATAAGTTATTAGAAACTGTCTTTTAGTATATTAAAAGATACATATTAATGTAATTAGTAGTTGAAGCTTTCCGTGGACCCATATTTTTTAATTTATAATTTATATATAAAACTGAATAAATGTAAATTAATTTAGACATGGTTATTTAATTAATTTTGAAAAATTGAATTGGTTGGTCAATTGAGGTTAGGTCAGTTGTTCTTTAATATATATTAAGATTAAGATTAAGATAATTATTATTTTGTAATCTTGAAACGTGTCTGGGTTACCTTTTGGGTATAATAAATCAAATTAGTTAACTAATGATATATTGTTTATTTTTTTTTGTATAATCAATGTTTATCTTACTTTTAGTGTTTAAAATAGTTAAATGAATATCTATGTTTATTTTAAATTATGGTATATTGTTTGGTCGACATTTACATGAATTAGTTTTATTTTTGTAATCTAATTTATATTAATTAATTAATGATATAGTAAAATTTAATTGATGACATAAGCATATGCCAATTTAAAAAAATTGAGCGATAATGTGTTGGTCAATATTTAATATATAAAGATAAAGATGGTTTTATTCAAACATATTGTAATGAATTATTTAATTTGTCCAAAGATGTCATTTACACAACTATTAAAAATTTTATTTAATGATAAATTTGGGTTTAGCGATTAAAAACTTTTAAACCGAAAATCTCTGTATCATATTATATCATATTAAGACTTATGTTCGCACAATGCGGCGGCGGTGGGGGTAGTGGTGGCGGCGACGGGTGGTGGGTGGCGGTAGTGCGGCAGGGCGGTGACGGTGGTGGGGGCGGCGGTGGTGGTGAATGTAAAAGTAATTGATGTTAAAGGTAGTAGTGTAGTTATTTAAAGTTGGGGGGTTTATGTTGTAAATTATTTCATTAAGGGTATTATAAGTATATTAGGTAAAGATGTTTAAATTAGTGAATAAAGAGAAGAGTATTTTTGGTTTTTTCAAAAGTCAGAAAGTTTAAGAAAGAAAAAAAAATTTAGCCAGTATAGATTAATAAAGACTTTTAATTATAGTAGGTCTTTGGTTATTTGGGTATCGGTATCGGGTAACTGGAATCGGGTATTTGGGGCTGGGAATAGGTATCTAACCTTTTTTTTAATCACCCAACAATACACGATGTAACACCCCAACCTATATCTAAATGTAAATTTAAATCTAAATCTTCGCTAGTCGCTGATTCCAAATAGTAAATATATATAAAAAAAATTGTTTTTTATAAATTCTAAAATATTTACAATTTTTTTTTTGAAAGTCAGAGCGGATAAATGGCTAACACCTCCAACTTTGATGCGCCCACGCTGGGTTCGAATCTTGGCAATGCCCTAAAGGGTTTGCTCTCCCATGTGTAGATGAGTATAACATTGCTAAGGCCCCTCACCACATTTAAATTATCTAATCTATCTAAATCTAAATACTAATTAAATGAAGAGCTTAAAATATACTTGTCATCACATATTGTATTTTTTATATTTTTTTTTAGAACGGCGTGTTAGTTGGTTAGTGGTTCGAACCCTAGCAGTGACATCCAAGCGGCAGTATGCTAGAGGTTGGAACCTGAAGGCACCCCTGGAGACCAAGGGTGCGATAACACGGCACACGTCTGAAGAGGTAAATGCCGAAACCATGAGGAATTGAGATTCGATCCCTGATCTCCAAGCCAACATCCCTCCCCAGAACCCCCAAAGAAGGCCCCAGGTGGCCACTTGATCTAAGACCAAGTGGTTAGTACTGTTTAATATATCTTTTTTTTTTCTTTTTTTTTACTCCTAAATTACACGCATGTTATGAAACTTAATACTTTTGAAAAAACCCCTACAGTTTTATGTTGACGTCTTTTATTATTATTATTATTATTATTATTATTATTATTATATTATTATTATTATTATTATTATTATTATTATTCTTCTTATTATTATTATTATTATTATTATTATTATTATTATAAAATCATCACTTTCATTAGAAATTAATAGGATTTACAAGAAATTAGTGGGAACCCGAGATACTATCTGGGCCCCACTCCTCTAGCTATAGCAATTATTATTATTATTATTATTATTATTATTATTATTATTATTATTATTATTATTATTGTTAGGACGGATAAGACGATTATTATTATTATTAAAAGGGTTAAAGTTATTATTATAATAATAATAATTATTATTATTATTATTATAAAACATCACTTTCATTAAAAATTTCATAGAACTTACAAGAAATTAGAGGGGAGCCGCGATACTATCTGAGCCCCCACTCCTCTAGCTATAGCAAAACTGATCCTATGAAAAATATGAGTAGAAGCACGCGCCCCAATGTCTTGAGTCACGGAGAACTTTCGGATCCTTTTCAGTAGGGCCACTGAATCCTTCTCAAGTTCTCCAAAGGAAGAGAAAGAGAAGGGGAGAAACCCATATCCAATGGTAGCACACTTAGCCTCATACTTGACGCGTTTACGTTGTGCGGCTTCAGAGACCACACGACCAGGCACAAAATCAATCATACCAGTTTGCGTCAAGGGAGATGAACCTGTGAGATCAACACATACATCAAGCCCCCTGTCCCATGAGTATAACAACACGTCAGCAGGACGTAAGCGATTGTCACTGTCTCCACTAAGCCCGATATCAACTTCTTTGAGGACTGAAATCCCCGAACGAGTGCATATGTCAATAAGGGTGTCGCGGACTACATTATGTCGATGTTTAATACCAATCATAAGCAAATTTAACGTCCATCTCCATATAATAAAAGTCTTAGCTATAAGTTATTTAATTATATTTTTTTTCTCTATATAAAATCAATCGTAAAATAAATATAGTCGATTCATACATCGTACGAGGTTGAATAATAGTAAAAATAACTGATGAACATACACAGAGACTATATAAGGTCTCTAAACCATTTTAATTTTAGTAGAGGAAACTATACATGTAAAACATCTAGCGCGTTTACATAAAAATAACCACGATTAAAATTGTATAATTTTTAGAGATAAAAAGTTATCTCTCTATATAACTAAGAGAGAATAGTTTTTTTCCTAGGTGACACTTCTCTTTTCGTGCCAACTAGGCTTTTTGCTTAGGTGGCATTTTCTGGTAATTTTAATGTTTTTTTAGATATATTGACATTTAAATATATATTTTTAGTGCTTATGTGGCACTTCATTTGCCACGTCATTATTTGTCTACGTGGACATTTGTTTTTTTTTTATCAATTTTAAATAGCAAATAAAAAAGCCAAATACATGATTAGAACTCATGACCTAACTAACCACTTGATCTAACTTAATATTTGTTTATTTTTTGCAAACTACGGTAGATATTCAATGAATATTAAAACTAATTAAAAGACATTGATAATATAATTATCAATCTTTGTAACTTATCACTTTCTATTTTCCTTTTGTATTTAATTATCTTTGTACGTGAAATATAATTTACTTTAATATAATATAAAACTAGATTATATTGATAATTTTATCTAATATTTTACTATCCGATTATATTATCAATGTTAAATTAGATATTTACTTTACCAATTTCACACACATATTTTTGATATTTGTTTTATATTCGATTTAATTTCCTCTTCACCTTTATATCTTCTTTTTCCTTTTTTTCTTTCTTTATTCTACTTTTATATATGTTCTTTTCAGATTTTACATGCATAATAAAAGTATAATATCATTAAAAATATTTTTAGTTATTATTATTATATAACATTTATTAATACTTTTGACGTATATATGTTAATCATTGTTTTCAAGTAATATTACTTAAAATATTATATTTGTAATCAATTTAATGTAATGTGTATATTATGCATCGCATGGGGCATAATCTAGTATATTTATATAAGATAATAAAGTATACGATATCGATATCAATCAGATTTATTTTTTTATTTTACCCTTTAAAGTTTCTATCTTTTAACTTTTATCCCTCGTTAAAGTTTTCATTTTCAGTTTTTTAACATAAGAGGTACAAGCTTATGTAGCACAGCTCATTTTCTTTATTTTTAATTTTTGTCTCTCATCAAATAGTCTCTTACCAAAGTTTTTATTTTTAGTTTTTTACACCAAACTTTGGGTTCTCATGTTTTTATAAAACAAGTTTCACATATTTACGGTTTTTTTATTTAAACATTTGGTTTTGGTTATTTTCTTTTGTTCCGTTATATATAATGTTTCTTTAATAAATAGTAATTTGTTTACTTTTCTCCGTTTTGTTATAATAACCTTGATTATATATATTATATTTCTTTTTTTGTCAATATAATCATTGCTACATACTTCCTATCATGTTGATAAGTTTTTCTTATTAAGATAATTGTTATATTATTGGTCAGTTGTTTTTTGAGTGACAAATTAAGATACTTGCAATAACGTGTCTTTCAATATCGAATAGTAATCTTTGTCTTCTTACATTTTTACCCCAAATTTTCTACCTTTTAAGTTTTGTGGTTAACAATTTTTTTTTTTACACCAAAGATTTAATATTCATTTAATTACTATTTTTTATGCAATTGGTACAACGCTCTTAAACATATGATACTTGCAACAACGTGTCTCCCAACAGTGAATTTATTATGTATGTATCTAAAACTTTGTTATGAAAAAGTGTTTTACCACAATTAAAAATATTTAATAAATAAAAAAGGACACGTGTCGATCAAGAATTACGCCACATGTCGTTCAAAAATACTCAAATCCTGTTTTAGTTTATTGGTAGATATGTATAACTATCTATACATACTCTTTAAATACAGTAGTAACACTTTGACTAAATAATTTATGGAAAATGTTAACTATAGCCTTGGAGTATGGTTTGCGTGTGTAAAAAAAATATACTTGTATCAAAAGTTGACCCTCTGAATTTTATAACAAAAATACAGTTACTATTATTTTATACCCAAAATTATTCAAGGGGTTGAGTTTAATTTACTTTGAGTATAATTTTGAATGTTTGACTATTATTACCTTTTTAGGAATTGAAGCTATCAATCTATGATTTGCAGCTGCATAACTGTATAATATTGATCTAATCAATTAATAGATTATATTGACAGCTATGCAGTTGCAGTTGTCAATATTATACATGACTTTTTATTCATCTACATTTCCGGATTTGGTTTTGTTTACCTTTTCAAGTTAGTGTTTTGGTAGTCCTAACGGAAGTCAGTTTTTCAGGCTAGAGACGGAGCTTATTGATGAAATTATCGAAGACATCTACAGTAGATTAGGTGTACTCTTGATGTCTAAACCGCCAGACCTTATAGGGATGGAACATCATATTTGCTTAATCAGTTCATGGTTGAAAGATGGATCAACTCATCCTGCTGACATTCTCACTATTTATGGTATGGGCGGGATTGGGAAGACATCTTTGGCCAAATTAATCTATAGCTTGCACCGTTGTCAATTCCAAAGAAGCAGCTTTATTGAAGACATTAATAGGAAATGTGATAAACTACTAAGTTTCCAAAAACAGCTTTGTGCTAACATTTCAAGAACAAGTTCAGTAGAAGTTTCTGATATTTCTGTATACACCTGTACGATTGAGAAGGTGCTATCATCTAAAAAAGTGTTAATAGTACTTGATGACGTTGATGATCTTGACCAGTTGAAGAATTTACTTGGAAATAAAGGTTTTCATAAGGGGAGCAAAATCATAATTACGACCAGAGATGCATCGTTAACCAAGAAGCTAAAACTAGAGAACTCAGATGTTCAACCCAAACATACAATGTGCTTACTTGAAGGTTTGAGTTTTGAATCATCACTGGAACTTTTTAGTTTGCATGCATTCAATTGCAACAGTGTCAAAAAAGGTTATGAAGCGATGTCCAAAAAGCTTGTGAATTATTGTGACGGACATCCACAAGCTCTTATAGTAATGGGCCGTAATCTTTGGGACAGAAGTCGAGCTGCATGGAAGGAATACATAGATGGGCTAAACGAAGAAACAGATTCTCGTATCAGAAAGAAATTGCAAATGAGCTTTGAGTCTCTGCAATCCAAAAATGATAAAGAATTATTTAAGCATATTGCTTGTTTTTTTGCCGGGAAGGATAGACTTTTTGCTGAAACAATTTTACACAAATGTGATATCGGCACACTAAATGGGATCAAGAATCTCATTGATAGATGTCTTCTCAAAATTGGACCACGAAACGAATTAAAGATGCATCAGTTACTTCAAGATATGGGAAAAGATTTCGTGCGGCAAGAACATCTTAGACCATGGGGACGTAGTCGAATATGGTGTCATAAGGAGTTTTTCCAAGTGTTGTGAAAGAAAAAGGTAAGAGACCGTGTATACTTGTCCATATTTATCCTTGGACTTGGTATTTTGTGTTATATGCATACACTTACCTTTAACTTTTTTCTATTTTAAATTCCCTTTTCTCTTAGGATAAGGGAACTCTTAAAGGCATCATCCTTGACTGGAGTGTGCGTGGGGAAGATACGACACATGGATCACTTGAGGTCGAAATGGATGTACTGAGAACCATGGATAGTTTAATTCTCCTACAACTCAATCATGTTAAATTAAAGGGATCTTATAACTTCCCTAAAAATCTAAGATGGTTGTGTATGCATGGGTTTCCTTCACGCTCTTTACCTTCAGACTTGCCGATGGGGAATCTGGTAGTTCTTGACATGAGCTACAGTAAAATTGAATCTTTCGACTTGTCTAATTGTAATCT
This sequence comes from Erigeron breviscapus, assembly GCA_034093135.1. Lineage (NCBI taxonomy): Eukaryota > Viridiplantae > Streptophyta > Magnoliopsida > Asterales > Asteraceae > Erigeron > Erigeron breviscapus. The sequence continues at coordinate 218,153,790 of CM067167.1, read as the reverse complement.
TGAATCATTTCAACAGACTGAGAAGAGGAGGAATGTAAGAATTCGAAGCATCCTCTTCATTTATTTGTTTATTCATGTTTAGTTACTGCAATTTATTAAATTATTGAACTTGTCTTTATTTCAACAGTTGCTTGGATCATTGAAGATTCTTAATCTGAGTTTCTCTTATCAGCTTTGTCGTCTCCAAGGCCTTTTCAAACTCCCTGCACTTGAACGTTTAATACTTGCTGGTTGCAGAAGTTTGGTTGAAATTTGTAGATCTATTGATAAATGCACTGAACTAGTCGTAATTGATTTAAGCTACTGCATCATGCTTAAAAAGCTTCCAACGACTGTGTCCAAGCTAAACAAGCTAGAAGCACTCTCTCTTGATGGCTGTAATCTTGATGAACTCCCCCTTGAAGTAACAAATAAGGATTCACTCTTAACACGAGCCTCCAAGCTTCTTCCTCTGACACTAAGGAGCCTCATGTAATGTCCTCCAAAATATGTTTAGCAACGTCATTAAATTACAAGCCATCTGAATGTGATGGGTGTTATGAGTCATTTCCAATGGCATTCAGTAGCCGATCTATGTTAGACGAGTTAATTTTAGATGGAAATCCGATTGTTTTCTTGCCCAATTGTGTTAGAAGCATTCGGAGAATTGAGTTGCTCAGTTCTGAAGAACATGGTATGCTAAAGAAACTCAAACACCCTCCATGCACAAGAAGAAATTTGAAATTTAGCTGATGGGACTTGCTAAAGGAAATACTAGCAATGCCCTCGATCACCAGAGCACTCAGCATATATTCAATAGCACAATCCTTGACTGGAATTGAAGGCATCGTACAAATCCAACAAATAGCAGATATTAAAGAAGATGTAATATATGGACTGGATTGGAAGGATTTAAATTTCATAAATAATCAGACGGTGGAAACTTGGCTTGATTTAAGAAGAAAAAAGCGATCTCAAGTCCAGGTTCGTTCTATATAATCTAATCTTATCTATCTATCTATCTAGCTATCCATCCACCCACTTATAATTATCTAAGGTATTACAATTTATGATAATTAACCTTTTATTTTTCTAGTTGCTTTTTGAGTTTGGAATATTCAACACGTTTTATGGGGGGAAGAGATGCCAAAATGGATTAGGCGTAGCGACAACGAGTCATCAATAAAATTTATCGTACCATCATCTTCTAAGAATCTTAGAGGATTGAATTTCTGCTATCTCCAGACGGGTCGAGATCCAGATAATGGTGTTAATTTACTAACAGTCATAGTTCGTAATAAAACAAAAAAACGCACTTGGATATACAAGAATTATATACACTGGGTCAAAGTAGATAAAGAGTGTCTCATATGGTTAAGCCATTGGATGCTTGGAAAGAATGAGATGGAAAATGGTGATGATGTTACTATTTCTATACCACCCGAGGATGTAAGTGCTAATGTTAGCATAAGGGAGTGTGGAGTTACTTTTGTGTATGATGATGGAACGATGCAAGAAGATGTCTTGGGTGATTACAAGTCATGGGATCACATACTTGGACGGGATCTGTCTGCATTTTGTTTAACAACTGGAGAATACTTCCTAGATAACCATCGCTTTTTCTGGTGGCATATTGACTGTCCAGTTAATCGCCCATTCGTTACAAACGGCGCCTGTTATGAAGGTTGCTTTTTCTAATAACTGCCCTTTATTGTTTTCTAGCTCTTTATTAATTACTTTATTTCCAGGAATATAGAATACTATTATCTGGTGGAATCTTGACAAACTGTAGGATTTACTAAAGTAAAACTCATTGATGTATATTAATCTTCTTTTTTTTAGAAGAGGGAGTATACTTTAGAGCTATTTCTCAAGAAAAGGTTGACATGGTCAGTGGCTCACTAGTGGTACTTTCTGATCCCAAATCCCTTCTGTCATTCCAAACATGTTTATCAACTTATCATGAACTTTTGTGGTGCCAGGATATAGCGTAATGAAAGACTTACAGCTTGCAATATTGCAGTGGATTTAAGGAAATGGTAACATCAAAGTATACTACTTGCCTACTATTATGGGGTTAGGGATTTGTCAAGCAAAGCTCTTATGCTTACACTATACTCCAACTTGAATATTGTTGTTAGCTAGTTTTCACTCCTTTTGTAATCCTTGCAGTTATTGTTTCGGGATGAGTCTAGATTAGTTGTATTGGTTTCTTTCTAGATTTACACTGTAACTGTACTTTTGGCAGCTAGCGCCTTGCTAGTTGCTTTCATTATATAAAATTCTGCCGTTCGTAAAAAAAAAAGAATAGAGTATACATCAGTCATTAGTTGCTTTAGTTTGATATTTCAAACTCTAGGTGGTGATTGTACACCACTAACTTTTAACAAAAATTCATTAAGGTGTTGTACAGTACAATAATGTAAAGCATATTTGGTGGTGTATGGTTAAAAGTTAGTGGTGTACAGATCACTACCCCATTTAAACATTGATTATTTACTATTTACATGGGAACTTTAAGAGTCTATAGCTACAATTCATGATAATCCCTATCAAATATATACAACTACTAATATTTGTAACATTTGCAAAATTTGACTTGTTTGACTATGTGATTATATGTATGATTTTATTGACTAATTTAGTTAATAATAAATGATCGAGTTTAAGTGTGGTTAAATTTGTGTTCTTGGTACTTGTCGTGTATGCAATGATCGTTTCATTCGATGTTGAAGTTAGTCAAGACTTAATTTATTTAGTATTGTGAGATGGGTAGTCCATGGGTCAACCCAAGATCCATCAACCAACCCTATCCCTCCCAAGTCTTCCACTCCCACCCTATCCATCCTTCATTTCCTTACACCTTTCTCTCTCTCATTCATTGCAAGAACACCCAATCACTCTCTCTCTAAATTAAATGCATCAAATTTAATGTTTCAAGCAAGAATTTGTTAGGGTTTTCATCATCATCATCAACAACATATCAAAAGTTTGGGTTTCAAAGTGCAAGGAATATCTCAATTCGGGTCAATTTCGGGTCAAACAGCTTGGTGGAAGATTTGGTAAGTCAAACTTAACTCAAATTCATCATTTTATGTTGTTATGTATGTTTCATAGCCAAATTTAAGTGTTCTTGGTCAAAATCGAGTCAAAAACCGGATTTGGGTCAATCTAGGGTTTCATTAGGGTTTGATTGAGTCAAGATTTGGATTTGGGACTTGTTTTGATGTTATGGAATGGATTTATGAAGTGGGATATGTTTGATTTTGGTTGTTTATGTCTGAAAATGAGTTCTAAACCTTCCTTGGTCGATTCTTGAGTCAAAAATGGGTTATGGATGTGTTTTGGGTCGTGTTTGGCTACAAAGGTTGTGCAGGTCGACCAAAAATATGCGACTCATAATATCCTATGAGTCTCATAACGCAGCTTTTCCCAAATTATTATGCCAAACCATGAGACTCATAAATATTTATGAGTCTCATCACCTGAAGCTCAAAAATCTCTTGCTCACTGTTTCACTATTTGCGACTCATAAATGTGTATGAGTCTCATGACCTGAAGATGTCAACAAAATCCATTTCTTTAGCTATTATGCGACTCATAAGTGTCTATGAGTTTCATATCTTCATCATTCGACTTCTTCCTTTACCAAGACTTCTATGCACTATCCTTAAGCCTCGTTAAACCTTCCTTGAGTCGTTATTAGCCATTTCTATCCAACTTCCATGCGATAAACCTAAAATCACTAGCATAAGCATAAAGCTAAGATTTGACTTGTGAACGTAATGTGTATGGTTGTTAGGTGGTGGACATTTGGCGAACGTTCGACCTACTTAACCTAATATTAACTTATCGTTGCCGAATCAAGGTGAGTTCGTAGCCCCTTACTTCACATGTTTTTGGGGTGAAAAGTGTACAATGTGTTTTCTTGGTTTGTTTGCTCGTTATGTGATCGTTTACTTATTTACTCAAGGTTGTATGCTCGGTTATTTATTGTATCAAGGTTATTTGATCGTTTGGTTATTTTGTCAAGGTTAAATGTTCGTTTAATCGTTTTATCAAGGTTATATGCTCGTTTAATTGTTGAATCAAGGTTGTATGATTGTTATATGTTCGTATCAAGGTTATGTGATCGTTTATCGATCCAAATCAAGGTTTCAAGGTTATGTGATCGTTTATCGATCCAAATCAAGGTTTCAAGGTTATGTGATCGTTTATCGATCCAAATCAAGGTTTCAAGGTTATATGCATTTAATGATCTAATCAAGGTTATATGTTCGTATCAAGGTTATGTGATTGTTATAATTTTAATCAAGGTTAAACGGTTGTTATCCCGACACTTATTTCTTATAGTCAAAACCTACGAACTCACCAACTTTATGTTGACGCATTTTAGTACACTTTTCAGGTAATCAAGTGAATCAAAGGCGTGATGGATGATTGCATTGCATGTGATAGGATTGAGCTTGGACTTTTGTGGATCCGTGATTCATTGTTCCCGTTTATGGGTTATGCCTAGGATCGTTAGCCATCATTTGATCTATTTTTGTAAACTATTGATGGTGTTGTGCTCCTTGTGCATTATTTGATCCGTAACTTGTATTTGTACTTGAATTATGTATGGATTGCTCTAATCCTTGAATGCATTTAGTTGTCTCTACTTAATTTCCATGTCACGCTGAGCTTTTCTAATGATGCCCCATATTTCCGCCTTGTTGGGGTGTTACAGTTAATATACACTACATCCTTTAACATCAATTATTTTCATCCTCCATCTTGAGGGGGGGTCACTACAAGAATTTCGGTTTTTTGCGACGAAATTTTTCGTCGCGAAATCTACCATTTTCGTCGCGAAAAATCATTTGCGACAATGCGTCGCAATAAAGTTGACGTAAAAAACATTTTGCGACGAATTGACTTATGTGGGTCCCACTTTTTACAAGAAAATGAAAAGAAAATGAAAAATATTTCGCGACGAAATTTTTTCGCAAATTCTTTTTCTCGGCGAAATTTTTCTATTTTTGGGAAAAATTTCGTAATATTTTATTATTAGTATTTTTTTCTCAAAATTTAATTTGAAAATTTTTAACCAAAAAAATGGAGGCAAAACAGAAACAACAGGAGGGAAAATGAAAAAAAAATCAAAAATAATAATACCAAAATAATGAAAACTTCAAACATCAAGAATTTAAATTGAAAAAATATTTCTTTTTCTAATAATACAACAATTCCACAAATATCAACATAATAACTTGCCATACTTTTACTAATTTTACATCAAATCAAAAATCATAACATCCTAAACACCTCAACAATAATTGAAGAACAAATTACATAGATTGTACAACAATAAAAAATTTTGACTAAATTTGACTTGTGATTAATGTAATTGAATTTCATGAATTAATGATAAATCCCGAGCGTTTTGTTATGAGCCTTAGCATAATTTGAAGTGCGTTTGTGTTTATGGGTTCGTTTTAGCGTTTAATTGGATAACGAATAGCTATTGGTCGAATTTAGCGGGGCGGGAGCCCATAATTGGACTCCCTAGGCCAGCCACCCACACCACACCACACACACTCCATCTCTTTCTTTTCCTTATCTCTTTCTCCTTTACCTTTCCTCTCTCTAATTTACTCTTTCTTTCTTAACACCAAAAGATCCATCATAAATTCCCATTTAATCTTCCAAAATCTTGTGTTATTATATGTTAAATTAACCTAAATCTTGTAACTAATAATAATAATCATCAAATATCCAAGAATTTGCAAGTTTCAAGTGTTCATCTTTCAAGCCAAAAACGGATTTGAGTTGTAGGTTGAATTGGTAAGTGTTTCTTAGCTTAAAATGTTCCTCTTACATTGTAGAATACTTCCCTTGTCAAAGATCTAAACATTTGGTGGTCGATTTTGGCGTAAAATGTGTGTTTTAGCTCAAAAACGTGTTTTGAATCAAATCTTTGGAAATTGGAAGTGGGTTTGTGAAATGGTATGTTTTTATGGTGTGGTTATACTTGAATTTGATCGTGTCAAAGTTTGGTTAACGGATTCTAAGTGAAAATGGGTCGATTTGTGCCAAAATTGTGTTTAGTTCCTGGAAACTGAAGAGTTGTGTCGCAACTTTCATTTTGGTCTTCCCCCTGATCAAAAGTTGCGCCGCAACTTTGGAGGGGTGTGACGCAACTTTCCCCCTTTCAGCATTTGACTTTATCACCGTTTAACGATTTTACGTAACTTTTAAACCGCAACTCCGTTTTTGACGTATGAGTTACCCTTGGAATCGTGTGAGAGTCTACTTTCTTATTGTTCCATCCATTTGGGATGAATCTAACTCCACTTCTAAAAAGGTTGGTCTTAAGTGTCGGTGCTCATGGGCGGGCAAACGTTTAAATCGATTGTGGGGTGTCTTGGTTTGGCCTAGAATGACTTGTAACTTAATGTAGGATATAATGTGATGATAAGATGTTGATGTAATAGGTTTGTGATCGTTGTGCTCCCCACTCACCCGCTTAAGCTCATTCTAACGACATCTAAGGCTAAGGTGAGTTTCGTAGCCCCTACGTTTACTTTATTTGGGGTGGAAAGTGTACTTGTTGTTAAACGGTAGTCGGTTGATTTGAAACGTTATGATATAGAATTAGATGTTGAATATCTCATTGCATGTTTATGTATATGTGTATTATATATATGTAAGACGGAAGACTTTATGGATTATTAAATCCATATTATATTATATGTATGTATGACGGAAACATTATGGATTGTTAAATCCATATTATATATATGTAATGGGAAACGTTATTGTATATATGTATGTAAGACGGAAACGTTGTGGATTGACGAATCCACATTCGGTATGATCATGCCACGTTACGGGTTGTTGAACCCGCGTTATTGACGTTATTATATATATTATGTTATATATATATATATAGGGAAAAGATAAATTGAGTCAGGTCTTAATTTGAGTCCAAAGGGTCCATTGATTTTCTTCCCTCTGCTCAAATCCCAACCACCTCCTCCCACCACCACCATCATCTCCGACCACCACCATGATCCTCCGGCGACGGCGACCACCGCCACCACGACTTACACATGTGTAAGTTAACTTATACATGTGTAAGTTATACAACCACCATCACCACCACCACCACCATCATCTCCGACCACCACCATGATCCTCCGGCGACGGCGACCACCGCCACCACGACTTACACATGTGTAAGTTACAACTTACACATGTGTAAGTTACATGTCCCTGACTCAAATCATGTAACACCCGTCATTTAAAAACCTGGATTTTCAAAAACTTTGCCAAACGGCGTTTAAAAAGTAGCGGAAAAGGATCACTTTAAAACTGCCCCATCCGTAACCGGATGGTACCTTTATAAAATGGTGTTACTAACGTGCATCATCAAAACAATATAAATGAAATCCAAGTTATGGCACCAACATAAATGCCATCATTATTACATGTTCATAAATCATAAATGAGAGTAGCCAAAACATAAGGCTAAAAGGTGAAGTCTAAGCATTCAATGTCTAATGCTATTCTTCTTTATTACTTCTACCCATCTCACCGAGCTAATCCTTTCCTAGCTCACGCTTGATTATCCTGAAGGTACAACGTATTCAAAAGAACAAGTGTTAGCTAATAAATTAGCTAAGTAAGATAACATAAGATTGAAAACATTTGCCAATTCAGATATATTAACAAAATCATCTTTTAATGTTAATATCACATACATATAAATCATTGCACACATAATCATATCACATTAGGATCATCTTATACCTAATGTGCCTACTTTCTTTCTTTTCTTTACTTTGTTTCTTTGCCTAGACGTAGGCTAAGTGACTTACGCCACTTACATAGGGATGTGGGGTTTGTGTGCAGGCGGTCATAGACCATACATGGAGTCCTCACACCCGACATGATGGGTAAACCATAAGGTGGTCCATCGGCGTCGTTAAGGAATAGACTTATGTCATTCCAACTGAATAAACCGTTTATGCCTTTATGCAATGGTGGTTAGTTACTCCACCCGGAATAATCAAACGTAACTATGCCACGGGAGGTATCTAGATTCCCAAACCACGTGACCACGTACGCACTAGCTCCTTGGAGCTAACACGGGTTAAGCTTAACACAAGACTTTACATATGCTCGAGACTTCTTAATCATATTAGCTTAGGCTACACTTTCACCTAAACTAATCACATAAATCATCTTTTACTTTAGGGCCCTTAACGTGCACGTGAACATGGCAATCCTAATCATAAGTCTAGTGACTAGGTGTTCAAGCCATGCATACAAACATATAACATAAGCACATCATCATTTCATAATCGTATAACAATATCATGTCAACATTTCATTTCATAAAAACTTACATCTTACCTTTGCAACCTGCAAATGCATATCATACATCATAAATGATAAGCCACATATCCCGTAACAACCTCCCATAAGCACCCTTTAACTTACTTTTAAGCATCATAAACATTTGGAAGGTTTAACTTATGAAAACGGGTTTTGTTGTACCATCAGGTGACAAAAGATGTTATCTTACCTCGCTGAAGAGCACAACAAGTGATAATGTAAGTTACCGAGCTTTGCAAGTATTCCCGACTACCTATAATCATTAAACGACCAATAGATGAGCTAAACAAATACCCACTTACTTATGGTCATGAATCATGTCTAAATACCTATAAATATGACCCACGACAATGCTTGATGCATCGGAGGTTAGTTTAATACTTTAGAGCTTACATAACTCGACGAAACTCAGCATTCACTCACTAAATTAACCTTTCAGGAAACTTGACATCATAATCATCTTTTGAAAGCATTACTATTAGAAAGTAGACTCTCTCACGATTCCGTGGATAGCTTATTTGTCAAAAACGGAGTTACGGTTCAAAAGTTATGGCCATTTGAAAATTATGTCGCTATTGCGTCGCAACTTAGGTATTGCGTCGCAACTGACCCCGAATCTGCACAAACCTCATTGTTTAACCTCCAAAACTTAACCAAACACAACCCAAATGATCCCAAACCTTATGAACGACTTTTGTACCCTAAAATCCAACATTTTAAGACCATGATGATGCAATGAAAACAACCCTTAACATCCAATTGATTTCCAAAACAATAACAACCATTTTAGGTCACCGAATCGATCAAAACACGCATTTTCGACATCAATTGATCCTCTAATGACCTAGATCAGTTATGAAACTAATTATTTGATTGAAATGACATAAAATCAATGTTGTTATACCTTTACTACCTGTAGATTACAAAAAGGATGCAAAAGGCTTGATCAACACACCCGAAAACGTATGAAATCGCACAAGAATTGATCAAGGAGAGGAGGGGCGGCCTAGGGCTTGAAGAATGTGTTTTTGGAACTGATTAATGACAAGGATTAGGGTCTAATTACCCCTAAACCTGTTGTACACACTTTTCTAAACTTACATTCAAGTCCCTTCACTTCACATCTTTACATCTAAGGCTTAAATAACCTAATGGGAATACTTACTAACACTTTAAGCACATTTAATCATCTTAAATACATTAACACATGAATCATTAAGGCATTAAAACCTTACACATATAGCACATTAATCACACATAAACTAATTAAGGCACATAAACTTGACGAAAGCTAACGTTAACTAACGGAATAGTCAACAAGTCAAACACGAAAAGTTTGGGATGTTACAATTACCTCCCCCTTAAGAGGATTCCGTCCCCGGAATCTCATCAGAAATGAACAAATGAGGATACTTCTCTTTCATCACGGACTCGGTCTCCCAAGTTAAACTTTCACCATGATTATGCTTCCATTTGATCAACACAAGATCAATCACTTTACGGCGGAGCTTCTTTTGCTTCCTTCCAAGTATTGCTACTGGTTCATCAATCATTCTCTTCATGGGATCAATACTCACATCTTTAATAGGAATGACACTAGATTCTTCCGCCAAGCATTTCCTCAAATATGAAACATGAAATGTGTTGTGAATTCCGTCCAACTCTGGAGGCAATTCCAACTGATAAGCTAAATCTTTAATACGCTTCAATATCTTAAAAGGTCCAATGAAACGTGGACTCAGCTTTCCTTTCTTTCCAAAACGTATCACACCTTTCCAATGAGAGACTTTCAGCATCACCATATCACCAACTTGGAACTCAACCGGTCTTCTTTTCTTGTCGGCATATGTTTTCTGACGTTCTCTAGCTACCCGTAGGGCTTCTTTAGCAATGTTGACTTTATCAGCAGTGATTTGTATAATTTTAGGTCCTGTAAACTGCTTCTCACCGGGCTCCAACCAACAACTTGGAGTCCGACATCTTCTTCCATAAAGCATTTCAAACGGTGGCATACCTATACTTGCATGATAGCTGTTATTGTAAGTAAAATCAATCATTCACAAATGATCATCCCATGCACCACCATACTCTAAAACACAAGCCCTTAGCATATCTTCTAAGGTTTGAATCGTTCTTTCACTTTGACCATCAGTTTGGGGATGATAAGCAGTGCTCAAGTTTACTCTAGTACCTAACTCACGCTGAAGACTCTTCCAAAAGCTAGATACATACCTTGTGTCTCGATCTGAAACAATAGACAAAGGAACACCATGCTTTGAGACAATTTCTTTTATGTACAACTGCGCCATCCTAGTCAATGGTACATCCTGTCGTGTCGCTATGAAATGAGCACTTTTCGTCAATCTATCCACAATAACCCATACCATGTCATTACCACTTGGTGTCCTTGGTAACTTAGTTACAAAATCCATAGTAATATGGTCCCATTTCCATTCCGGAATCTCCAATTGTTGCAACATTCCATAAGGCTTTTTGTGATCAGCTTTAACACGAGCACAAGTCAAACATCTTTCAACAAAATGTGCAACTTCCCCTTTAATATTCGGCCACCAATAAAGAGGTTTTAAATCTGCATACATCTTTGTAATACCGGGATGTACTGAATATCTAGACCTATGAGCTTCTTCAAGAATTAGCTCACGGTTACCATCAAGCAATGGTACCCAAATCCGGCCTTTATAGGTCTGAAATCCACGGCTATTCATTTCCATAGCAAGTCGCTTCTTCTTGCCGATACTTTCTTTATCAACATTTTCTTTCAAAAGAGCTTTAGCTTGGGCTTCCTTGATTCGTTCAAGTAACCCAGACTTAGCTTGGACAACCATACTCATCAACTTACAAGAAGAATTCTGCACTTTTCGACTTAATGCATCCGCAACAACATTAGCTTTACCGGGATGATACTTAATTTCACAATCATAATCCTTCAGAAGTTCCATCCATCTTCGTTGTCTTACATTCATATCCTTTTGAGTGAACACATATTGCAAACTTTTATGATCGGTGTACAATGTACACTTAGTGCCATATAAGTAATGCCTCCATAGCTTCAATGCAAACACCACAGCAGCTAACTCTAAATCATGAGTCGGGTAGTTCTTTTCATGAGGCTTCAACTGACGTGAAGCATATGCAATAACTTTGTCCCTTTGCATAAGGACACAACCCAAACCTGAAATAGAAGCATCACTATAGACAACTAAATCATCGGTACCTTCGGGTAAGGCGAGGACAGGAGCTTCACATAACTTTTCCTTTAACGTTTGGAAGGCTTTTTCTTGAGCTTCGGTCCACACAAACTTCACCCCTTTCTTCGTCAATTCTGTCATAGGTTTAGCTATACGTGAGAAATCTTGAATGAACCTTCGGTAGTAGCCCGCTAAACCAAGAAAACTTTTGATTTCCGTAGGTGTCTTAGGCTGTTCCCAATTGGAGACAGCTTCAATCTTTGCAGGATCAACTTTAATACCTTCGGAAGAGATAACATGCCCGAGAAATTGCACTTTTGATGATATACCCTATTCGGAGCTCTACCTCCGTATCCAGGAAAAGTACCTCCGGGTAAAAATAATACGCTTATACGAAGCATTGTCTCCGTAAGCAGACAGAATCCCGGAGCACCTGGGATAACTCACCTAGCTCCGGAAGAATATACGTACCATATTTTCTATAAGGAAAGCATATATCCAAGTCCGGTTATTCCGAACACGATCTACCTAAGAGATTATCATAAATCTCCTTAAAAGATAGAAGATATCCCTAAAAGAGGAAGAGATTTACCCTAACTCCTTTTCCTCCTCTCCAAGTCTTCTAAACCCCTATATATAGGGACGGATCTATATCCAAGAGGATTCATTCACCTCTTGAGGAAAAACCCTAATCACACAGGCGTAAAGCGGCCCTCGCCCTTTGACCGAAAGGGAATCGCCTACCAAACACCCCAAACATTCTCAGACCCCCAGGTCGAAGCCATTGAACGTTTCTTGGATCAAACAAATTGGCGCCATCCGTGGGACCCAAAAAACAAACCCACCCCTGATCGAAAAAAGTTAAATGACCGACCTCAACCCTGGAACGAGGGAGACTCGGGGTGGTGGCTATGGACCATCCCGAAATCTCCCTGAAAAAGGGACAAAAAGAAAAGGCGTAGAAGACAGCACTATGGCGGAAGATATAATCTTCGACTCCAAAGAAGCTAGCACGTTCTCAGAAGACCCGCTGGTAATACAAATCACCATCTGCAACATCCTGGTTCACAGGGTGTATATCGATGGAGGTAGCGAATGCGACGTTCTTATGAACACTGCTTTCTGCAACTCCCCGATCAGATAAGGAGCCTGATGACCTCTGTTAAGACACCATTAATAGGGTTCGCAGGGGAACGGATCTGGCCAATAGGGGAGATAAACCTAGCTGTCGAAATCGGACAACCACCCACTGTTAGAACAGAGGATCTCGATTTCGTTATAGTAAGGTCACCCCCCCTACAATATGCTATTAGGCAGACCCGCCATGAGAAGCTGGGAATTGTCGCGTCAACAATCCATTCAATGGTCAAGTTCTTAACCTCCAGAAGGGGTAGGGACGATAGAATCCAGACGCGACGCTGGGAGACATGTCCATGGCGTTAAGAGAGCCAAGGAAGAGACGAAAGTCACAATCCCAGCGATAGCGGAACAAGATAAGGAAGAAGGAATCGCGATAAACCCAGCGTTCCCGGACCAACTGATCTCAGTAGGGAAACAATTACCAGGGGAGTTCAAATCGAAGCTCCGAAAACTGGAAGAAAATATGGATGTCTTCGCATGGGAGTACTCTGACATGATAGGAAGTCCCTGAAAATATCAATACAGGGTGAAGAATTCATAACGGAGCACAGGCTGAATGAGCACAAACACCTAACCCAATCCATCAGAAGAAGAGATCCTTAGCGGCGGAAAGAGATCAGGCTACACTTAAGGAAGTAGATGAACTTTTGAAAGCAGGAATAATAAAGGAATCGGTATATCCAATATGGGTAGCCAACCCGGTCATGGTAAAGAAAAGTGACGGGGGGTGGCGAATGTGCGTAGATGAGTCCCAAATACGATGGTTAACCCAGAAGTGTAAAATACAACAAGTCTAATAATCACTAGAATGGACTAGTATTACTTGAATATAAATGCAAGAATATAAACAAAGTAATACAAGACTAAAAGCAATAAATTAAAGGTGGAACACAATGTAATTTTTCAAGTGTATTTTATTTATGATGTTAAATAAAATACAAGGTTGTGCGGAATCAAGATAATACAAATATGTAAGTATCCTAACAACCTATGAATTACAAATGATCTATATTTGCCAAATAACTCTTTTGGATCGAGATACTTAAAGTTGTGAAGTATCCTTGTTTAAGATCGAGAGTATTTAGACAAATTCACCTTTAATGCTAAAAGTAATTTTCTCAAAGAAATGACTTTGTATTTATAGGCAAACAATTTCACCAGTGAAATTGTGCCGTACAAATATGGTTGCATGCATTTAATGAACCGACAAGATCATTAAATGCATTGGTTAAGGTACAAGGATAAAGTCACATCAATATGACTTTATTCTTTTAACCAATCACCTTTACACACGTAGATACTTTAGTAAAGAACAAATGGAATGTTCTTTGGAAAGTGTGTAAAGGCAAAAGTCAATTCCTCGATATCAGTGTTCAGACTTGTAAGGTCTAGAACACTGACAATCCTCCAGTGTTCAGATCTGGTAAGACTTCCAGTGGACTCTGCCATTTGTCAGTCTTCTTTATTCTGACTTTAGTCTTTGACTTCAGTGAGAACGTCTTCAGTAGAATAGATCTGGACTGGGGTGAAGTCCAGTGAGCTAATCTGGAGAATACTCCAGATTTCCTATACAAGTATTTGCTCACTGGTCTTCCATTATTTCTGAACAAATCTTCAGAGGGACTCCAGATTCCAAGTCTGGAGTAGGTCCAGTAAAATACGTTTCTGGACAGATCTTCAGTAATGCTCCAGTAATCGAGTCTGGAGCGAGTCCAGTAAATCTGGACCTAACAAATTCCCCCTATTTGTTTAGAAATAATGCAAGTGTTTTCAAGCTTATATCTATACAACTTTGTATGCTTGAAAAAACACTAGTTTTGACTTAGTCTAAAAATTTAAGTTACTGGAAAACACTTTATAGATCATCAGTGTTTTCAGTTTCATCTTTTAGTTCTAACTTAGACTAAATCTGATCATTTACTTTGTGAAACAAAATATGCAACTATTTTTACAGCCATCAACAGAAACAAAGTTACAATTTTGTGAATTTAAATACAAACAAGTAAATGATACAAGAGTTAGGCCCTTCTCTTCGATGTCTGTCCTGGAGCATCTTCAGAAGCCTTTCTCTTAGGTGATGGAGAAGATGGTACTGATTCTGGTGGTTTCATGCCTATTGCAACTTCCATCTGTTGCTTTCTTCTCCATACCTTCTCAACTCTCTTCAGAAATGCTTTAACGTCAGTCGACAAATCTGTCTTCCCCCTGAACGTTAAGGCAATCTCTTTCAGTTCACTCCATCCAAACACCTGGACTGAAGCATTCTTTCTTTCATCAGTAAAGTTGCCTTCCCTGGTCAACTTTATTTCAAACTTTGACAAAGCTTCATGATTATCAGCAAGCTTAATTTCTGCACCAATGATCCTTCTGGCATCAGCCCTGTAATTTGACATTTCTTCATATCTGGCTTTTTGCTTAGCCATCTGGACCATATGTTCAGTTTCCTTTGACACTCTCTGTTGTTCTACAGCAGACTGGAGTTGTTGACGATTGATTTTCAGAGAAGTATCCAGAGGAATGAATGTGCTTACATCTGCATCTTTAATTGCTTTGAGCTGTTTGGCAGTAAGTTTAGGCAAGCCTTTCAACTTCTTTCTGTACTCTAACTCCAGAGCACCAGCATTCTTCCTTATTTTCCTCTGGAGGTTCACCAGTTCCTCCTTCCTTTGTCTGATCAGTTCAGGTACACTGACACTATAAATCATTGAATCATAAATTTGTTCTTCTTCAGCATACCTGGAATGAATATGAACATCATCCAATGCATTCAGACATTGATGAACTCTGGGGTCTTCCTTCATCTTTTTGTACACATCAATATTTATGCCCAACCTGCCAGCATTATATGAATCCAGAGTCCCCATGATTTCCATCTCCCTATGATGGGCCAGCAGTTCATCTTTTTGATTTCTCTTGAAGATTTCTATCATTATGCATTCTTGTTCAAGTCTTTTCGAGGTGTCTTCATCAGGAGTGGGAAATTCTGATGACCTTCCAGCAGTATCACTTTCTTCTCCAGATACCATTTGTTCTTTTCCTTTTACAGACTTCAGAGTTGTTGGTATATCTGGGAAGGATTCAAACTGGGGCTCACTGGCATCAGTACCAGCAGCTTCTTCAGTCTGCACAACGGCTTCAGTGCCAAGTGCCCTCTGTGCTAATTGTGCACTGGTATCAGTACCAGTCACTTGTTTTCGTTGCACGATGCTTTCAGTAGCAAAGGCTTTTTCAATAGCACTGGCAACCACTTCTTTCTTTTTCCTGATCAAACCTTCTGGACCAGACTCAGTGTCTACAAACAACTTTTCCCCCTTGGAATGATCACCAGTTCTTGACTTGAGATCATTCCATAATTGTTCGAGCATATGTCTGTCCAGTTCACCAAACGTTCTTCCAGCCACTGGAGTTGTATCATTCACAATTTTTCTGAGTGCCTGCACTTCCTTTTTAACAAATTCAACTTCTTGAGGCAAGTGCTTTGGCAGCTCAGTGTTAACCATTCTCACCACTTGTGGCAACAAACTATCTTGAATTGTGCAAAGAACAGACCCAGAAATCTCTTCAGTGATTTCTTTCAACATGCTGAGTCTGAACTTCCTAGTGCATTCATCACTGATCGTGCTAACAACAGCATTCTGATCAAGTGTTGGCCTACTCTCCAATGAACTAACCCTGGTAACTACTTTCTTAACCTCATCTGTCAGACCTGCCAGTGGTTGTACAATTTTACTTTCCACTGCAGTCTGAACAGAATTGACTAGCCTTTCTTCTAATCCCTGGACTGCCACTTTTATATTTTCAGAATTGTTATTGGTGGCCAGTACCAGTTCATCCAGCTTCTCAAAAACAAGCTTCTCATTCCCAGCAAAGATATTCATTTCAGATGCAAGATTGTTTGATAATAAAGATTTAAAATCGGAAACAACCTGGGATGAAGACTGGAGTGATCTCTCCAGGTCCGCCACCTTTCTTAAAAGGCCTTGGACCTCGGCTGAAGACGAAGTGGAGAGACCACTGGGAGGTTCAAGATTTGAAGCCATTCTGGTCATGAAAGGTACTTGTGTCCAGACCTCTTCAGATGTAGTTTCAGCAGTTACTACAGTAGAGTCCAGCACACGTTGTTCAGATAATTTGATTGGAGTTTCAATTGGTGGTGGTTGAGATTGTGAAATTTGAATTGTTGGTGGAGTGAAATATGGAGTGGTTTGAGGAATTGAAGGTGGTGGTGGTGGTGGCATATTGGATTCTGGTGGAGGAATATTTGTTTCTGGTGGAGGTGGTGGCATTTCTGGTAGACTCTCTAATTCTACAACATCTTCACCAAGAAAGTTCATATTTACATCAAAATTCTGACCTTCTGACATGGGAGAATCAGCCTCATCCCAAAATGTTTCACCAACAGTTTGATCACCAGCTTGTTCACCAGCTTCTACATTCAGATCAATCTGAGCATCTTGCTCACCAGTTACTTGTTCATCAGCCTGAACAACTTGTTCTACCTGCTCATCAGTCTGTACATTCTCTATCTGCTCAACAGCCTGTACAACTTGTTCAGTTTCTACCTGTTCAACATTCTCCTCTGGTTCAAAAATAGGAGACCCATCTAAATTCATAACATCACCAGGATGTCTTGCTGGATTCACCTGAACTCCAGCTCTCATTAGACGCCTATTTGATCTTGGTCGTCTGGAAGGTTCAACATTTGGTTGTTGACCTTCAGGAGCCACTTGCCTAATGGGTTGTACAGCTTCTATAATTTCAACATCTTGGTCACCAGAGGTCCTTCACCAACTTGACCTCTACCTGGAGCCACTTCTACTTCTTCCCTTTGAAAAGAGAGCATGGTCTGAGGAATATCTACCTCATTCAGTGAAGATCTTAGGTTGGTCAGATCCCTCATATACTCACTCACAGAAAAGTGAGTAGTTTCATAATCGTACTGGTCTCCTAGAGCGCTTTTAAACAACAGTGAAAGAAAACGGATATATGGAACAAAAGCTTTTCTACCTTTCACTTTAAGACGCTCTACCAGATCATCAAACAGGATCTGAGCAAAATCCACTCTATAACCAAACCAAAGACAGTAGGCAATCTGGAGATGCGTTTGATTTATCTGGTCAAGTCCTCCAGAACTGCCTCCCAAACATTCAACAATATGCGTGAAGAAGAATCTCCATGAGTCTGTCAGCCTGCTCATGTAGACTGTTCCCTTCCTGGATAGCTGGCCATGCTCATCCATAATTTCTGTGTGCCCCATCAATCTGCATACTTCCCTGAAATTTATTCCAGAGGGAAGTTCGATGGGCATCTCATTCTGTTCAAGATAATTCAATTGTAGAACAGACCTGAGAGTACTAACAGAGAAACTCAAGGATCTGGTACCTCCCTTGAGAGTATAAGTAAATGATGAAGTTGTATCATCATATTGTGCAGTGTACCAGAATTCACAAAGATAGTCATGGTACATTCTCCCTGGATTTAGGGTTAATGCACCATACAAAGGGCATGAGAGAAAGAATGTATTCAATCTCCCAATGAGTGATTGGGCGTTATGAACACTGGAAAGTGATAATCTGGCCATCCAGTTATTCATATTGATCCTTATAGCTTTTGCCTCTAAAGTAATGTGATTGGCCCTAACAACATTGGCAACCGGAGCATATTCTGCAGCAAGCAGATTTTTCGGTGAATTGGATTGTCTTGGTGCCATTTTGTTTGATAGATATATGAAGATGAAATTGAAGATTTTAGGGTTTTGATGAAGATTTAATGAATTGCAGTAAATATGAGAGATTTATGATTGGAATTGAATGAAGAAAGAATTAAATGAAGGAATTTGAAGGATTTGGGAGTAAATATGTTCGAAGTAAATGCAAATGAAATTGAAAGTGGGTATATATAGGAGAGAGAATGTGGAACTCAAACGGTTTATTTGAAATTATCAAATATAATTTTTGATCGGGTTCTGAGATCCGCATTAATTACATCACATCACACATAAATGTGTGATGGTTTACCGCCCACAAACATTATCAAGTTGCACTTTTTGTCTTCCCAAGGTAAAAATGTCATCATTTCTTTGAAAAATTTACATGCCACGTAGGATAATAAGATAAATATCTTTTCAAAAGATTTTGCACACGTGGCACGCATACTGACCAAGTATTAAAAATATTATGACTGACATATCAATGCATCTGGAGGTTGACTGGACACTCCAGTATCACTGGTGGATTAGTCCAGTGAAGCATGCACTGATGGTACACTGGAGGGACACTCCAGTAAAGTACCAGTGAAAACCATTTTGAAAGAGACTGGTAACCTCAAACATGCACATCAACTAATACAGACAAATGAGAGGGACACATTTACAAGGAGACAAAAAGTCACCTCAAACATGCACTTCAACCTATCTAACCAGTGAGAGGGACACATTTACAAAGTACCAGTAATATTTTCTGAAGAATTTGTCCAGTGAGAAAATAAATTAATAAATTCCTGCTGAAAAATAAAACATTTTTAAGAACAAAAATATCTTTCAAGTCTTCCCCCTGGAATGTTGATCCAGAAATCTATTAATGCAAAGATAGTACACAATGGCGTTCGATATCTAAGCAGTCATAGATTTATGAATCTTTAAATCAAGGATCCTCAGTAGTACACAATGGCGTTCGATATCTAAGCAGTCATAGATTTATGAATCTTTAAATCAAGGATCCTCAGTAGTACACAATGGCGTTCGATATCTAAGCAGTCATAGATTTATGAATCTTTAAATCAAGGATCCTCAGTAGTACACAATGGCGTTCGATATCTAAGCAGTCATAGATTTATGAATCTTTAAATCAAGGATCCTCAGTAGTACACAATGGCGTTCGATATCTAAGCAGTCATAGATTTATGAATCTTTAAATCAAGGATCCTCAGTAGTACACAATGGCGTTCGATATCTAAGCAGTCATAGATTTATGAATCTTTAAATCAAGGATCCTCAGTAGTACACAATGGCGTTCGATATCTAAGCAGTCATAGATTTATGAATCTTTAAATCAAGGATCCTCAGTAGTACACAATGGCGTTCGATATCTAAGCAGTCATAGATTTATGAATCTTTAAATCAAGGATCCTCAGTAGTACACAATGGCGTTCAATACCAAGGTTCCAGATTTAAGGGTTTAACATTCCCAACTCACCAACAAGATATTCAAAAGTTTTGACATCCAGAGGTTTAGTAAAAATGTCAGCGAGTTGTTTGTCAGTGGGAATAAAATGGAGTTCAATGTTGTTTTTCATAATATGATCACGGATAAAATGATACCTGAGATCAATGTGCTTTGTCTTGGAGTGCATGACTGGATTGTTTGAGATAGCAATGGCACTGGTATTATCACAAAAGATTGGGGTTTTTGAATACTTAATACCATAATCAAGCAACTGGTTCTTCATCCAGAGTATCTGAGCACAACAACTGGCTGCAGACACGTATTCAGCTTCAGCAGTGGATAGTGAAACTGAAGTTTGCTTTTTACTGGTCCAGCTGACCAGTTTGCCACCAAGGAAATGACATCCACCAGTAGTGGATTTCCTGTCTATCTTACAACCTGCATGATCTGAATCTGAATAACCCATTAGATCCATGCCTGAGCCTTTGGGATACCAAAGACCCAAACTGGGGACACCTTTAAGGTACTTCAGTATGCGCTTTACAGCAAGCATATGAGAGTCTTTTGGATTATACTGATATCTGGCACATAAACATGTTGAAAACATAATATCTGGTCTACTGGCAGTTAAATACATCAGTGAACCAACCATGCCTCTATAGACAGTGGTGTTCACTGGTTTACCATCTGGATCTGAGTCCAGTGTCAGTGGTGCAGAAATTGGAGTTGGTTTAGATGGTGAAGAGTTCATATCATATTTCTTTAAAAGATCTCTAACATATTTTTCTTGATTAATAAAGATGCCATCTTTGTTTTGTTTAATCTGGAGTCCAAGAAAATATGTTAATTCACCCATCAAACTCATTTCATATTCAGTTGACATTATTTTCGAAAATTTCTTGCACATGTTTTCGTCAGTAGACCCAAAAATAATATCATCAACATAAATTTGTACCATTAACAGATTACCTTTTTCATGAAGAATAAATAAGGTATTGTCAATTGCACCTCTTTTGAAACCATTTTTCAATAAATGTTTAGTCAGAGTATCATACCAGGCACGAGGGGCTTGTCTGAGGCCATAAAGCGCTTTGTCCAGACGATATACCCAATGTGGATGCTTTTCATCAACGAAACCTGGTGGTTGTCTGACATAAACTTCTTCTTCAAGCTTTCCATTCAAGAAAGCACTCTTTACATCCATCTGGTAGACCTTAAACTGATGATGAGCAGCGAATGCTAAGAAAATTCTGATCGCTTCAAGTCTAGCCACTGGAGCAAATGATTCATCAAAATCGACATCTGACTGGCAGTAGCCTTGTGCTACCAGTCTGGCCTTGTTTCTGATGACGTGACCATCTTCATCTACCTTGTTTCTGAAGACCTATCTGGTTCCAATTGGTTCTTTCTTTCCAACTGGGAAAGGGACCAGGTACCAAACCTTGTTCCTTTCAAACTGGTGAAGCTCTTCTTGCATAGCAGTCACCCAGCTTGGATCTTCCATAGCCTCGTCAATCTTTTTAGGTTCTATCAATGATAGAAAACTAACATATAGGCATTGATTACTGGAGGCTCTTCTGGTCTGAACTCCTCGACTGGAGTCACCTATGATCTGATCAATAGGATGAGCTTTTGTCCATCTGGAGTACTAACCAGGATTGTTACTGACAACAATATCAGTGCAAGAATTCAGTTGAGTCTCCTCTGGAGTTGTTTCAGGAGGAGGATCTTCCCAGACTACTTCAGCATCTTCATCTGATTCATTTAAATCACGATTTGCATCATGAAATTCTTTATTTGAAGGCATTTCTTGAAGTACTGGTTCAGTTTGGAATTCTTCATATGAAGACATTTCTGGTATATTCTCAACTGATACTGATACTGGGGGAGTAGTACGTACATCTGATCCAATATTAATTTCAGAGGGTAGTTTGAAAATAATAGAAGGATAGAATGGAGTACCACTGGAGAGTTTCTTTTTCTGAACAGGTTCCAGATCAGGATGACTGGAAACTGTGTCTTCTGAATCTTCTTTATTGTAGTTGATAGGATCAGATTCACAGAAGACAATTGGAGTTACTGGGAGAGTATCAAGGGCTGGCTTCTTGTTGATTGCAGCATTTGATTCATCAAATGTGACATGATTTGACTCATGGACCTTCTCCAGTCTCTTGTTGTAGACTCTGAAGGCCTTGCGAATGGCTGAATAGCCTAAGAAATACCCTTCATCAGCTTTGGCATCAAATTTTCCTAACTGACTGGAGTCGTTCAGGATGTAAACTGGACATCCAAAAACGTGAAAATAACCAATATTAGGTTTTCTATTTCTTAAGACTTCGTAGGCTGTCTTTTTGTGTCGCTTCACATACACTGACCGGTTCTGGGTGTGGCAAGCAGTAGCAATTGCTTCAGCCCAGAAACTGGTAGACAGACCAGATTCAGCAAGCATACTCCTGGCAGCTTCTATCAGCGTTCGATTCTTCCTTTCCACTACTCCATTCTGTTCTGGAGAGCGAGCTGATGAGAAATTCTGGGAGATGCCAGTGTCAGTACAGAATGACTCCAGAGTTGCATTCTGGAATTCTGTTCCATTGTCACTTCTTAACTGACACACCTTTCGACTGTACTTGAGCTCAATTTGCTTGATAAGACTGATGATTTTAGCAGCAGCTTCACTTTTAGACCTGAGAAAGATAACCCAACAATATCTGGAAAATTCATCTACGATCACTAGGGTGTATCTTTTACCAGCACGAGTCTGAACATTCACTGGACCAAAGAGGTCCATATGAAGCATATGAAGAGGTTCAGATATGCTGAAATTCTGTCTTGTCTTGAAACTGGTACGTTTCTGCTTACCCATCTCACATCCTGGACATGGTCTTTCCTTTTTGAAGGAAACTGAAGGTATCCCATCTGCAAGTTGTTTTCTAGACAACTTATTAATATTTTTGAAATTTAAATGGGATAACCTTTTATGCCATAACCAGTTTGTGTCTTCATCAGCTTGAGTATAGAAACACTGCTCTGAAGGAGAGCTTTCCATATCCATCACGTACACATTCCCTTTTCTGGGAGCAATCAACACTACCTTCCAGTCCTTGTTGAATACAATGCCCTGAGCAATATTGAATAAAACTTGATAGCCATCGTCACACAGTTGACTTACACTGATCAGGTTATATTTCAAACCATTCACAAATGCAACACGTCTGAACTTGACTTGTCCATTGTTCAGAACACCGTATCCCTCAGTCTTTCCACAACCATCATTTCCAAAAGTAATGGAGGGTCCATCATAAATGGTGAACTCCTCCAGCAGGGTCTTACATCCGGTCATCGTCCTGCCAGCTGCACTGTCAAGATACCAGATATATTTCTTTCGATCGCCCTGCACATCCACCAGATATTATCAGTTAGATTTGGGAACCCATCGACTGATGGGTTCACTGGACCCTCCCTTATAGGTCCCTGGGGCAATCTGGTTTAGTTCACTTTCTTCAACAGTGGTCTTAGTTGAAAAGACCACTGGAGTTGATAGTTTTGAAACCTTTTTCTTTTTCTCAACTGGAGAAATAGATTTATCTTTCTTTACAAAAGGTTTGGTATTTTGTCTAGGGCCAGATGAAGTACCCTCAATAAAGTTTAATCTTGCATTAAAACTTTGAAATTGACGAGTCAGTAATTTAATCTGGCTCTCTAACCTTGACAAAACATTTTCATCAGATGATACCTTAGCCTTTCCAGTTCTAGGCTTAGGTAGGGGATTGGTCTGAGGCAAAGGTTTATTCCTATAAACCTCTTTAACTGGAGCAGTCATCTGGAATGCTCCAGTCTTAACCTCTGGGGATTGAACTGGGAAGATATTGGCCTTGGGAGTTACAGGCTCATCATAAACAGTGGTGGGCCTGAACCCCTCTGGTAAACGATCAAGTACTGGTATTAATGATGCTACATGAGTATTTCCATCTAAATATGCACGTTTTTGTGTGGGAAATTGATTTACTCCAGCATCATATGGCTTTCTGGTTTCTAGCCATGATTTAATCACCAGTTTTTCTTTCTCTAAAATGACTTCAAGAACTTGTTTTTCTTGAATCAATTGTTCAGTTACCAGAACCTGGGCTTGAAATGCCAGTTCAATGTCTTGAAGTTCTTTTAATTTTGATTTTAAAACAGTTATTTCAGAAAAATATGTTTCTAGACCATTTACACAGTCAGATCTAACAGTTTCAACAAATATTAAATCAGAATTAAGAGCTTCAGCGATGTCCAGTTTTAATTCTTGGTCAGTTGCAGTATCATAATCACTAACCTTTTTGATAACAATGTCCACCCATCGTCCAGATGTGACATCTTCCTTCACCAGGTGCTCTTCGTCTGCCAGAGCCATGTAATAGCAATCTCTTTCTTCTTCTTCATCAGCAGATGATTCATCAGAAGGAACCCACTTCTCTTCAGTTGTTGCAATCATGCACTTATTATTATTTTCCATATTTTGTGCCATGAGAGCAATTTGAGCCTTAAGCTTTTTGTATTTAGATTTATAGCTATCATCAGGCTTATTATTTGAAGAAAATGGACCAGGCTTGGATACAAACTGGCTGGACTTGCAATCTTTCATGAAATGACCTTTTCTGCCACACTTAAAGCATGTCAGATTGGTCTTATCAGTTGAAGAACCGGATGCAAATTGTCCAGATGGCCTATTTGCTCTTGCTTTGAAACGGTTAAACGTTTTAGCAATCATTGCAACAAGGTCATCATCATCAGTTTCATCACAACAGTCTGGAGATATTTGACTGGATTCTCCAGAATCCATGAGTTCAGACACCATCTTCTTCATAGAAAAGACATTCTCAGAAGATATCAGTGCTGTACTTTGTGGTTCAGTATGACTAACCACATTAGGACTACTGGAGGCATGGTTATAAGCATCTTGTTCTGCCACCACTCTCTGAGCTTGATTTTCTTCAGTGTACCTGAAAGCTCCATATAAAGTTGAGAGAGTGTGTGTGTGCAGAGTTTTACCTTGTCGTAAGACCAAGATCATGTGAGACCATTTGGTGGGCAGAATATCACAAAATTTCTCCAGAATTCATGAGTTCAGACACCATCTTCTTCATAGAAAAGACATTCTCAGAAGATATCAGTGCTGTACTTTGTGGTTCAGTATGACTAACCACATTAGGACTACTGGAGGCATGGTTATAAGCATCTTGTTCTGCCACCACTCTCTGAGCTTGATTTTCTTCAGTGTACCTGAAAGCTCCATATAAAGTTGAGAGAGTGTGTGTGTGCAGAGTTTTACCTTGTCGTAAGACCAAGATCATGTGAGACCATTTGGTGGGCAGAATATCACAAAATTTCTCCAGAAGTATATCCTTGTCCTTCTCAACCCCAAGACCTCTCAACTGGTTTATGATACTCATAAATCTGGTGTAAGTGCCAGTGAGAGACTCATTAGGCTGAGCAAAAAATGACTCATACCTCTTGTTTAAGGAGACCTTTCTGGTGACAATGGTGTCATCTCCTCCTTCATTCTGATTTAAAAGTTCATCCCACATGGTTTTAGCACTAGGAAAAAGAACTAGTGTGGGAATTAGGGTTTCTGGAACGGCCCCGAGGATCATGTTTTTGAGAAGGGTATCTAGATTTACCAATCTCCTCTCCTCTTCTGACCAATGTTCCTCCCTCTTTTCCCGACCTCTTCTAGAACCAGTAGGATCAAGAAGAGCATTGAGAGGTGATGTAGGGACATAAGGACCTTCATTTAAGATTTTCATCATGTTCCTCTCAATACCAGTGATATGCAATATCATCCTAGCCTTCCACGTACCAAATTCATCACTGTTCCCACTGAATTTAGGAACAGGATTATTTGAGTAGTGCACATGCACATGTGGAGAAGCAGGAGTAGGAGGAGGAGGTGGTGGATTAGTGTTATTAACAATAGGTGGTTCATTATTTTGATCATTAACATTAACATTAGGATCGAGACCAAAATTAAAACTTCCTTGTGTATTTTCTGGGGTGGCCATCAAAGAAGCAGATCTAGGCAATGTTTAGCCTTCTGCTCTGATACCAATTGTGAGTCCCAAATACGATGGTTAACCCAGAAGTGTAAAATACAACAAGTCTAATAATCACTAGAATGGACTAGTATTACTTGAATATAAATGCAAGAATATAAACAAAGTAATACAAGACTAAAAGCAATAAATTAAAGGTGGAACACAATGTAATTTTTCAAGTGTATTTTATTTATGATGTTAAATAAAATACAACAAGTCTAATAATCACTAGAATGGACTAGTATTACTTGAATATAAATGCAAGAATATAAACAAAGTAATACAAGACTAAAAGCAATAAATTAAAGGTGGAACACAATGTAATTTTTCAAGTGTATTTATTTATGATGTTAAATAAAATACAAGGTTGTGCGGAATCAAGATAATACAAATATGTAAGTATCCTAACAACCTATGAATTACAAATGATCTATATTTGTCAAATAACTCTTTTGGATCGAGATACTTAAAGTTGTGAAGTATCCCTGTTTAAGATCGAGAGTATTTAGACAAATTCACCTTTAATGCTAAAAGTAATTTTCTCAAAGAAATGACTTTGTATTTATAGGCAAACAATTTCACCAGTGAAATTGTGCCGTACAAATATGGTTGCATGCATTTAATGAACCGACAAGATCATTAAATGCATTGGTTAAGGTACAAGGATAAAGTCACATCAATATGACTTTATTCTTTTAACCAATCACCTTTACACACGTAGATACTTTAGTAAAGAACAAGTGGAATGTTCTTTGGAAAGTGTGTAAAGGCAAAAGTCAATTCCTCGATATTAGTGTTCAGACTTGTAAGGTCTAGAACACTGACAATCCTCCAGTGTTCAGATCTGGTAAGACTTCCAGTGGACTCCGCCATTTGTCAGTCTTCTTTATTCTGACTTCAGCCTTTGACTTCAGTGAGAACGTCTTCAGTAGAATAGATCTGGACTGGGGTGAAGTCCAGTGAGCTAATCTGGAGAATACTCCAGATTTTCTATACAAGTATTTGCTCACTGGTCTTCCATTATTTCTGAACAAATCTTCAGAGGGACTCCAGATTCCAAGTCTGGAGTAGGTCCAGTAAAATACGTTTCTGGACAGATCTTCAGTAATGCTCCAGTAATCGAGTCTGGAGCGAGTCCAGTAAATCTGGACCTAACAGTAGACTTTACGAACATAAACAAAGCTACGCCAAAAGACTGCTACCCCCTACCAGAGATTGACTGGAAGGTTGAATCCGTAGCGGACTTCAGGCTAAAGTGCTTCTTGGATGCATACAAGGGATACCATCAAATACAGATGGCCAAAGGCGATGAAGGAAAGACATCGTTTTATACTAGTAAGGGGATATATTGCTATACAAAGATGCCGTTTGGCCTGAAGAATGCAGGGGCTACATATCAGCGACTGGTCGACAAGGCCTTCCAACATCAGTTAGGAAGGAACTTGGAGGCCTACGTTGATGACATGGTCATCAAAAGTAAAAGCGAAGATGAACTATTGTCAGATATACAGGAAACCTTCAACACGTTACGAAGTATTAACATGAAGTTGAACCCAAAAAAGTGCTCATTCGGAGTAGAAGAAGGAAAATTCCTGGGATATTACATCACAAAGAAAGGAATACAAGCAAACCCGTCCAAAGTAAACAAACTTTCAAATGCTCCCACCAACCTCCATAAAGGAAGTACAGAGCCTGAATGGGAAGTTGGCAGCGCTGAGCAGATTTTTATCTAAAGGAGCAGAAAAGCAGCTCCCGTTTTTCAAAACACTTAAGGGGTGTATTGATAAGAAGACCTTTAAATGGACCGTCGAAGCTAACGAAGCTTTTGAACAAATGAAGAAATATATTGCGGAGCTACCAACCCTGACATCACCTATAGCAGGAGAAACACTATACATATATATAGCGTCATCCGCGGAATGCGTGAGCTCCGTGCTATTAGCAGAAAGGGATAGGAAGCAAATACCGATCTACTTCGTTAGCAGGATACTACAGGGAGCAGAAGCACGATACCCGGAGCTTGAAAAGTTAGTCCTGGCATTAGTTCATACCGCCAGAAGACTACGTAGATATTTTCAAGCCCACAACATAGTCGTCCTAACGGACAAACCAATCAAACAGGTGTTACTCAAACCAGAGAAATCCGGAAGAATGGCCAAATGGGCCATCGAGCTCGGAGAACACGACATCGAGTTCAGAGCGCGAAGTTCAGTGAAAGGACAGGTAGTCTTATGTAATGCTGATTATTGTAAAGTTGTTCGTCATATAAATAATATCAGCATTCCCTCATTCTACTTCTTACTCTTGAAAGTTCAAGCGACTTCTACTCAGCTAAGTCTCCTCAGCGAATAGGGGGAGATTGTTGAGTCATGGATTCGCTGAAAGACTCAGCGAGTGAAAGTGTCAGCGAGCCTTCAGCGACCATCAAGTATCTTCGAGTTAAAGGATAAGTTCAATGACTCACCGCCATGTTTTGTAAGTCAAATATGGGCGGGAAGATGAAGATAAGAAGACTGGTCCCCAAGGACACGTGTTGATAGATCAGGATGGAGCCATGTGACCATGTACTATTTTGGTACTAAGGTATTTCTCTTTGATGCCGTTTTGGGAAAGAAACAAGATGAAGAAAAGAGACCTCTGCAGATCTGATTTATCCACCAATAGATAGTTGACAACCTTCATGTGTCAACATCTATTGGGTTGTCATGTGATGTCTTTTCTCTCCTATATAAGGCATCACTTGACCTAGCCGCAAAGTGTTGGTTTGTGCCATATTTACACTTAGTGTGTTTTTCTCTCTTTGTATAATTGTTAAGTTTTAGTGTGTCAAAAACTTAACAATATTTTCTCTTTTATTTCTTTGTAAACCGACCATGTATTCACTGTTTAATCTATGTTACTTATGATTAAACATCTTTACTTTCTTGTCTTATATTCTTAGTGTAATTTACATTAGTTGTTTAATTACTTAATCGTTGCAAACTTGGGACTTTCAGTTGGTATCAGAGCAGTGTTTCGATACACTGAAACTGATCTGAAAAGTGTTTGCAAGATTACCTTTCTTTCTGTACTTTAATTTTCTGCATCTAAAATCTTTTCTTTTCTTTTCCTTAAAACTTTTTCTTTACATGGCTTCGGTTCCTACTCTGGTTAATACCATAGACTTTGGGTATGTCTCTATCCCACCAAGATTCGAAACTCATGATTTCGGATCCTGGAAAGAGAGAATGCTCCTACACATAGTAGGAGTTGAACCTTACTTAATGACTATTCTGACCAGAGGGCCATATGTACCGGTTCTGGTTACCAGGACACCAGGAGCCACCACTGATGCTCCTGAGGTTGTCACTGAGCTCATAAAACCAGAAGTACAATGGACAGATGATGAGCATAGGCTTGTCAATCTGGATGCTCGGTTAAGAAATCTTATTATCAACACCCTTCCCGATGATATTATGAAATCTGTCATCAAACTTTCTTCTGCAAAAAAGGTGTGGGATAATCTTTGTACCAGATTTGATGGTACAGAAGATGTTCTTGCTACCAAGAAAATAGATTTGAAACGTGCCTATGAAGGATTCTTTTCTCTTCCTAATGAGAATCTGGATGGCACTTATAACCGTTTTAAATGTCTTCTGAATGACATGACGAACGCTGGCATAGAGCATGATATGCTTGAAGTATGCCACAAGTGGCAAGGTCTAAGACAAATCTTAAGGACCACCAAACAGTTGAAACAACATGACCTGGAATCACTTTATGGCACTCTTCAATTTGAAGAGAGAGCCCTCGCTCAAAACTTGAGAGCTGAAGCTGATTCCAAAAGGCATGCTGGTTCTTCTTCTTCCTCTTCTCTATCTTCTGTCCCTCATGTTCATGACCCTCTTGCCTTGGTCTCTGCTGAAGTTAGCACTATTCATGTTAACAACAGCAATTCTACCCCATCTCATATCCAGGACCTTGTCAATGACCTCGATTTCGAGGAGAGACAAGAGATGTTCTCGGATTTCATGCAATTTGCTCTTATCGCTGGTAAAAGATATTCCAAGAAATGGAACAGTCGTAGGTCGACTGCTTCCCAAAGACCAGTGGTAGACAAATCGCAGGAAGAATGTTGGAGATGTGGTCGAAGAGGCCATTATCAAAAAGAATGCAAAGTCTCTATTTCTTCCTTGCAGGCAGCGAAGCCCTCTTCTTCGTCAGTGAGGCCCTCTTCTTCAGTCAAGCCTGCTGATGAATACAAGAAGAAGTATTATGAGCTTCGTGCAAAAATGGCTGATGTAGAAGAAGCCAAAGCTCCAGCCAAAGGTCTTGTTGCTGAAGAACACGACTGGGCTGAATCTGACGTTTCTGACAGCGAGGACTTCGTAGATGCCATCTGCTTCATGGCACTCGCTGATGATCAGGCGCTGACAAAGGATCAAGTGTGCTCCAGTCAGTGGGTGAATGCCACAATCAAGAAGGTATGCTCTTTTTCCTCTGCCTCTGAAGAAGACAAACCTAAAATTCTTGAATCTCTTACTTGTGACATTCAATACGTCGAGTCAATTCGTGCTGACCTTCAGTCTAAACTTAACTCAGTTAGTGCTGAGTTGAGTGATAAAGCTGACAAGCTCAAGGACCTAAAAAATGTCCATGTTGAGCTTGAGTCTCAAAAGCTTCTTAACCAAACTATTTCAGTATCCAATGAGAAGCTAAAAAATCAGGTCGCTGACCTTGAGAAGATTGTCACCTCTTGGTCTAAAGCCTCCAGGCTTCACGACCAAATCTTCAGTAAGCAGGTGCCCGCTCAAATGAAAGCCATCATTGGTGGTGATTATGAAACTGCCGCTGTCATAACTAATATGTTCAGCGACGGTCCTGCTCCTGAAGAAAGAATTCCTCCAAGTGCTGTGGCATCTCCTGAGGAAATGCTGAAATATTACTTTATCAAAGGCATGAATGACTATCACTCTGAACTGAATGATGAGTCACCCTCTCCCAGCACTTCTTCTTCCTCGCAAGCTGAAACTAGCTCATCAGCTAGCTTTGCTAAAACTGTCTTCCCTAATCATCCTATCATTGATATGATGCCTAATGAAGGCAGAGTTCAATATTCCTCTTCCCAAACATTTGAAGGAAATCCTTCAAGTGATGGTTTCAAGCCTCTTGCTCCTCAGCTTTTGACTGTTAAGCCCAATGGTGGTTTCAGTGTTGAACCTTTTAGAAGAAGCAAGGTCGCTATTCCATATGACTACAGCACTCCTCAGCGAGCTGTGTCTGTTAGTCAACCCGCTGAGAATTATGTTCCCTCAGCAGTCGCTGAACGCCCTGCGTCTCAGCCTTCGTCTTCTTCTAATACTTCTCATGCTGGCAGAAAGTCTGTTATGCATGATCGCTTGATGAATAGACGAGCTAGGTTTGCTGATGCTCGTTATCAGCAACCTAATTCTGTCTATGTCCCAAAGGGAACTTTTGTCCCTCGGCAACCAAGACCTATTCAGCAGGTTAGATCTCCTCAGCAAGGAGGTCAGCAAGTTGCTCAAATTCATCATGGTTCTCAACAACTCAGACCTGTTCAGCAAGTCAGACCTCCTCAGCAAGGAGGTCAGCGAGTTGTTCAGAATAATCATGGCCCTTCCTCTTCAAATGCTCAATCTAAGGGCAAGTCCATTCTTGGCCCTGTTCCCAAGTCTCTTCCTCTTCAGTCTAGGAAGAAAAAGACCCCTTCAGTAGCATCAACCTCTTCCTCCAATCATGAGATATGTGAGTTGACTAAGCGTGTCAACGACTTGTCCTCACAACTCAAGGAATTTCTGATTCAAAGTCAGAATGCTGGAAGAAAGTGTTATCTATGTGGTGAAAGAGGACACATTGCTGCTGACTGCAATGACAAAGACTCTAGGAATCCTCCTGAAGTAGTCATTCAGCCAAATCTACCCTCAGCTTCTGCTGCTCATCCCTCCTCTGTAATCACTGAGCGAACTCCCCCAGCTGAGTCTAATATCAGCTTGGGTGAAGATGTTGTTCTTACTGATGACAACATTGCTGAATACATTGCCGCTCAGCGAATCTCCTTTCCCCAGTCTCATGAAATCATTACCAATGGTAATGGTAGTGTACTGGCTGAATATGGGGAAAACAATCAAGTCAGCAATCTGACTGTTCTTGACACTGGAAATACTGTCACTTATACCTCAGCAGATCAATACTTCACTCATGAAGTTACTCGTGACATGCTTCCTGCTCATCAACTCGTTGAAAATTTTCCAGTTGATGAGAAACGCTGATCCTAGAGCCCCTCTTTCTCTCTCTACTGATGATGATAATTATGCTCATCTTCCTCTCTCCACTGATGATACCGTCAGTGGAGAAAATTTCGATTCCACCTAACTCCTTCTACTATTATCCATGCAGGCCTCGCTAGGAAAGGAAGTGTGGTATTTGGACAGTGGTTGTTCAAAACACATGACTGGATCCAAGGACCTGCTGGATAACTTTGTGGCAACTGATGGTCCCACAGTTGTGTTTGGTGACAACTCTACTGGCCAAACTGAAGGATATGGGTCTCTCTCTAATGGGCTAATCAAGTTCACTAAGGTCGCTTACGTGAACGGCTTGAAACACAATCTGATCAGCATCAGTCAACTGTACGATGCTGACTACAAGGTTATCCTTGATAAGCATCAAGGCACAGTAATAAATGTAAATAAAGAAGTAGTTTTGGTCGCTCCTAGAAAGAGAGATATCTACTTGGTAGATTTCACTCCTGTCAAAACTGACAGTGAGACCTGCTTCTTCTCAAAAGCTGCTTCTCAAATCAATTGGTTGTGGCACAAGCGTATGTCGCATGTGAACTTCAAAACAATCAATTCTCTAGCCAAGAAAAATCTTGTTCGAGGCCTTCCTCCTCTCACTTATGAGAAGGACAGGCTCTGTGGTGCCTGTGAAAAGGGAAAAAGCCACCGAGCCACTTTCAAAACTAAACAAGCCAATTCTATCAATGGCTGCTTCCATCTACTTCACATGGACCTTTTTGGTCCAGTGAATGTCCAAAGTCTAAGGGGTAGCAAATACACCTTAGTCATAGTGGATGAATATTCACGATATACTTGGACAATATTTCTTCATTCTAAGAGTGATGCTGCTGAGGAAATAATTAATTTCATTAAAAAGATGGAAAACCTCAACAGCATACGTGTTAAAGAACTCAAAAGCGATCATGGCACTGAGTTCAGAAACCACACTCTTGAGAGTTTTTGTGCTGATCAAGGGATTAGACAAACTTCTCTTCTGTTAGAACTCCTGAACAAAATGGAGTAGCTGAAAGGAGAAACAGAACTCTCATTGAAGTTGCTCGAACTATGCTCAGTGAGTCTTCCCTTCCTAGTAAATTCTGGGCTGAAGCAGTTAGTACTGCTTGCCACACTCAAAATAGGTGTCTTATTGTCAAGCGACATGACAAGACTGCCTATGAAATTCTTAAGGGTAAGAAACCCCAAATTGGATATTTTCCATGTTTTCGGATGTCCAGTGTTCATCCTGAATGATAAGGATCATTTGGGTAAGTTTGATCCCAAAGCTGATGATGGCTACTTTCTGGATATTCTTCTATTAGTAAAGCTTTCAGAGTTTTCAATACTCGCACTCAAAAAGTAGATGAATCAATTCATGTTACTTTTGATGAAAGCTGTTTCAGCTCTAGGAGATCTCTCAAGTGAGACATCTGCTGAAGGTATCTTCAGCGATCTTGCTGATCCTTCAGTAGAGTCAGCGACACATCATGATGTTGCTAACTCACCTATTGCTGATACTTCAAGTTTCTCAACTAATGATGAGTATGTGGCAGCGCACATTTACTCTATTGATCCAGTTGAGCCTCTCCTCAGGACAGTTAATGCCACTTCCATTAATGTCTCTCCTTTAGATAATTCTCAAGCTGCTGACGGTGTGCTGAGGACATCTTTCATGATGCTTCAGCGACTCCTGTTTCAGGAGACGTTGAGGATGACAATTCTCAGCAAGAGGTACCCACTGCTCTCAGTGACCCTCCTGTCAGCAACTCTGCACCTTCTCTAACCATTGATCTTTCCACTTATTCTCTTGCACCAAATGATCCTACCTCCACCTTATCCGCTGTCACTCACTCTTCTTCTATCCATACACCAGCACTCAAATGGACTGCTGATCACCCTCTTGACCA
>CM067167.1:218091313-218118661 GCA_034093135.1 Erigeron breviscapus | reverse complement strand
CTATTTATTTATATATATACTTATATAGATAACTGCTTATGTGAGTGTTTATGGGAATTGATCCCAGTACCTTGATTTGGTTATTGTGTTTGTTGTAATTGTTGATAATGATGTTGTTGATGATGTTGATATTGATGTACGCACCCCGTTTTGGAGGGAACCTTGTGCGATATTTGATGATGTGCACACCCCATTTTGGAGGGAACCTTGTGTGATATATGATGGGTTGAACTGATATCATTGGTACTTGTTGGCATATTTGTTTAATTATTGTATTTGAAGAAATGATTGTTGTGTGAACATATGCCTAACACAAAGAGCTTACAGTAAGTATTGTTATTGCTCTATGATATTGTACAAGTACTTGATATTATCATAATTGATGTTGTTATTTGACACCTACGAACTCACCAACCTTGTGTTGACACTTGCTAGTACACTTTTCAGGTAATCAGGGTAATTTCAGAAATCAGGAATAATTGGATGTTAGAGATAAGGCGACTTAGTATTCATGTGGTCTCTGACCCATATGCCCCCTTGTTTGGGGATGAACTTATGAAATTATGTAAAATATTGTTGTGTGATTTGCATGTAAACCTTATGAGGTTACCTTGGTTTGAACTATTGTATGTTTGATATGTTTGACAATAAACCATTTAGTGTTGCTCTATGTAATTTCCATGCTCATATGTGCTATTTCTCGACATCCCATGATTCCGCCAATGTTGGGGTGTTACATTCTCTCCAAATCTTTGATAGCGGATTGTTGATCTCTCACCACAATATCCACTTTATGGTCAAGATTGGCAATTTTCTCATCAAGGAACCTTGTGTACTTGTCCAAGGAGTCGTGCCTCTGGTCATTCATCTCCATATACTTCTCCATCATGGTTTTGAGCTTGGCAATCGGGTCCTCCTTGACTTCATTCTCGTCTATTGGTTGCTCGGTTTGACCATTACTCCTTTGCCACCTATTTTGAAAAGAACCAAAGTTATTTCTAGCATAACTAGAATTAAAGTTAGAATTACCGGGGTTTCTTTGGAATAGTCCTCGTTGAAAGCTTCCTCGGTATTGGTTCTGGACAAAATTGACTTGCTCGGTAGCCTCCTCTTCACAATCCTCGGTATAGTGCATTCCTCCGCAATTGTTGCACCCGTGTGCAATCACCTTGAGGTCCTTGTCCATAATGTCCAACCTATCTTCAAAAGTAGAAAAACGGTTAGATAAAGCTTTAAGTTCATGAATTACCTCATTTTCGGAGCTGCTCTCAATGCTAGCCACGGTTCTTCTCGTCCTCCTATCTCGATCCTTATCATCCATATCTCGAGCTAAGCTAGCTTGCACCATATCCTCCATCATTTTGTACGCGTCATTGGTAGACTTGTACAAAAATTACCACCGCCGGCTAGGTCTAGATCCTTTTGGGAACTCTTGGTTAAACCATAGAAGAAAATTTCCATGATCTCGTCCTTGTCTAGTCCATTCCCGTGACAGTTTCTGATCATTTCCCTAAGCCTTTTCCATGCATCAACTAGTGATTCTCCCTCGTCTTGCCTGAAAGCCTTGATGTCTCGAAGCATTTTCCTTGCTAAACTCGGGGGAAAGAATCGCGAGACAAATTTTTCGCGAAGTTGATTCCATGTAGTGATGGTACCTTCATCGAGCTCATCAAACCAAGCACGTGCCTCTCCCGTGAGAGACGACGGAAATAAGCTAAGTTTCACATCGTCATCGGTGACGTCTCCTCCGTATTTGAACATTTTGCACAAACTGTGAACCTGCTTACATGCTTATGGGGGTCGGATTTGGCTCGGCCGTCATATTGGTTGTCTTGGATTAACTTAAGATGGTGTCCTTTGACTGAGAACGAATCTCCTAGGTTTGGTGGTACAATAGCCGATCCCGGTGTAGGTGTTACGGCTCTCGTCCTTTCCATCATCGGTCGGTCAAAGGCGTCCATTTCGGATCTAGGTGAGTTCGGTTCTGACATAGTGTCGGATGAGGTGTCAGATGATCCTAAAGGTGGGTCTTCGTCAAAAAGGGTTGCTAAACTAAATACGGGTGGTGGAATCGGTGTGTTGTCTCTCCTTTTCCTTCTAGTTTTACTAGGTCTTGAAGATGCACTATCTAGTATCGTTCGACCTCAATCGCATCAACTACCTAAATAATCCTGCAAAACTCAAGAAAAAGATCAAACGCACCAATATAAAAATGAAATGAAAAACTAAACTACACTACTTAAACTAAAAATGAAAAAGAAAATATTTTTGGATTTTTGAAAATTTTTAAAGAAAATGAAAATACTACTAATAACCTAAACTAGACTTAACTACTAAACCTAAAATGACTTAACCTAAAGACTGAAAAGTAACTACTTCGTGCCGAAACACAAAGCAGGATCTAATTACACTACTAAACTAAGAATCGTCGCGTCCCGGCAGCGGCGCCAAAACACTTGATGGGTGGTTTTTTTTTAGTGTTTAAATTTATAAAAGTTGTACAAGTAATTATCTCAAAACACACACACTTTAACGGACAGGGGACCCGATCAGATGTAGTATAGTAAGTGATAAGTACAGGATCGTTCGCAGGGACGCGTTGCTTTACCTAATCTAGTAATATGTGTAATTCCAGCGGTTGGGGGTTGTCACGATTTCCTATTAAACTAATTAAAATACTGAAAAGTAAATAGAAGCCGCAACCGCTTATTCAGCGAGAGGCTTAGTCTGAAATAGTTTGAAAAGCAAATAACATTAATTAAATTAAAATACTTGTTTGGCATCTCGATCTCATGGTACGACCAAATATCATTCTACCTACTTGCTAGACTGTTGGAAACTTAATCACGACTCAGATTCTCATTAGATTCACTTTGCCTAAGTAACTAGTGCTGTCCTTAGACTCACACTACTTCTTTAAACAAATTCTTGTTAGATTCATTGTTTAAGCATTAATGACCTAAAGTTTGTGTTACTAATTCATCTTTAAGTTATCCGGCTCTTAAGCCATGACCAGATAATAATTCTCTCCGGTGACCACAGTGCACGTTTCCATGTCACTGGATCGCGTCTGACATTGTTAAGCATCATGTTCTATTCATCCTAATTACTATGGTTTTGGATCCCTCAGTTATAAGTGAATCACCTTTTACATCTAGTTAAAAACCGACTAGTGTTTTCCATCCTTATGTATTAATCCTAGTGTATGATTATAGACCGATCATCAGAATTAAACTAATACACTCAGATATAGAACCGATATTAATATGAAGAACTAGTAAAACATGGATCTACGATAAACAGTAAAACACACTCCAACAGATCTAACAAATAAAGTAAAATAGATAAACGTTTACATGATCACATCGATCCAAACAAGTATTCAGCCTACTAGCTGACCATTATTAAAGGAATAACAAAGTCTGAAAAGATGAAAGACATTGTTTACCAACTGAAAGTAAAATAAAAGAGTAGATCTAGGTAGAGGATGAAGATCGGAAGGTGTTAGAAGCTCAAAAACCTCATTGGAATCTGCAAAGTCGACCTAGGGTTTGATGTGGGCGGCTAGGGCTGCTGAATCGGCTCTCTCTTAGGGTTTTGAG
Organism: Erigeron breviscapus; assembly: GCA_034093135.1. Lineage (NCBI taxonomy): Eukaryota > Viridiplantae > Streptophyta > Magnoliopsida > Asterales > Asteraceae > Erigeron > Erigeron breviscapus. The sequence goes on along the minus strand of CM067167.1, from coordinate 218,115,059 downwards.
GGCTGCTTCGGCTTAAATATGTGAATAAGTCGGTTGCTGAACTGGGCCGCCCAGCGGCGCTGGACTGGGCTCCAGCGGCGCTGGGGCGTCTGATTGGGCCAGCGGCGCTGGCAAGGTGCCAGCGGCACTGGCAGCTCCTGCTGCTTCTCGTTTCGCTTCGTTCTACTCTCGAATCACCTCCTTGTGTCTTGTAACATCATAGGCCTTCATCTTGAGTTACTTGATGCCATTTACCCTCACTCGCATCTTCCGTGAACCTGCATAAACATAGAATCCTCAAAGTACCGATAGTTTCGGAATATTAACTCATTTTAGACATTGAAATGAGGCCTTTCGATAGGGGTTTTTATCACAAAATGAACGCTTATCATATATTCGACAAGGAGACGCGAGCAGTGGGGATGGGGGAACTTATACCGACGACTCTTTTAGCCGTTTAAACCTTTTTTAGTATGAGGTGATAAAAGGGTATGGATGGTAAGGGATGTTCTTGGGAAGAAGGTGATGTGGCATTGAAAATGAAGATAAAGAATGTTCATGGATGAGAGAAACCTTAATGAGGTATATTTCGTATCTCCAAACTGATTCCATCTGTGACCAACAGATAATTATAAATAAAGTTATAGACCTAATTGGTATGGCTAAATATATGTCTAAGAATAAGGTCATGACACTTGCATGATGAATTGATACATATGTCAAACATTTAAGGTGTTAGACATTTCTTTAGGTATATGTTTTAGGCATATGAATCATTTTCCATGATCATATCCCCTCGTTACACTAATTGATAAAATAGATTGGCTATTTGTAAACAACCAGTTTTGTTTTACTCTTTCAGCTTCTTTTACAATTAAGAATAAGAACATGATTTGTATGTTCCATAATCTATAAAATTAGCTGATTATGTGTATATGAATCTTTTCTGTTATAATGGTGTTTAAAAATTTAACAAAAAGTGTGTGCCAAATCCATAGAAAAATAATCTACATTAGAGTTTAGATTACATTTAAAAATAAGAATTGATACGTAATTTAAGGCTATTTAGATATATCAAACTTGAGAAGAAAAAAAAACAATATATCATCAACCTCATATTGCTATGTACCACAATGATGCACATCCGTCCCTAAGAGTAATAGTTCTTGTACCTTTGTATCTCCAATGCCAACCGATGTTCATAACTCTTCGATTACGTCTACCACTTTTTTTAAACCCCGAACAATTTTGAGGGTTTTACTTAAAAACATAACTTCGTTCAACAATACTTTTGACAAACAAATCTTATATAATTAGTACTTTCGAAATAAATATTTATCAATATATGATTTTATCATAAAAAAATTATAAACTTGTAATGTTTCGCCTACATACGTGCAAATTAAGGGGGAAAAAAAACAAAATTGGTCAAATTATAACCCATGGATTGAGCTCTAATCAATCGTAACATGGAATACACACGTAACCATAGAATTTGCAAAGATTTGAAACGAAAAAGAAAAATATTACCATATCGAATTTACGAAAAACAATTTTTTCTCTAATTACTCACCTCGTCTCATTAAAAGTGTGTTATTCTAAATATTCATAGTCGTTATTTTTAAATTTTAACTTTAAATATATTTGTTATGTGTTATATCAACTTTGATGAAAATTATACAAATGAAAACGCTTCTAAAACACAAACGATTCATAACTTTCATGCCGTGTTATAACAAAAACGAAATTATTTAAAATTAAAGTTAGAAAAGTTTAACTTTAAAAATTTAAAACATAACACTTGTAACTTTAATGAAAATGTAGTACAATTTTTTATTTCCAGCTTTTATCTAATTACAATGTATCAAATAGGGATGGATGAGCCGAAAATCCCACCCGAGTCCCGTCCCGATCCAGGTACCGGGAAGTGGTACCGAGTCCCAAGTGGGATCGGGACCGGTATTGAAATTTGATGGTTTTCGGGATTGGGACCGGGACGGGACCGGAACAGCGAACTACGGGATTTCCCGGTCCCGTCCCGATCCCGCCTTATTTGGGACCGGGACCGGTACCACATTTTTGGGATTTTCGGGACCGGTACCGGTCGGGACCGGTCCCTCGCACATCCCTAGTATCAAACATACTAAATATGAGTATATTTGACTTAGTACTTTCTTTTGAGAAAAGAGTGTATGTGGCTGTAAGACACCGAAACTTATGGATTAAAAAAATCAATATGGGAGGGTCTACACCCAAAACACATACTCCCTAACCTCCTTTTCTTTATATATCATTAAACATAAAAATTACAAATTTTGTAAAATAATCGTAACTTAAAGATCCAAATTCAAAAAAACTATCAAGATCCCCAAATGCAAATCTTGTTGAATCTATGATCCCCCACTTGCTGCACCCATCACCTAGCTAGCCTCCTCATCAAATTTCAACCATAGCCATAAACCCACTTACTACTTGGCTATCATCATTATGATCCAAACAAGAAAGTCTCATTCTTTATATATATTTCCTGAATTCTTACTAATACTAATCATAAACTCACTCACTTTAAAATCTTTGATGAATTCCTAAATTATTTAGCCACTTTTCATCATCCTTCACAATTTTATTCATAATTGACTGTAAATCAACACACAATGGACAAAGATATTACTGCTACTACTACACCTCCTTATCTTAGGTCAGTTGGTTATTTATTTTTTTATTTTTTCATGTTCAAGTTTTTTTAATTTATTATTGGTTTCAGATCAAGATTTATATGGGGTAGTAGCAAATAGATAGTTTTTAAGTTTATTGATGTAGTTATGTAGCAATGTGTGTGATTGGTGTTTGTATATATACTCCTAGTTGATCAAGTTAGCTACTTTATTGGGTTTCAAGCTGTGATTGTCAGTTCTTTGTTTTGAATAATTACGAAAGGCAATACCCTTTTGGTTGATATGTAATTTGGTCACTGGACTTTGGAGATGGGTTTGAATAAAAGTTGAATCTTTTTGGGTAATTTTGTGGCAAAAGGTTAATAATCGGCCAAACCGGCCTACAATCGGCTTCTTATCCATAACGTGTGGGGCATACCTGTCTCACTAAGCAGTAGTGGCTATGAGGATGTCCGAGCTTGAACTTGAGACCTTGTGCCAAAAATGCACTTACCCATTACCAAGTAAGCTACGTGCCGGTAGCCTAAATTTTTTGAGAAATACTTATGAAGTTGAATGGTCTATCTAATGATTGTCAAAAAAATATTAAGGTTTTGTATGTTCTAACTTGGGTTTGTTGTGGTGATGATTAAAAATAGTGTGACTACAAGTTTGTAGTTTTAGATGATGTTTTGCTGAAAATACCAAAATGAGACGAGACAACGGTAGGTTATAGCAGTAAGACAAGATAGGTTAAACTAACTGGCATTAGGTGTGACCTATTAACCAATAGGTACATGTTCAAGTCCCTCACTTGAGACAGTTGGTGTAAATGATAGTTGGATAGGTTAGGGTGTAAGACTTTGCCCTAAAGAGAGCTGAAAAAGTATTGCAGTAGCATATTTGTCTTAAGTCAATGTGCATATCAGTTAAATCTTTTGAAGCTATTCTTTTGTGTAGTTTTTTTGCTGCATTATCGTATGGAATTGCATCGATGGCCATGGTGTTCATAAATAAAGCAGTTGTTATGGAGTATGCATATTCTATGACTCTTCTGACCTTGCAGGTAAATACTAAGTGGGTTTACCTTTACAATATTAGTGATTTTGTAAAGTTTTTGAAAGTACTTATATGTTGCGTTGGAAATGTTTCAGCAAATGGCAACTGCATTACTTATACACTTCGGGAGAGTAATGGGATGGACAAGAGCCAAAACATTAAATGTTGATACTGCAAAAAAACTAGTTCTTGTTTCCCTCTTTTATAATGGAAACGTGGCTTTTGCTTTAGCTAGCTTGAAAGGAGTTAATATTCCAATGTACATTGCTATTAAACGGTTAACGCCCCTTGCTGTATTAGTTGCTGGACTCTTTTATAAGAAGGGAAAACACTCAAAACAGGTAATGTTATTGCATACCGTCATGTATATGTTAGCGTAAAAGTTCAATAAGGGTTCATTTTTTATCTTCAGTATTTTATGCAATCAGCAGAGGAAATTGTTTCCTCAGTCGTTCTACATTTGAGCTACAATACTTTTTCTGCAAATTCTTGGTTGAGTATGATAATCATAATAATGACTCTTGAAGTTTAATACTTGGTAGCCTAATTTTTTTCTTAAGAGAATCATTTTTCTTCTTGGTAGTTTTATTGATATCATTTATAATTGTTAATTTATTAGTGTGATCTCATGTTCTATTGTAGCATATCATTATGTATAACTATTTAGTTATGTGCTTTGATAACTTGCTTTGAGGCATATAAAGTATTATTCATTATGCCCCTCTGTCTGTGTCTTTCTTGGTCAATGCTTTGCCAAATTGAGCCAAAGCTATAAATTTTTTGAACAGTGAAGACACGCACGCTACTCTGTACCGTTGTCTGCCCTCAATTTTGCTACTTGTTTTCCTTAAAAGGAAAAAAATATCCTTTTGTCCCTAACTAGATTTGAATCCACACCCTCTTACGGGCCTATTGTTCCGTTTTGCCAACTGTTGTCATGAAGTTTTAGATATATGTCCACTCTGATTGCCATTTGCTTATTTAGATGCCCGTTATCGTGACTCAAGGATCTTTGTTAACGTTCTACACTTCTACTCCCTTTTACAGAAAGTTGGAGATGACTAATAATATGATGGCTGATAATGTTTATTGACTATTCTTGGATAATTTTTTGAATTAAGTTTTTGACATTTTTCTTTGCCTTTCGTTTCAGGTCATTTTTTCTGTATCACTCACTGCTGCTGGGGTAATGATTGCAGCACTGGGAGATTTTTCCTTTGATTTATTTGGATATATCATGGCTCTCATCTCTGTCTTCTTCCAGGTAAGATCTTAGCTTTTCTTGGTTACATGCTAAGCATCACATACTGCTTCTGCTCTAATCTGTAGAGGTGGCCATTTCAACCTTTTACTTATTAATGGGTCGAATGGGGTTATATAACAATATATGTTTTCGCTATATGGGTCAAACAGGCCAAATCGACACATTCAGTTATAAAGGGAATGGGTCGAAAATCCTCCCAAAGCCCAAAGTTGTCTTTAATGCATATGCAAGATTAGATATTATGATAGTATAGTTTTCATAATCATATCTACCACACTTATATATAGAACCTGAAGAACTGGAAAAAAATCGGTCCATATCAACTTGACCAGTACAGTAATTACTTATTTTGACCCATAATCCAGCTCGCCCGAGCCGCGCATTTCGTCACCTCTTCTAACTTGAGTAATTTATTTATCTGGTTGAAATGACATTTGGTTGGCATATGCAGACAATGTACCTCGTATTGGTTGAACGGTCTGGTGCTGAAGATGGGCTTTCATCAATTGAAATCATGTTTTACAACAGTCTTCTATCCATGCCTTTCCTTGTATTTCTCATAATAGTTACCGGAGAATTCCCAAGTTCACTCTCGTTACTATATGCAAAGGTCAGGATTTTTAGTATAGTCTTGTAAGCTCATAGTTGCTTATATGTAAATTTTAAGTTAAAGACCAAAAGATTTTCTTAGATATGACAATTGTGTGTGTTGGTAATCATGGCGTCCGGCCTTTTAGATACTTGTCATTTTCTACTCTTTATTTTCTTGATCAGATATATGCAAAGCTAATCTGTCGTGTGTTACATATGCTGCCTGCTAATTGAACGATTCCCTTTTTCCATGTAGCAGAGTTCTTCAGTTTACTTCTTTGTGATGTTTATTCTTTCACTGGTGATGGGCATAGTCTTGAACTACACCATGTTTCTGTGTACCATAGTCAATTCTGCTCTTACTACAACTATTGTTGGGGTCCTGAAGGGCGTTGGATCCACTGTAAGTCACCATGCATCATTTTAATTAGTTGACTATATAACGTCATTCTTTATGTGCAATTAATGGTTTGTGATTGGCTGCTCAGACCCTTGGGTTCTTCTTGTTGGGAGGAGTTAAAGTCCACTTTCTGAATGTTAGCGGATTGGTGATCAACACTCTCGGTGGTTTGTGGTATTCGCTTGCAAAGTATCAAGAGAAAATGCGAAGAACGACAATCCCAAGATAACTAAATGTGTCTTCCTATATCTATTTCTTTGTAAGTTGATAGTAATTTCATCTTGATAGCTCCAGAACTTCACCTCAAAAACAAGAGGTTTAATTAAGCTAGTTACAATCATATGTTGAAGGGTAGTAAAAGTGAAGCATTTATGGATAAATTCTTCTAATTGAAACAAACAAAGGGTTAAAAGTGAAAAAGAAGAAGAATGAACCCTTATATATGTAGTTACTCATTTTTCTTAGCAACAATGATGTTATATATGGTTTATTTTTATGTGTCAAATATCATTTATTAAAAGATGTTATACACCTATCATGGTATTACTTGATTCATTGAAAAGCTCCATAGGTTAGGGCATTTGTTTATATATCGTGATTTTTCTAATTAAGAATGGGATTTTTAAGAGTAAATTACAATTTTCGTCCCTGTGGTTTGTACCAAATTTCAGGTTTCATCCTTGAGTTTATGAAATTACGTTTTTCATCCCTAGTTTTGAAACTCCGTCAACAACTTTGGTCCACGACCCAAACAGAGTTAAGTTGGTGGTCACATGACCTGCACACCAAGGGTATAATGGTCATAAAGTGTAATTAATTATTTTATTTCTTTTTTTTTCACTTTAATTTTCAAACCCATTTTCTAACATTATTAGCAACAGTAGCATAAAAAAAACATCTTCTCCTCATTAAATTTTTTTCTTCAAACACTACATTAAATCAAAATTTTAAAATTTTTGTCACAAAACACAAACTTAAAATCATATATACGTTTTTGTGTAATTAAATAACCTTTATGTCAAAGAAATGGAATTTTTATAGATCTAAAGCATAAGACACGAAAAACGAGGCCATATGGCCAAGAAAGTTGGTAATAGTCCAGCCATACTCTTTTGTAACAAAATCCAAGCATTTCTTCTTTTCTCTCTGTCAACGAGTTTGTATATATATAGAAATATAGATCTTATAAATACAAAAACAATATCCAGCCAAATCCAAAAATCCTGATGGGAACAAGGAGCAGAAGTGCAGAAGTGGTGGTCGGAGAATCGCCGCTGGGATTTTCGACCGGGTTAACAAATCTGATTTCAGATCTGAAATATTAACAAAACCTATTTATGCTTTCAGAGATGAAGCGTGAGCTCTGATTCGCTTACCTATCGGGATGATTCACGCGGTTCACATCTTCAGCGGTAAAGGCCGATTTGTAGGTGACAGGTGACGGAGATTCGATTATTGAGTCTATGGTTGTCGTTTCAGGAGAAATAAAAGCAGGTGATATGGGTTTTGTTTGTATCTACATACAAATTCTTATATGTATATGTTTATATATGGTGTGGGTAAAATGAAGGAAAAAATGTGTTTGTAGTTTGATTTGTATATGTATGTACATATATGGTTTTATTTTGATGAATCCGATGATTTAATACCATTTTGATTATGTGTATATATTTGATTTATTGATTTGATTGAGAGATATGTAATGAAAAAGTTTGATTATGTACACATATTTGATCTATTAATCTTATGATTGTTATTATTTGATTGATATATAAATGATGAAAAATACACTAGAAGAAGATGCAGAAACTGGAAATGGATGAAGGTGTGATGTTGTTGTTAGTGAAGATAATAATGAAAAGACATATATGCCCTCATGTGCAGGGCACATGCCTGACTTAATGGGTTTTTTAAACGTCTGTTAGTCATGTGGACCAAAATTGTTAACAAAGTGCCAAACCTGGGGATGAAAATCGTAATTTCATGAACCCAGGAATGAAAGGTGAAAGTTGGTACAAACCACAGGGACGAAAAATGTAATTTACTCCTTTTTTTTTTTTATGATAATCAAGATACAAGCATATAACAATGTCTATACCTTACCTTGAACTTGCTATCTATGTAAGGGCTCCTTTTTGTTACCTATCTTCAAAACCTCATTACCTCAAACTTGTATTTTATCTCATTTTGACTCCTCGACTTTTGTTACTGTGTATAAAGTCCAAAACTATGATTTTTGAAATGAAACGCAGGCTACCCGTATAATCAGATACACGCATGATATTTTAAGTGGTTATAAGAAAATTGTTGCAACAACTTTGTTATGGTAATTATATATATGCACGGGCTGAACCAAAAATCAAAAAACCAAGTAAGTCTTTTTCCGAGTCGGCTTACAGTAAATCTCATTTTGTGGGTCGCGACTTTTACAACCGGATTGAATTCATCCTCGGCCCTTGTTGGGTCATAACTTAGAGCCTCCAAGACCAAAAGGTTTTCACGTCTAGTCCTTAACTGGTTTAGCATGCTCGGTTATGTGTCTACTTTGTTACATAACCTAAGGTTGAATAGTAGGCATGAGCATGGTCATAAGACTGGACCGGACCGGACCGGCTAGGACCGAAGACCGAAATGGCATAAAAACCCAAACCGAAGACCGGCCCGAAACAAGCTCGGTCGGTCCGGTTCGGTCCCGGGTTTCCTCGGGTCGGGCCCGGTCTATGTAGTGTTGGACCGAAATGGCATAAAAACCCAAAAAGTGGGCTGAATGTCGGGTTGTGAGTCCCAAATATATAGATGATTAACAAACCCGACTGGCAAGTACAACTAATCTTGATGGACAAGTTCAGTTTACGATCCAGATATGGATAACAAGAAACAATTGACAATATGAATAATGCAAGAACAAATGGCAGAAACTATATAAAGATATATATATAAATATAATCAAGTATGTAGCATTGAGACACGTTGTTTTCTAATGTATTTGATTTATTGATGTATAAACAAATACAAGGATCGTTGCGGAACAAAGATAAACACCAAAGTGTAAGTATCTAAACAATCCCGAAATACAAGTGATCTAATTGACTTGGAAATACTCGTAAGTTTACTTAGAGTATATCTCACAAGTTGCAATGCAAGGTTTCAAGCTTTTTGCAAGTTGTGAGAAGACTTTGTATTTATAGACCAAGTCCATGATGACATGGACAAGATCGTACAAATGTGGTTGTGAGCATTTAAGGAATTAAACCATAATTCCTTACATGCTGCACTTGGAAGAGTATATAAGTCACTTGATGTGACTTATAGTACTAGGTTCCAAGCCTATACTTTGTACCTTTTGTTAATAGATAAATCTATTAACCGGATAAAGGTGTAAAGTAAAAGTCTTCCTCGTAATCAGTGTAAAGTGATGTAAGTACTTTACACTGAGATGCTTCAGTCTTCGATCTGGTAGAATCACTCTGATGCTCGCTTCTGAGGTGATTCTCTTCTTCATACTTCAGTCTTTGACTTCAGAATGAATGCTTCAGATTTGTCTTGATCTGAACTGAAGTGAAGCTTCAGTGAAGGAATTCTGAGACATCTCAGAATTATGATAAAACGTCTTCACTAAACTTCAAGCTATTTCTGAACAAATTATACTTGGTCGATTTTCGACCTAACAAATTCCCCCTATTTGTTCTGAAATAGTGCATGAATCTCAGACTTCTATCTATACATGTTTGTAAGTCTGAAATGCAAGTTTTGTTTAAGTTGTAAAAAATTTTCTAAGTACATCTTATAGATCATTGATGTCTCAGAATTTTACTTGTGGTTTTCTAACTTAAACTTATCATCTACTTATTTGTTACAATTGCAACATATATATACAGACTGAAATGATAGTTACAAATGCAAATATTTTACAAGTACATGATAATCTGAGAAGAAAACTACTTCTTGGCAGGCCTTGAACCAGAAGGTGCCTCAGTAGGTTTTCTCTTCAGTGGAGAGTGATCCTTTTTCCCAAACAACCTGCTTTCAATTTCTACCTTGGCTTGCATCTTTTGTTGAATTCTTGCTAACCATGCACCAGTCAAGGCAGACTTTGGCTTTCCTTTCAGAATCTGGATCATCTCCCTATGCTCTGAAATCCCAAATTCATGCACTGAAACCTGACTATATTCTTCAGTAGCCCTTCCTTCTCTTTTCACAACCAAATCAAACAACTTCAATCCATCAGCCTTTGCAACTACCATATCGATGATTTTGGCTGGATGCGATCGATGGTTCATATAGTGATCATACTGAACCTTTTCATGGTTTCTTTGGAGTTCAGCAGCATCATCAGAAATTGGTTTGATTGAAGTATGGACAACATCACGAGAATCTTTCTTAGCAGTCCTTGTTCCAGTTCTGGGCTTCGTTGGTGGTCTGAACAACTCTTTCTCTACCTGCAGAACTCCAGCCAGAACCTCTTTCTTCTTTTTGGCCATTTCCATTTCTCTATTCTTCACTAAGTCATCAATGGATATCTTGAAGGTGAGATGGTCCAGCTTTTGTTCCAAGGGCGAGTAGTTCACCCCATATTCATAATCTAGCATATCTTTAACTGCCTTCTGCACTCTTGGATCATGTTTGATCTTCTGAAATCTTTCTAGTGAGAGACCAAGAGATGCAGCATCAATGTGGTCAAGGGTTCCCATACTCTGGTGTTGAACCCTTTCCCTTTCTTTATTCTCATTCCACATGATAAATTGGTTAGAGACTTGCTTCTGCAAAGTCTCTAACTTCTTGCTATCAGCATTTTGATCATGGAGTGGATAGCCTTGTTCATCAACATCTTCTCCAAAAACCATACCAGAACCCTTAACAACTTTCTTTGGTTCTTCTCCCACTTTTGCCTTGCCTTTTCCTTTGTCTTTCTGAAGTTGTTCCCCCTGAACTGAGGCACTACCAGAAGGTACCTCAGCTTGCTTCTTGGTTGCTTGAATTAATTCTTGAGTACTTGCTAGCAAACCAATAGGCACACCACTACTTCCCCCTTTGGGAATCTCTGAAGGCAGTCTAGCATAGAGATCAATCGTAGATTTAAGTGCCTTCAGTGGTTCCCAACTTTGTTGTTCGAGACACTCACAAATGCCTTTTGCCATTGTAGCAAACTGAGCCTTTAGTCTGAATGATGAACTAAGGTTCAGTGCTGTTTGATCCTTTAAATCTTTTAACATTTTTCTGTCTTCTTCAGTGAAAGAAGCAGGGGGAGGAGGAGCAACAACATTTTCCTTCTTCAGAATCATTAAGATTTCATCTAATTGCTTTGACTGATTCTGAACTGCACCTTCAAGCTTGGAAACTGAATTTTTAACTTCATGTACAGCCTTTTCCACCTTGTCATTTGTATCCTTGGTCAGTTCAGCAATCATCTTTCTAACCTCTTCTCCAACTTTCTGAGAGACAGACTCTGAAATCTGAGCAGCCAAATTCTGAGATAGCTCAGACTTCAGATCTTCCACAATACCAGTACTGATAGAAGCCCCAAGTTCTTTCTCATTAACACTTGGCTTCTGAACCAGTTCACGAACTTCATTTCCAACTACCATAACCTCTTGCTTCAACAGCTCAACCCCAGATGTCAAGTTCGCAACCACTGAAGCTTGCACATCTCTTTTTGTCAATCTGAAGGCTTCTCTGATTGCAGAGCTCACCTTATTGCATGTCATAACCAACTCATTCAATTTTCCAACCACTAGTCCTTCATTCCCAGCAACTTTGGTCAACTCAGTTCCAAGGAACATCTGAGCACCTTTCATATCAGCCAAGGAACTAGTGTTGGCAGTTAGAGATCTGGTTAAGTCCTCCACCCTAATAATAAGGCCTTGGACTTCGGTTTGGGTTCTCTCTAACTGTGCTTCCACGTTGAAAGGAGGTGGGGGTTGTGCAGAAGCAGGAGCCACAAAGGGTAAACTACCAAGCCCTTTTAATACTTTATTCATTTGAGCATCTGTTGGACTCTCAGATTCTGTCTCAGAATCTAAGTCTTTTTCTGAAGGGGCGTCATAGTTAATCGGTGGTGGTATGTTGTGAATTTGTGGGTGTAGAAATTGAAGTGAAGGTGTGAAAGAAGGATCGGTTACATATGCGGGAGTGGTGCCTGGTGGAAAGATAGGATTTTGGTGAGATGGTGGTGGTGGAACATAAGGCGCATTGTCTTGGATTTCTGGGGGAGGAGGGGCGTTTGCGAGGATGGGGGCTGGCTTAGAATCAGATTGATTCGCCTCCAATAAGCCCTCGTCAAACTCAAAATCAGCAAGAGAATCGAGATTCTCCTGAGGTAGCTCATCGTCATCCCAGAAAACATTCACTTTTGCGATCTGGTCAGATATGCCCTGGTTTGGGTCACTAGTACCCTCACCAGATTCTGGTTCAACAGCTGCAGAAGCAGTTGCATCGTCACCAGATTCAATTATTTCAACCGTAGGTACACTAACGGGTCCCACATTCTTTTGTGGCCCACTTAGTAACCTTTCTGAACCAGCTAGTGTGGCTGAGACAGTTTTAGCAAATACCTGAATCATAGCAGAGGAGAGTTCAGGCTCATTTTCAGTAATTGTTGCCTTTGAGAAGTCTCTACTATATTCTGGTACCGAAGCTTCAGGTCCAGCTTCATCATAAGCTTCTCCAAGTATATCTTTAAAACACAAGCTCATAAATCTTGGGAAGGCAACATGTAGACTTCTCTTCCCTTTCAACTTTGTAATCAACTGAGAGAAGAGAATCTCAGCAAAGTCCACTTGCATCCTATTCCAGATATAATACCCCATCTCCACTTGGGGTATTGAAAGTTGGTCCAACCCTCCATGGGTGCCACCAAGACTTTCCACTATTTGAGTCCAGAAGAACCTCCAACATATACCAAAACCAGACATGAAGATGTGTCCAGAGGTCTTCAAGTTTCCATCAGCATCCTCCATATCACCATGACCAGTGGCGACTAGAACCTCCCTAAAATTGACTCCTTTGAGTCTTTTCACAAACACCTGGGGAGGTTCGAGGTAGTTCAGATGAAGGGAAGTTCTGAACCCCTCAAGAGTGATGACACATTTCTTGGTGCCTTCATTGAGAGTAAAGAAGATGGATTGTTCATCCACATTCACCACTGCTGTGTACCAGAATTCAAGCAAGTATCGATGATACATTGCCTGCGGATTAGCGGTCAGCGCATAATGGAAAGGGGATTGCTCCCAAAAATTGTTTAACCTTCCCATTAAGGTTTCAGATTTTTGTTAGAAATCCAAAAATAGTGATAAATTGTAATTAAGATTAGAAGACATTCTTGTTGTTAAGTCATAGAAAAATGATTACTAAGGTTGAGGGGCTAATTGTGATAATTAGCATAGTTGTAGTGTTAGACTATATATAGCCCTCATACCTTAGAAATCATAACAAGAACAGTACAAACTATTCATTCCTTACACAATTAATCCCAAGCTTTCAGTTTACTCGATCATTCTCTCTCAAAACACACACACACACACCAAGAACACACACTTGCAAACCGCCATTGTTAGATTGAATTCAGAGCTTAAATCGTGTTATAACAAGTGGTATCAGAGAGAAACATCAATCTGATGACGATCCATAACTGAATTCGATCACAATTTCATCGAAATCAAGTTTAATCTCAAATTCTGTTCGTAATATCTCACCTACTGGTTCTTCAAAATTCACACATCTAATCTCATAAAATCACAGTTGTTTGTTCATCAATAGATTCGTGGTGATTGATAACATAATTCTGTCAATTTTCAAGTTCCAATTCGATCTAAAACTCGAGATTGAATTTTGAGTTTTGGCGCGTAATTTCAGGGATTTGAATCTGTTGTGTTTTGTGTTGAATTTTGTTCATAATCGTGTTGCGGACGTGAATTAAAACAGTTTGGAAGTGATTTCGTGATCTAACTCCTAGTAATTGTTAAGAAATCGAAGTTTTAAAAACTTGTCAATGGAGTTTTTCTGGAATTGCGTTCAGATGAAGAAGATAACCAAGACGATCTGCCTAAGATCGTTTTAGTTCTTTGAGTTTTGGCTTGATTAAGACGATCCTTACAAGATCGTTTTAGTAAAGAGTGTGTTGTGGAAGTGTTGATTCTGGCTAATTAATCCAAAAGGATTGGTTTGGTCGTTTCATACACTTAAAAGTTTTTGAGAAAGACAACAAGACGATCTTCATACCAAGATCGTCTCACAATTTTTTCCCAGAACAAACTTCAAACCAAGATCGTTTCACCTAAGACGATCTTCATCTAAACCGTTTCAATTTTCATACTTAGCCAAATTTCTCCAAAATTTCCAAGACGATCTTCAATCAAGATCGTCCCAGTTCTTCAAGACCGTTTCAATTTTCATACTTAGCCAAATTTCTCCAGAATTTCCAAGACGATCTTCAAACAAGATCGTCCCAGTTCATCAAGACCGTTTCAATTTTTATACTTAACCAAATTCTCATCAAAAGGACCAAGACGATCTTATTCAAAGACGATCTCACCAAGAACGATTTTGTCAAGATCGTTTCATTCTCTATTCGTTTCAAGATCGTTTCAATTTCCTTGCAAATCAAGATCGTTTCATTTACCTGGTTAAACAAGACCGTTTCATTTCCTGTTTAAATCAAGACCGTTTCATTTCCTGTTTAAATCAAGACCGTTTCATTTCATAAACTTACCAAGACCGTTTCAAGTCATTTTTTTTCAAATCAAATCAATCTCTAATGGCTTCTCGTGAAGCATTGGCTTTAGGTTCTGATACAAGACCTCCAGTTCTCTACCGTGGTTCTTACGGACTATGGAAGAAACGATTCATGGACTATGTGGAGAGTCAAACAAATGGTCATATGATGAAAGATTCCATTCTGAATGGACTTGCTGTTCATCTCCATCCCACTACTGGTGCAGTTATTACAACTCATGAACTTTTGAATGCTGAGCAAAAGGATCGAACAGCTGCAGATAACAGAGCAAGGTCATGTTTATACAGAGCTCTACCGGATGAAATCTATGGGTCTGTTGATTCCTATGATACAGCAAAAGAGATATGGGATGAGGTGGCAAGACAGATGGAAGGAGCTGACGTGACTTCGACAATCAGATTGACCAACATTTTGACTGAGTTTGACAACTTCTCCAAAATGCCAAATGAATCTCTTGAGGCAGTTTACTACAGGTTCTGCAATGTCATAAATGAACTGAGAAAGAACAATGTCAAGAAGACTGAGATTGAGTTAAACATCAAGTTCATCAAAGCACTTGGTCAAGAATGGGAAGATTTTGGAACCCAAATCAAGCAACATCAAAACCTGACCAAGTTCACCATTCATACTCTATATGAATCATTCAAGCTCAATGAAAACCAAGTCCTAAGCAAAGCTTCACCGAACAAAATGCCAGAAGTTGTATCTTCTGATCCTTTGGCATTGATCGTTGAGAAGAAGATCTCTGAAGCTCTCAAAAGGCAAATGGTAGTTGTTTCTTCGTCAGATGAGGAGGGAGATGATGTGATGGCTACAAGAGATGGTGTATCAGATGAACTATATCAAGCTCTTGCCGCAGTAACTAAGCATTTCAAGAAGAGATATTACAAAGCGAGGCCAACAAACAACAATCTCCGCACTTCTTCAACAAGTGCATTTCCCAAGAAGGAACACTATCATCCAAGGAACAATGAGCAGAGTGAAGCTACTGGTTCAAGATATGGTGAAAAGAAGGATATTTATGAGAAACAAGCAGTTGAAAAGGGGAAGACATCAGACAAAAGGTGCTACAATTGTGGAATTCCTGGACATTTTGCTGTTGATTGCAAACAACCCAAGAAGCGGAACTATGAGTACTACAAGCAAAAGATGCTATTAGCCAAACAGGTCGAAGCAGGACATGCATTGCTTGCCGAAGATGACAAATGGCTGTTACTCACTGATGATGAAGATCAAGATCTCTCCGCTAATGTTTGCTATATGGCGAGATTGGCCAAGAACAAAGTCCTTGAAGCAGAAAGCACTGATGATGAGTACCCAGATGATGAGGTAAATCTCGACTCTACTTTTTCTTTGATTAAGGACAAAGAGTCTTGTAGATTAGCTTTATCTAAATTAACAAATCTTATCAATTCTTTAGCCAACAAAAACAAAAGGTTGAAAAATAGTATATCTTTTTCAAAAAGTGAATTTTCAAATCTTCTTGAAGAACACTCAAAATTACTTTTTGAACATGATACTATTAAACAAGATTTTCAAACATACAAAGAAAAAATGTTGGTTAAAGAATGTGAGATGAATGTCACTCCTGATTCTAAGTTATTACTAAGATGTCAAAATCTTGAAAAGACCATTCATGATCTTGAAAAAGCCAATCAAGATCTTGAAATTCAAAAGACCAATGAATGGCTTCGGCAAATGCGAGACAAATGGACGTTGATATTCTCAATAAGAAGCTCCAAGAAGCCAAACCAAACAATGTTGAACTCGAAAGGAAGATTTCTGATTTAAATCATAATTGTTTTCTTAAAGGCATTGAAATTGAGAATCTTGAAAAACAAGTTGAGGAATTTAAAAAGAATATACTTTTCTATCAAGAAAAGCTATATAAAGTTGAACAAAATCCTCTCTTGAATTTCACTGCCTATTTCAACAAGTCAAAAATTGACAAAACAGAACTTCTTCTCGGGTTGGGATTTGAGAATATCACACCATTAAAAAAGGCCAAAGAGGAAATCGAACCCCTGTATGATGAAAAATTTCTTCGCCTTGGTATGATACAACAATTTATTCGTCCATTGGATGACGAATTTGAGACTGATGAAGTTGAGAGAATACCTAATCAAGATTTTTTGGTTAATTATGATGCAATCAATGATTCATACAAAACAAATAAATCTTCAATTTTCAAATTGGAAGAAATTGAATCAAATTTTCAAAACCAAGAATCTATTGGTACTTCACCTAAATCAACTAAAATGTATTTTCCAACCACATTTTTGGAAAAGCAAATAGAAGATTTACAACAAAAGGTGGAATCTCAACAAACAGTTATCAATCATCTCAAGTCTCAAAGTCCGAATCTAGAGGATAAATGTATTGTTGTTAATACTAAGAAAGTTTGTGAGAATGTTTCTACTCAAACTGACCAAAGTGCATCCGTAGAAAATTCTACCCAAACTACTTGTGATTCATCTACCAATACCTCCACTCAGACCTTGACTGATTCTCTTGAATGTCCTTGTCAAAATACTGCTACTTTTATAGCTGATGATTGTGTGCAATCTGATCTTTCTGATGAAGAACTTGCACATAGTTTAGTTTTGATATGGTACTTCTATAGGTTTTTCACATGCAACGCTGTTGATGAGTTAGTTGTTCACCCTAAGCCTAGTGCTAGTATAGGTGTTGATACGTCTACTCAATTTTCTTGTGAGACCAAAGATGTGTCAGTTCAAGTTAACCTAACTTCTGAGACAACCCATAATGTGAAGTTGGACACCAAGATTCCTGATTTCTCAACATTTTCAAATAAATCTAAAATTAATCAATCTCCATTGAAATTTTCTTTTTCAAAAGAGTTCACGAAAGTTGATTTTGATAAATTCATGGAGGGAGAATATATTTTTGATTCAGAAACTGAGAAAAAGATTGAATCTACCAAAATCAAAGTGGAAACAGAAATGGAATCTCAAAAACCATTGTCCAAAGCTCCAACTTCATATTACTCAAAGAAACAAGTTAAGACCAAACTCGTCAAGACTGAACCAAAGACCATTGCTACACCTGTGAAACATGTCATAGAAGAACAAGCTGAGATCCCACACAAAACAAAGTACACCAAAGTGAAACTTCCGAAAGACTATACTAGTGCTTCTAAATCTAGCTCTCAATCTAGCTCTTTACCTAAGGTATCTAAGTCTAGCTCAAATTTGCTAACTAAGGATGCATCTAATGGTTCAACTAGATATAGGGATAGATATGGTTGGTTCTCTCATGATAAACCAAAGAAGCAAGAAGTTTCCTCACCACCAAAAGATTCCAAAAAGATGAAAGTTTTTAAAACTCCTCGTTCTAATCTTTGTAGCTTCAATTCAACAGGTGGAAAGAGCTTAAGTAGTGATGCTAAATGGGTTGCTAAGTCATTAGTACCTAAGATCACTAGTAATCAGAAAGAGGTTGAGAAAATGAAGAAAAGAAGGAGGAGAAATGCTGTTAATAGGTGGAAAGGTGTTCCTGTTAAACAAAACAATTCTGATCTGTCAATAAATGTTGAATGTGCCAAGGCAAGGCCTTGTGAGCTTGTAAACAATTTTAATTCCTGTGTGGTGGATATAAATGCTTGTAGACATGTTACTTTTAATTCTTGTGTGAATGTTCGTACATTTTATTCAAATATGTTGGTTGATAATATGCTTGTTGATGCTTATGTTGATTCAATAACATGTTTGAATGCGCGTCCTAAGTTATATACCCTGCCTGTTTTATCTAACCAAAAAGGACCCGTTTTCAAGTGAGTACCTAAAAACGGTTAAATTTCTTTGATTGCAGGAAATAACCATCTGTGTTTGGATACTCGATTCCGGGTGTTCGAAGCACATGACTGAAATAAATCTTTGCTGAAGAATTTTGTTGAAAGATTCATGGGAACTGTTCGCTTTGGAAACAACAATTTCGCTCCTATCTTAGGTTATGGGGACATTGAACGAAATGGGATTACAATCAAGAAAGTTCACTATGTTGAAGGTTTAAGTCACAACTTGTTCAGTGTTGGACAATTCTGTGATAACAATCTTCAAGTTCTTTTTCGAAAATCTCTTTGCAAAGTCCAAACCTTAGATGGAGTTGATATCCTTTGTGGCGATCGTGACGATAACCTTTTTACCGTCAATCTCGATGATAACCAACCAACTGATAATATTTGTCTCATTTCAAAGGCTACTTCAAAGAATTCTTGGTTATGGCATAGAAGGCTATCTCATCTGAATTTCCAAACAATGAACCTCTTCATAACAACGATCCAGTTCCTAACAACACTCATGAATCATCATCAAGTTCTTCTGAGCAAATATCATCTTCAAATGATTCTATTCCATCATCCTCTCCTGAGAATCCTACTCAAATGAATGTTCAAGAACAACCTTCTCAATTCACTCAGACAACAAATCCCCTGAACACTCCAAATGTGTATGTACCACTTGACTTTGATCATCCAGCATATGAGGAAAGGGTTATACCAAGTTATGATTCCATCTCTCACCAAACTTCAAGTTTCAATGATGGTGATGTTGATCTTCAACAACAAGATCCTCTTCCTCATGCTCACAAGTGGATTCGTATGCAGAAAGATCATCCTACTGATCAAATAATTGGAGATCCACAAGCAGGAGTAACTACTCGTACCTCAGTAAATGAGTGTCTTGTTGCACTTTCTCTTAGCAATATTGAACCCAAAACGGTATCTGAAGCTCTTCAAGATCCAGAGTGGGTTAAGGCAATGCAAGATGAACTCGCTCAATTTGAAAGACTGAAGGTATGGAGGTTAGTTCCAAATCCTAGGAAAGCTGATCCAATCGGAACGAAGTGGATATTCAAAAACAAAAAGGATGAGAATGGAGTGGTAGTAAGGAATAAAGCTCGACTTGTTGCTAAGGGTTATTGCCAACAACCTGGTGTTGATTTCGACGAAACTTTTGCTCCAGTAGCAAGAATGGAGGCCATTCGAATTTTCTTAGCTTATGCCGCATTCCGAAACTTCACTGTGTTTCAAATGGATGTGAAAACTGCTTTTCTGAATGGTGACCTCAAAGAAGAAGTTTACGTTGATCAACCTGAAGGTTTTGTTGATCCTCAAAGACCAAACCATGTCTACAGGTTAGACAAGGCTCTCTATGGTCTTAAGCAAGCACCCCGAGCATGGTATGATTCCTTGACTACTTTCTTACTTAAAGGTGGATTTACCAAAGGCATAATTGACCCTACCCTGTTCATTCGCAAACAAGGTAAGCATGTTCTACTAGTTCAAATATATGTTGATAGATTTCATCACCATTACTCAAGTAAATCTTCAACTTCCAGTTCGTTACATCCGTTCGGATAACGGTACTGAATTCAAGAATGCTGTTTTTGATGAATTCTGCAAATCCAAAGGTATTACTCATCAATTCTCAGCAGTTCGAACCCCACAACAAAACGGTGTTGTTGAAAGGAGAAATCGATCGCTGGTGGAAGCAGCAAGGACAATGCTTGCTTATTCCAAATTGCCATCCAATATGTGGGCTGAAGCTGTTGACACTGCTTGTCACACTCAGAATCGGTCCATTATCAATCAGCGGTTCGAAAAGACTCCTTATGAGGTTGTTAACAAACGGAAACCCAACATCAACTACTTCCACATATTTGGGTGTGTTTGTTACACGTTGAATGATCGGGAGAATCTTGGAAAATTCGAGAAGAAAGGTGATGAAGGATACTTTGTTGGTTATTCCAAAACATCAATTGCCTACCGAATCTACAATCGCCGAACAAACACAATTCAAGAAACAATGAATGTGTGGTTTGATGAGATGTCAGGCATGATTTTTGAGCAAGAAAGCTTGCTACCAACAAGTATGGATTCAAGTGCTTCAAGTCCTTCTACAAGGAATTCTACCTTAGCTTCTAAATTCAAGAAGTTTCCAACTCCAACCAGTGATGAATTAGATATTCTTTTTGAAGAATTCTATAATTCAAAACCGGTTCATGATCAAGAACCTCAGATCATCGTTGAACCAATTCCAAACAATGAACCTCTTCATAACAACGATCCAGTTCCTAACAACACTCATGAATCATCATCAAGTTCTTCTGAGCAAATATCATCTTCAAATGATTCTATTCCATCATCCTCTCCTGAGAATCCTACTCAAATGAATGTTCAAGAACAACCTTCTCAATTCACTCAGACAACAAATCCCCTGAACACTCCAAATGTGTATGTACCACTTGACTTTGATCATCCAGCATATGAGGAAAGGGTTATACCAAGTTATGATTCCATCTCTCACCAAACTTCAAGTTTCAATGATGGTGATGTTGATCTTCAACAACAAGATCCTCTTCCTCATGCTCACAAGTGGATTCGTATGCAGAAAGATCATCCTACTGATCAAATAATTGGAGATCCACAAGCAGGAGTAACTACTCGTACCTCAGTAAATGAGTGTCTTGTTGCACTTTCTCTTAGCAATATTGAACCCAAAACGGTATCTGAAGCTCTTCAAGATCCAGAGTGGGTTAAGGCAATGCAAGATGAACTCGCTCAATTTGAAAGACTGAAGGTATGGAGGTTAGTTCCAAATCCTAGGAAAGCTGATCCAATCGGAACGAAGTGGATATTCAAAAACAAAAAGGATGAGAATGGAGTGGTAGTAAGGAATAAAGCTCGACTTGTTGCTAAGGGTTATTGCCAACAACCTGGTGTTGATTTCGACGAAACTTTTGCTCCAGTAGCAAGAATGGAGGCCATTCGAATTTTCTTAGCTTATGCCGCATTCCGAAACTTCACTGTGTTTCAAATGGATGTGAAAACTGCTTTTCTGAATGGTGACCTCAAAGAAGAAGTTTACGTTGATCAACCTGAAGGTTTTGTTGATCCTCAAAGACCAAACCATGTCTACAGGTTAGACAAGGCTCTCTATGGTCTTAAGCAAGCACCCCGAGCATGGTATGATTCCTTGACTACTTTCTTACTTAAAGGTGGATTTACCAAAGGCATAATTGACCCTACCCTGTTCATTCGCAAACAAGGTAAGCATGTTCTACTAGTTCAAATATATGTTGATGACATTATATTTGGGTCGACCAGTCAAACATTTTGCCGAAACTTTTCATCTCTAATGGTCAATCATTTTGAAATGAGCATGATTGGGGAAATGAATTACTTTTTGGGTCTTCAAATCAAACAATTACCAACTGGTATTTTTATATCACAAGGTAAATACATAAATGACATGTTGAAAAAGTTTGATATGACTTCATGTTCTTCAATTTCTACCCCAATGGCTGCTCGAACAACCATTAATACTGATACAAATGGGAAACCATTTGACCAAAAGAGATATAGAAGTATGATTGGTTCATTGTTGTACCTAACAGCATCTCGCCCAGATATAATGTTTGCAACATGTATGTGTGCTAGATATCAAGCTGCTCCAACTGATTTACATTATCAAGCTGTGAAACGAATCTTTCGTTATCTGAAGGGTACACCCGATTTAGGTCTCTGGTATCCAAGGGATACTGGATTCAATCTAACTGCTTATTCAGATGCAGATCATGCAGGTTGTAAACTTGATCGCAAGAGCACTTCCGGTACTTTACAATTTTTAGGAGATAAAATTGTGAGTTGGTCTTCCAAGAAACAGAATTGTGTTTCACTATCAACGGCTGAAGCAGAATATGTGGCTGCAGCTAGTTGTTGTGCTCAAGTTTTATGGATGAAGACACAACTGACTGATTATGGTCTTACGTATGATCATATTCCTATCTATTGTGATTCTCAGAGTGCCATTGCCATTGCAGTCAACTCAGTAAACCACTCTCGATCAAAGCATATTGATGTTAGATATCATTTTCTCAAAGATCATATTGAGAAAGGTGACATCGAACTCTACTTTGTGGGAACTGAATTTCAACTTGCAGATTTGTTCACAAAACCGTTGGACGAAAAGAGGTTTAATTTTCTGATCTCCAAGCTTGGTATGTTAAATCTTAAACCTTAATTCTTTTTCATTTGAAGGAATTCTTGAAACATTTCAGAAAACAAAATACAAAATTGAAAAATTACAAAAATAAACAAAAAGATTTTTAATGGCTTGCATATACTATGTATGTAACCCGTTCTTAAATGATATATTTATTGTTAAACACATTGTTATTATACATATAAATTGATATAAGAAAACAAGGAATCGAACGCCTTTGTGTACTTCCAAGTATTCTTATATGAATATGTATGTGTAATAGCAATCAAGTTTTTTTTCAAACAAACTTTTCAAACTCTCAATTAGTGATATGGGAAACGAAGGATCGAACGCCTTTGTGTACTCCCTTGTTCTCTCATATTGTACTAATTGATTGGATTTTCACTTTACTTAAATGTTTTTAATTGCCTCCAACATGTTGTTGTAAGATGCGACGGATTGAACGCCTTTGTGTACTCCCTAGCTATCTTACTACCAACATTGTTGTTGAAGCAAAACTTTGTGTTTCTTTTTGATTTCGCAAAAACAATTTTTGCTCCACCTTTCTATGAAAACCATTTTTGATATATTCTTGCATAGATTAAGGGGGAGTTTGTGATTTCAAAAATCCTCAAACTTCAAATGTGTTTCAAACCTTTTCATTCACACATTTGATGTTTTTCCAATGATTTTTAATCAAATGGAGTTCGGTGATTAGTTTGCACAATAAGCGATAGGTATTTCTCAAAATTTACTCCATGAATTTCATCATCGCCGATGAGTTCTAACCCCGGAGTATTCACTTCTTTCATTAGATAGTGAGGGTATTTTGAGTGATGTTGATTTTGTGCAACTAGAATGGAGGGAGTAAAGTCGAAAAGTGAGAGGTTAAGGTGATTTGTTGTGAGAAAAGGGTTAAAAGAAATGATACCCTTCCCTAAATTCTCAAAAAGCCGGGTAAAACACGTTTCTATCAGATGTCATTTGTTGATATCTCGATATTGAAAAAGCCTTCATGGACCCAGTGAAGCAATGCACATCTTTACCTAACCACTCAAGTGTTTC
>CM067167.1:217941043-218080809 GCA_034093135.1 Erigeron breviscapus | reverse complement strand
GAACTCAGTAGGTTTTAGTCACTTTCATCATTGGTTTGATTATTTAACCAATTTCATGATTTATATAATTTATTTATTTATTTATTTACCTTTTTAATTATCATTTAAATTTAATAATTGATAGAAATTCTTAGAAATCACCACACAACTTTTTGGCTAAAAATCTCAGGCCTTTTAGGCAACTTTTATCATGGGAAAAATCATATCAATTCAACCTCTCTTGTGTTGCTCATTTTGAGGATTCTAAGCTTATAAATCGTTTACCGAAATAGCGATTTTTGCCTCATTTCCTAAGCAATTCAAATGCGTCAAAATGGATTTTCATTCTTATTTCATTATTTACAGAATGTTCATTATATTTTGGTGCCTTAAGTCGTGATAGTGGTGGTGGTGTGATGTGTGCAAATTAAAGCTTTCGGTTAGTGCTTATATGAACCGAATTAGTATTTGTAGGCTTGTCTTTGCCATTTAATAACCAAGTTAAGTTTTATAACTTTTATTTGACATATTCTCAGTAGGTTTATAATACTTTTTGTTACGAGATTGTTGGAGTTAGTTAGAGTTGCAATCTAGTGACTTTTAGCTTATTTTGTTGTGAAGAACTTTTACTTGGAACTTTCTGTTTTAACACTTATTTTCATAAAATGTTGAGTAGTCATTCTTGGTTAAGTTGAATTATTTGGACGTTGGTGATTTTGATACAGAGACATATATGTGTCCTATATTTATGTGAATTTTTGCTAAATTTTTAGACATTGTTTACTACCTCTAAAAATTACAAAACCAAAGTTGGTCAGAAAGCTTGCTGCTGTGCGACTCAATATACTTTATAAAAGATTTCTATGATGGACATTTAAGAAAAATCTCCCAAATTTATTTTAAGTTAGGGACACTTTGAACTCAGTTCATACCAAGTTTAAACTTCTGAAACCTATTAGTTAAGAAATTAAAAATCGTCAAAGTTGACTCAACATTAAGACAAAAATCCAGTTTTGACCACTTTTGGTAGAAAAATCATATCTTTGGTTTGGTTTAGTGTTTTTGAGTGATTCCAGTTGGAGGTTAAACTTAACTCTTTTATCTACAACTTTTATTTTGGAAGTTTTGCTTGAAACGGCCCTCATATGCCCAGTTTATCCGTCCAAAGACAGAAGAATAATTCTGTCAGAAGGTATTTGGGTCCAAACAACTCACCAATGACCATTCTTGCTTTATTAACACTTGAGTTCATTATTTACAAGATTAATACTTTATTTTTATATCTCCCAACATCAAATTTCCAGATTATTATACTTCTTTTAACATATTTTTCACTTAGTACAAGTCCATCCATCTCATAATCCAACAACAAGATTCAACTTTCTTAGGTCTAACATGTATTCATTCAAATCAACACTTTTCAATACCAATCTTTATAGATCTAACTTTCAACAACATAAAAACATCTTTTTAATGAAAAATCTAAGAAATATATTCTTCAAAATATACAAAAACATATAGATCTATCAAAAGGAAAATCACTTTAAAAGCTACTAATCTATAACAACACTTTTGGGTCTTAAACTTGTTGAATCCTGGATCTTTCTCATAGATTTCGACATGCATATGCATGAGGAGAAAGATCCTATCAACTTGCCTTCATCAAGTGTATAATACAAAGAAAACAAGAAGAAAACATAAACTTTTGATAAAACCTTTGAATATAAACAAGAACAAGATTAAATCTAGTAAAAAGGATGAAGATTTATACCCTCTTGGATTCGGTTTTGATGATGAAAAGGGGCAGAAAATTCGTGGCTTGAGATGCTCCAAAAACCCTTAATCTAAGCTTAGAACAACCCTTAAATATATCTTGAAATAATCCTTGTTTAATCCTTAACAAACCCTTATTATTAATATAGTATAGATATGATTTTTGCCTTGCCTTTTTCCTTGTTCTTGAACCGAAAATGGAGAGGAGGAGGGGAAGAAGAGGGTGTTTTTGAGAGAAAATGCATGTGTGTGTGTTGGGAGTGTGAAAGAAATGGTGGTGGAGTGAAAGGGGTATTGGGAGTGTAAGAAAAAGGGAGTAGTTAAATTTTGATTGGGTGAAGTGTATGGGGAGAAGGGGGCCGGTTTTAGGGTGGTGTTTTTGGGAGGGATTTTGAATTTTTGGAGTGTATTTTAAGTGTGTATGTATTTGTATAAATTGCAAGTGAGTATGGGTGCATGTATGGACCTTTAAGATAACTAGTTTATTAGTATTTAGGATATAATTATGTACATATGTATGTATATGTGTGGCCGTGTATATATGTATGTATGTATATACATTTTTGTGTTTTAAATTTGTTTCTTAACTCTTGTCATGAACTTGTATTTATATTGGACATATTTATATACGTATTATTATTATTCAAGCACCTTTATGTGCATATTAGTTTATAAACATATTTTTGAGTTAGGCATGTTATTTTGATGTCATGTTTACTCAAATTGACTTGATGGTTAAATTGTTGGACGTTTATAAGAGTTCTCGGTCGTTATCTCAACTTGTAAGACTCACATTATTATTTATATAACTTAACTTCTCGAAATAAAGTTTTTGATTTGTTGACCTTCCGTCAAGTTCAATTAGAACTAGTTTATAGCTTGAGATTGTGTTGAATGTTTATAGTTATTGTTCATGGCATTTCTAAGGCAACTAGCTATCTTTGGAAATTCTACTGAACTAGATGGCAAGTATCACTATGCCTAAGTGTCTGGAAGGCAAAATCTCTTAAGAAACTTCTAGGAATAGATATCTAGATAAATAGAAGTAAATTGTCCTAGTCGGAAATTGAGGGTTGTTACATACGGATAGTTAACAACTGAATTGGTGAGTAACAGATGAATTCGCCATGCCAACAACATACCTCAGGCGCCATCCAACGATCTTCGCCGTCATCATCTCTGTAATAGTTTCTTCCCTTGCAAGACCAAAATCTTCAAGCTTCACTTCTGATTTGCAGTAAGCAATAAGCAATTAGTTATCTGCATCAATATTTCAAATATTTTTTCATTACCAAAGAGAAAAGAGAAGCAAAAAAAAACACCAAAATACTCATCAATAGATCAACCCATCCATTCAAAATATAAACAATCATAATTTCATCCTCATTCCACACTACCAAGAGTTATGACTACCCAGTATCACAATTTTCTTTCATAATGCCAATCCGAACACCCCTGAAATAATTGAACTGAAAATATTAAGGATTGAAAGCAGAAAAAGGAAATAAATACCAGCCATTAAATGTCTAATTGTCTATGTATCATCATTAAAAAAAAATACATCCAAAAATCCAGCGGGAAAAAAAAAACTAAAAAACAACTAATGCAAAAATCCTACAAATTTCAACTGAATAATTGTTGTTATTATACAATCAAAGAAAAATTATGATTGAATAATTGTTGCCATGAAGATGAGAACACTAAGAATTGAATTGAAAGAAATTTAACAGGGAGATAAAGAGAAATGAGAGTTGATAAAAGATTCAGATACCCTTATTGTGTATTTGTGTGTGGCGATAGAAAAAAAGAAAGGAGATGGGTTTGGTTTAACACAGAAGAAGGAAATAATCGAGGGGGGAAAATATCCGGTTTAGGAACCAGGTTAAGTCCGCGTGTTTTAAAGTTCTTTTTGTATTTAATAATTCAAATTAATTAAAAAGATGCCACCTAGGATTAAATCTTATGTTATGAGCTAGTTTTTAAATTAGAAGAGGCTTAGAATCATCCGGTTAACTACTGTTTTAATAAATACTAGATTTTTTTACGTGCGGTTGTCACTCAATAAATATTTACTTGTAATGAGGGATGAGACGTGATATCAAAATAAATATTACTTGTCATTGGGTGTTGTATGTAACAGATTTGTAGTTTTTTAAAATTGTCATGACAAACATATTAAACATGTAATAATCACGAGTAAATGGAG
The DNA here is from genome assembly GCA_034093135.1 of Erigeron breviscapus. Taxonomy (NCBI): domain Eukaryota; kingdom Viridiplantae; phylum Streptophyta; class Magnoliopsida; order Asterales; family Asteraceae; genus Erigeron; species Erigeron breviscapus. Next base: position 218,076,851 of record CM067167.1, on the reverse strand, counting down.
CGGAAAATAGATTACGTATTACATACAATTAATTAACATAAATAATAAAGAGATAGATTTGATTACTTTTAACCGTTGTGGATTGAATTGCGCTAAGTCTATATTACATGTTAACCAACGTCATTCGGATGTTAGTCCTTTGATATATCAAAAGCTAAGAAAAACAAAATAACCGTTTGAATTTTTTTCTTCTTGGTCGACAACTTCGAACATAGAAAAGTTTCTATTCTTTATTTTTTGCCTTCGACGGATGTACTAAGAAACGAATGGTTTTGGTGAAGTTCGATAGCCTCTTCACAATGGAGACATAACAATAAATAATTAATATTATTGGTTAAGAAGAAGATATCATTTATTTATTTAAAAGATTTGAATGTAATTAACATAAATAGGTTTTTTTTTGTTTTGTTATACCTTTGTTGCCAAAATTTTGAATATAATAAAGAGTTAATGACATAAATCGTCCTTGTGGTTTACCTAAATAGTCACATTTCGTCCTTTAAAATCCAAAACCTCAAGGACAGTCCTTTATAGGTGGATAAGGATCATGTTCGGTCCTTTGACTATTTGACCGTCAAGTGGTCTCCGTTAAACCCCCCACGTGACACCCACGTGAGGGGTACTCCAGTCTTTTTCATCACTAAAGGACCATTCGTGATATTTTTCTTTACAACCTAAATCTTCAAACACATATTATGATCTTCAAACACATGAATAAATACATATCTTGTAAAAATAAATGTAAAAAAAACCAAAAACAACAAACAATTTATGTTCTCTTTCGTATCTTCTATATGTTATCTTCCTTATCTTCCACCTACAATAGGAATAACAAATTCATCGAAGGTCGGCTAAAATCAAAAACAAAGTGGATCGAGTAGATAAGCTTACATCATTATATAACCAACTCAACCTAATATTGTTTTGCTGAAAAAACAGATTCAATAGAAAACTACGGTGGCCGGCAAACACCAAAATCTCACCGGAAAAAATCCAAAAACGAGATCTCTCTCGTTTCGTCGAATTAGAACACGAAACTTGTTGCAATCGACTCATAATACAATCGCGCACAAACCCTAGCCTATTTTTCAATCAAAAAGTTCGCCGGATAGTTCGCCGGAAAAACTGAAAGTTGAAGATAAACAACCAAAACCGCTAAGATCTCGTTTTTGTCACTTCCGATGACAACAGATCTTCTTTTTCGATCCGATAGACCAGCGACAGTGAGAGCTCGGTGGTCGGGATCTGGTCGTACCGGTGGCAACGAAAGCTTCTCTTTAGAAGTAGCAGGTTAAGGTGTTTGTTATTTTTCCTTTAACAATCTAGTTTCAATGTTCCATATAAGAAGTATATATTTCGATCTTTGTTATTTTGTGTTTGATGTTTGCTTTTCTTTAACTAGATGTTATATTTGGGCGGAGGGTACGCGACGAATAGTGAGCCACGAAACCTGATCGATCTAAACGCTATCCCCCATCTTCTTCTTTAAGTGATTATCGATATAAAGAGATGACCGGATCTAGTGATGCTTTATTCCCGTCGTGGGTTTTTTCCGGCCACCGTCTCCGACCATATCTCCATGGCGGTGGTCTTCTGTGTGTATGTATTTATATGTATATATATGTCTTCGATTGAAATGTGTATATATATATATATTCGATCTGATTGAAATGAGTATGGTATGGAGATATAGATATAGAGATTAGGTAGATTGATTTTTGATTTTAATTTGGGAGGGGGAAGAGATCTGCTTTTCCTTTTTCTATTTGTAGAAAAAGGATGGAGATATAGATATAGATATTTTTTTGATCTGAAAGTTTTTGATTGAAGATAAAAAAAAATTGTTATAATATAAGGTTGATTAAAGTAAAAAAAATATCACCAATGGTCCTTTATTTATGAAAAAAGTATCATTGATGGTCCTTTAGTGATGGAAAAGACTGGAGTACCCCTCACGTGGGTGTCACGTGGGGGGTTTAACGGAGACCACTTGACGGTCAAATAGTCAAAGGACCGAACATGATCCTTATCCACCTATAAAGGACTGTCCTTGAGGTTTTGGATTTTAAAGGACGAAAGGTGACTATTTACGTAAACCACAGGGACGATTTGTGTCATTAACTCTATAAAAAAATAAATATTGTGAAAAAAAATATAGAGATGTCACGTAGGATTTTATCCTATGTGTCAATGTTTTAACATAAATTTAGTTTTAAAAAGATCTTTAAAAAGCTTGGTTAACTACTCTTTTTATATATATACTAGTCCTAATACCCGTACGATGTACGGTAGGTATATAGATTGTATCGTAAAGAAATTCGAATATGTCTCATACATGATTTGTGAGAATGAAATAAATGGTAGTTAAAGTAAACCGATGATCAAAGCTAAGTTATAATAAACAGTAATGATAAATATAATATATGTTTAGTTAAAGTTTTGGATTTACCTTAAATTTTTACAATCACATCAAAAACGGAACTTGTAAGCATAGTGGATGACGGCAAATAGCATTGTGATTTCGGATCATAAACTCAAAATTTTGAATTCTTCATAATAACAACTTATTATAAGTAATATAAGTAATAGGAGTTGAAAATTTGAGAAAGAAAAAGAAACAATTTTATTAATAAAAAGAGTAAACGGCCGAAATCGTCCTTGTGGTTTACCCTAATAATCAAGTTTCGTCCTTAACTATCTGAAATGACACTAACAGTCCTTTTAGGGAGGATAACGATCACATCCAGTCCTTTATGCAAACGGACGTTTTCTCCCATCCGTTAACTTCCTCATGTGCATGGCACATGAGGGTATTTATGTCTTTTTTCAAGCTAAAGGACTGTACATGATATTAGCAATCGTATATTTTTGGCTATTATCTCTCTTTCCCCAATCACACCACATAAATCCCAAACCTAATCTTTTACCTCTAACTAAAAAACAAACACAGCCACATATATTCTTTTTCTCATCCCCTGTTTCTTGCTTAACAACCACCACCTCATCACCAATTATTTCAATCCCAGATGGTTCTTCCTCATCTTCTACTGTTAGGTACAGATTTAGTCCAGATTTACTGGACTCGCTCCAGACTCGACTACTGGAGCCTTACTGAAGATCTGTCCAGAAACATGTTCTACTGGACCTACTCCAGACTTGGAATCTGGAGTCCCTTTGAAGATTTGTCCAGAAATAATGGAAGACCAGTGAGCAAATACTTGTATAGGAAATCTGGAGTATTCTCCAGATTAGCTCACTGGACTTCACCCCCAGTCCAGATCAATTCTACTGAAGACGTTCTCACTAAAGTCAAATACTGAAGTCAGAATAAAGAAGACTGACAAATGGCGGAGTCCACTGGAAGTCTTACCAGATCTATACACTGGAGGATTGTCAGTGTTCTAGACCCTACAAGTCTGAACACTGATATCGAGTAATTGACTTTTGCCTTTACACACTTTCCAAAGAACATTCCACTTGTTCTTTACCAAAGTATACGTGTGTAAAGGTGGTTGGATAAAAGGATACAAAGTCATTTGATGTGACTTTATCCTTATTCCTTATCCAATTCATTTAATGTTCTTGTCGGATCATTAAATGCATGAAACCAGATTTGTACGGCACAAAATTCACTGGTGAATTTTGTTGCCTATAAATACAAAGTCATTTCCTTGAGAAAAATACTTTTAAGCATACATTTTGCATTTAAGTGAATTTGTCTAAATACTCTCGATCTTAAACAGGGATACTTCACAACTTTAAGTATCTCGATCCAAAAGAGTTATTTGACAAATATAGATCATTTGTAATTCATAGGTTGTTAGGATACATACTTATTTGTATTATCTTGATTCCTCACAACCTTGTATTTTATTTAACATCATAAATAAAATACACCATTGAAAAATACATAATGTTCCACTTTACTTGTTTATTGCTTTAAGTCTTGTATTACTTTGTTTATATATTCTTGCATTTATTTACAAGTAATACTAGTCCATTCTAGTGCTTATTAGACTTTGTTGTATTCTACACTTTCCTGGTTAACCATCGAACTTAAGGGACTCACATTTGGTATCAAAGCAGAAGGCTAAACATTGCCTAGATCTGTTTCTTTGATGGCTAACCAAGAAAATACACAAGGAAGTTTTAATCTTGGTCCCGATCCTAATGCTAATATTAATGATCAAAATGAACCACCTATTGTTAATAACACTAATCCACCTCCTCCTCTACTCCTGCTTCTCCACACGTGCATGTGCACTACTCAAATAATCATGTTCCTAAATTCAGTGGGAACAGTGATGAATTTGGTACGTGGAAGGCTAGGATGGTTTTGCATGTCACTGGTATTGAGAGGAACATGATGAAAATTTTAAATGAAGGTCCTTATGTCCCTACATCACCTCTCAATCCCCTTCTTGATCCTTCTGGATCTAGAAGAGGAAGGGAAAAGAGGGAGGAACATTGGTCTGAAGAGGAGAGGAGATTGGTGAATCTAGACACCTTCTCAAAAACATGATCCTCGGGGCCGTTCCAGAAACCCTAATTCCCACACTAGTTCTTTTTCCTAGTGCTAAAACCATGTGGGATGAACTTTTAAACCAGCATGAAGGAGGAGATGACACCATTGTCACCAGAAAGGTCGCCTTAAACAAGAGGTATGAGTCATTTTTTGCTCAGCCTAACGAGTCTCTCACTGGTACTTACACCAGATTTATGAGTATCATAAACCAATTGAGAGGTCTTGGGGTTGAGAAGGACAAGGATATACTTCAGGAGAAATTTTGTGATATTCTACCCACCAAATGGTCTCACATGATCCTGGTCTTACGACAAGGTAAAACTCTGCACACACACACTCTCTCAACCTTATATGGAGCTTTCAGGTACACTGAAGAAAATCAAGCCAGAGAGTGGTGGCAGAACAAGATGCTTTTAACCATGCCTCCAGTAGTCCTAATGTGGTTAGTCATACTAAACCACAAGGTACAGCACTGATATCTTCTGAGAATGTATTTTCTATGAAGAAGATGGTGTCTGAACTCATGGATTCTGGAGAGTCTAGTCAAATCTCTCCAGACTGTTGTGATGAAACTGATGATGATGACCTTATTGCAATGATTGCTAAAACGTTTAACTGTTTCAAAGCAAGAGCAAATAGGCCATCTGGACAATTTGCATCCAGTTCTTCAACTGATAAGACCAATTTGACATGCTTTAAGTGTGGCAAAAAGGGTCATTTCATGAAAGATTGCAGGTCCAGCCAGTTTGTATCCAAGCCTGGTCCATTTTCTTCAAATAATAAGCTTGATGATAGCTATAAATTGAAATATAAAAAGCTTAAGGCCCAGATTGCTCTCATGGCACAAAAAATGGAAAACAATAATAAGTGCATGATTGCAACAACTGAAGAAAAGTGGGTTCCTTCTGATGAATCATCTGCTGATGAAGAAGAAGAAAGAGATTGCTGTTACATGGCTCTGGCAGACGATGAGCACTTGGTGAAGGAAGATGTCACATCTGGACGATGGGTAGACATTGTTATTAAGAAGGTTAGTGATTATGATTGTGCAACTGACCAAGAACTAAAACTAGACATAGCTGAAGCTCTTAATTCTGATTTGATATTTGTAGAAACTGTTAGATCTGATTGTGTAAATGGTCTAGAAACAGATTCTTCTGAAATAACCGTCTTAAAATCAAAATTAAAAGAACTTCAAGATATTGAACTGGCATTTCAAGCCCAGGTTCTGGTAACTGAACAATTGATTCAAGAAAAACAAGATCTTGAAATCATTTTAGAGAAAGAAAAACTGGTAATTAAATCATGGCTAGAAACCAAAAAGCCATATGATGATGGAGTAAATCAATTTCCTGCTCAAAAACGTGCATACTTAGATGGAAATACTCATGTAGCATCATTAATACCAGTAATCGATCGATTACCAGAGGGGTTCAGGCCCACCACTGTTTGAGGTGACTAATGTCTCCTTGTAAATGTGTCCCTCTCATTTGTCTATATTAGTTGACGTGCACGTTTGAGGTTACCAGTCTTTCAAAAAAATGGTTTTCACTGGTACTTTACTGGAGTGTCCCTTCAGTGTACCATCAGTACATGTTCACTGGACTAATCCACCAGTGATACTGGAGTGTCCAGTCAACCTCCAGATGCACTGAAATATGTCATAATATTTTCTAAATACTTGGTCATTGTGTGTGCCACGTAAGCAAATCTTTTTGAAGATATTTTAATCCTACGTGGCATGTAAATTTTTCAACGTAATGATGGTATTTTTACCTTGGGAACTCAAAAAGTGCAACTTGTTAGTATTTGTGGGCTGTAAACTGTCACACATTTATGTGTGATATGATGTAATTAATGCGGATCTCAGAACCTCGATCAAAATTATATTTGATAATTTCAAATAAACCGTTTGAGTTCCACATTCTTTCTCCTATATATACCCACTTTCAATTTCATTTGCATTTACTTCGAACATATTTACTCCCAAATCTTTCAAATTCCTTCATTTACTTCTTCATTCATTTTCCAATCATCATCATCTCTCTTATTTACTCCATTTACATTCAATTCCTTCATCAATTCTTCATCATAACCTATATATATTCAATTTCATCTTCATCTATTCTTTATAAATGGCACCTAGACAATCAAAATCGCTCAAAAATCTCCTTGCCGCTGAATATGCTCCTTCTGAAAATGTTGACAGGGCACCTCATATCAATCTTGAGGCAAATGCCATTAGAATCAACATGAATAACTGGATGGCAAGACTCTCTCTTTCCAGTGTTCATGATGCCCAATCGATTATTGGGAGATTAAACTCATTCTTTCTCTCTTGCCCATTATATGGTGCGTTAACATTAAATCCAGGAAGGATGTACCACGAGTACCTGTGTGAATTCTGGTACACTGCAACATTTGATGATGAAACTTCATCTATCAATTATACTCTCAAGGGAGGTACCAGATCCCTTGGTTTCACTGCAAGTCTACTCAGGTCTATTCTACAGTTAAACTATCATGAACAGAATGAGTTGCCTATTGAACTTCCCACTGGTATCAATACAAGGGAAGTATGCAGACTGATGGGGCACACGGATATCTTGGATGAGCATGGCCAGCTATCCAGGAAAGGAACTATCTACATGAGCAAGCTGTCAGACTCATGGAGATATTTCTTCACTCATATTGTTGAATGTATGGGAGGCAGTTCTGGAGGGTTAGACCAGATAAATCAAACCCATCTCCAGATTGCCTACTGTTTATGGTTTGGGCTTAGAGTGGACTTCGCCCAGATTCTTTTTGATGACCTGGTAGAGCGTCTAAGAGTGAAAGGAAGAAAACCTTTTGTTCCTGTTTAAAAATGGTCTTGGAGACCAGTATGATTTTGATACTACTCACTTTTCTGTGAGTGAGTATATGAGAGATTTGGTCAATCTCAGATCTCCACTGGACGAGGTAGATATTCCTCAGTCCATGCTTTCCTTCCAAAGGGAAGAAGCTGAAATGGCTCCAGATAGAGGTCAAGCTGTTGAAAGAGCCTCTGGAGACCAAGATGTACAGATAATAGAAGTTGTACAACCCATCAGACAAGTTGCTCCTGAAGGTCAAGTACAAGAAGTTGTTGAACCTTCCAGACGACCTAGAACTAACAGGCGTCTGATGAGAGCAGGTTTTTGCTGGGAATGAGAAGCTGGTTTATAAGAAGCTTGATGAACTGGTTCTGGCCACAAACAACAATACTGAAAAGATCAAAGTGGCAGTCCAGGGTCTAGAGACAAGGTTGGTTAATTCTGTTCAGACTGCAGTCACTGGTGAACTGGCAGGTCTGAAAGAAGATGTTCAGAATTTGGTTTCCAGGGTCAGTTCTCTGGAGACTAGATCCACACTAGACCAGGGTGCAGTTGTTAGCACAATAAGTGATGAATGTACAAGAAAGTTCAGAAACAATATGCTGAAAGAATTATGTGAAGAAGTTTCTGAGACTGTTCTTCGTACATTCAAGATGGGGTGTTACCCCAAGTAGACAGGTTACTGGATGAGAAGTTGCCAAAACACTTGCCTAAAGCAGTTGCAAATGTTCAAAAGGAAGTGCAGGCACTTAAGAAAGTTGTGACTGAAACAACTCCAGTAGCAGGTATAACATTTGGTGCACTGGACAGACATATGCTGGAAGAGTTATGGAATGATCTCAAGTCAAGGACTGGTGATCATTCCAAGGGGGAAAAGTCGTCTGGTGACCAAACACTGAAGCATATGGCATAAAGAGCATATGGCACTGAAGCCGGGCTAACTGAAGAAGCTACTGGTACTGAAGCCAGTGAGCCCCAGTTTGAGTCCTTCCCAGATATTCCATCAACTCTGAAGTCAGTTAAGGGAAAACAACAAATGGAATCTGGAGAGGAAGAGCAAACTGTTGAAGATGATGATGATGAAACATCCAAGAAGCTAGAACAAGAGTGCATCATGATAGAGATTTTCAAAAGAAATCAAAAAGATGAACTGTTGGCCCATCAAAGGGAGATGGCAACTATGGGTACTCTGGATTCTTACAATGCTGGTAGGTTAGGCATTAATATTGAAGTGTATAAAAAGATGAAGGATGACCCCAGAGTTCATCAATGTTTGAGTTTATTGGATGATGTTCATGTACGCTCTTTCTACGCCGAAGAAGAACAAGTCTATGATTCTATAATTTATGGCGTGAGTGTACCAGAACTCATCAGACAAAGGAAAGAGGAACTGGTAAGCCTTCAGAAAAAGATCAGAAAGAACGCTGGTGCTCTGGAGATAGAGTACAGGAAGCGACTTACTGGCTTACCAAAACTGACTGCCAGACAAATCAAAGCAATCAAAGATGCTGATGTAAGCAATTTCATTCCCCTGGACACTTCTCGAAAAATCAATCGTCAAGAACTCCAATCTGCTGTAGAGCAAAAGAGAGTGTCCAAGGAAACTGAATCATTGATCCAGATAGCCAAGTTGAAAGACAAGTACAATGAAATGTTAAATTTCAGGGCTGATGCTAGAAGGATCACTGGTGCTGAAATCAAATTGGCTGAAGATCATGAAGGCATGTCTAAGTTTGAAGTAAAGTTGACCAGGGAGGGTAACTTTACTGATGAGAGGAAAAGTACTTCAGTCCAAGCATTTGGATGGAGTGAACTGAAAGAAATCGCTTTAACGTTCAGGGGGAAGACAAATGTGTCGACTGATGTTAAAGCATTTCTGAAAAGAATTGAAAAGGTATGGAGAAGAAAGCAACAGATGGAAGTTGCAATGGGCATAAGATCGCCAGAATCAATACCATCTTCTCCATCACCAAAGAGAAAGGCTACTGAAGATGCTCCAGAACAGACATCAAAAAGAAGGGCCTGACTCTTGTCATTTACTTGTTGTAAATTATTGTTTTATGAAAATTGTAAACTATTTATCAGTTGATGTATGTAATAATAGTTGCAATTTTTGATTCATATAAGTAAATGATCAGATTTAGTCTAAGTTAGAACTTAAATGATGAAACTGAAAACACTCATGATCTATAAAGTGTTTTCCAGTAACTTAGATTTTTAGACTAAGTCAAAACTTGTGTTTTTCAAGCATACAAAATGTATAGATTCAAGCTTGAAAACACTTGCATTATTTCTAAACAAATAGGGGGAATTTGTTAGGTCCAGATTTAGTCCAGATTTACTGGACTCGCTCCAGACTCGACTACTGGAGCCTTACTGAAGATCTGTCCAGAAACGTGTTCTACTGGACCTACTCCAGACTTGGAATCTGGAGCCCCTCTGAAGATTTGTCCAGAAATAATGGAAGACCAGTGAGCAAATACTTGTATAGGAAATCTGGAGTATTCTCCAGATTAGCTCACTGGACTTCACCCCCAGTCCAGATCAATTCTACTGAAGACGTTCTCACTAAAGTCAAAGACTGAAGTCAGAATAAAGAAGACTGACAAATGGCGGAGTCCACTGGAAGTCTTACCAGATCTGTACACTGGAGGATTGTCAGTGTTCTAGACCCTACAAGTCTGAACACTGATATCGAGTAATTGACTTTTGCCTTTACACACTTTCCAAAGAACATTCCACTTGTTCTTTACCAAAGTATACGTGTGTAAAGGTGGTTGGATAAAAGGATACAAAGTCATTTGATGTGACTTTATCCTTATTCCTTATCCAATGCATTTAATGTTCTTGTCAGATCATTAAATGCATGCAACCAGATTTGTACGGCACAAAATTCACTGGTGAATTTTGTTGCCTATAAATACAAAGTCATTTCCTTGAGAAAAATACTTTTAAGCATACATTTTGCATTTAAGTGAATTTGTCTAAATACTCTCGATCTTAAACAGGGATACTTCACAACTTTAAGTATCTCGATCCAAAAGAGTTATTTGACAAATATAGATCATTTGTAATTCATAGGTTGTTAGGATACATACTTATTTGTATTATCTTGATTCCGCACAACCTTGTATTTTATTTAACATCATAAATAAAATACACCATTGAAAAATACATAATGTTCCACTTTACTTGTTTATTGCTTTAAGTCTTGTATTACTTTGTTTATATATTCTTGCATTTATTTACAAGTAATACTAGTCCATTCTAGTGCTTATTAGACTTGTTGTATTTTACACTTTCCTGGTTAACCATCGAACTTAAGGGACTCACATCTACATCTGCAGTTTAACAAGCAGCAGATGGGACTACGAGAGCTAATAAATACATTATTCAAATAAACCACCGCCGATCATGTATGGTGTACCTCCTTTATTACTTTGAATTCCTATATTATATACTAAGTATAACCCAGAAACAAAACTTACCAAATAACTCAAACAAATCCAGAAATTTCACTATCATAAGTAGAAACCTTAACCCGACACAAATAACTCAAACCGCCGCCGTTGATTTCTAATATACCACCGGGAAGAAACCACCGCCGCCGGTGGCTCATGATTTCTAATAAACCATCGCCGCCGACCACAGGGAAAAGACCCAACGATCCTCTGTTTTTTCGACGCCTGTTTCTTCTTTTTTTTTCCGTCTTCGTTTTGGCCTGAATAATACCCCATCCGGAAGAAACCCCTTTGATCTTGATGTCCATATGTCGAGTGTGGTGCGTGTCCCTCCCATACAAAGTAAATTAAATGGATGGTTGCTGATTGTTGATGGGATGAAAATGTGGGGTCGGGTAGGAATGTCGAAATCCATAGTGGTTGGTCAAAGGTTAATACTAACCAAAGCTCACAATTTATAATTAAAAGGTGGAATGTGAGATTGTGTTTTACGGCTCCAGAGGAGATGTAGAAAAATAAGAAATCATCACCCAATAATTGGTGGAGCTCATATGTATATAGATAGACAGATATATGTGTAGGGGTTGGGTATTGTAAAACAATTATTAAAGTAAAACAAATAGGACAAGATATTGACCCTTAGATCATGGTTAAATTGATGCACGAAGATTCACGAAGCAATTGATGCACGATGATTTTTATGATGCACGGTGATTTTCAGTGAAGAAAATCTATTGTTTTATTTGTTTTACTTTAATACTTGTTTTATTTTACCTAAAACCTATATGTGTATATAAATATATGTAAGTAGTAATCTTAATAATATGGATATATGAATTGATGAGACTATGTGTTTCTTTATATATATTGATATTAGGTATGAATGTTGGATTGAATTTATTGATTATGGATTTGTTTAAATTTAATTTTGTAATTTATTGATGAGGGTTAGGGTTTGTTGGTGGAAAAAATGATGATGATGGTGGTGGTGGTGGGGGGTTTGGAAAATATTATCGCTTACAGTCCTTTAGCTTGGAAAAAGACATAAATACCCTCATGTGCCATGCACATGAGGAAGTTAACGGATGGGAGGAAACGTCCGTTTGCATAAAGGACTGGATGTGATCCTTATCTTCCCTAAAAGGATTGTTAGTGTCATTTCAGATAGTTAAGGACGAAACTTGATTATTAGGGTAAACCACAAGGACGATTTCGGCTATTTACTCTTAATAAAAACGATCAATCAAATAAGGTTATAATGTGTTTTGTATCTATATAAAAGAGTTAGAGTTTAACTCTAAGTCTAATAAGGAAATTGAATCTATATACAATTAAAAAAGCTAATTTAATAAAATAAATAAATTAAAAGACACGTGTCGATCAAGGATTATGCCACGTGTCGTTTCAAGAATATCTCAATCCTGTTTTAGTTTATTGGTAGATATTTAATAAGCAAATAAAAAATAGAAAAAATCTAGAAAAAATGATAGAGCCCTTGAATAATTAGGAGATAGTTTTAAGCCTAAAAAGTGTTTTAAGGGGTGCCAAGTGTACCACAACCTCCTCTTTTAGTTATAGTATAGATAGATATAGATAAGTATTTATATTATCATTTAATAAAATGAATGATAGGTTCTGACATAAAAACATACTACAATTTAGTTATCACATACTTCTGACACACAATAAACATCCATAGAAAGCAGTTGCTTGATAAAAAAAGAGATGCACAACTTAGACGATTTATTAATAATGTACCTGTCGTCGAAACAGAGCTTGCTTTTATATTAAACTATATATCAATCAATAAACATAAACATATATTAATAATTAAAAAATAAAGAAGTTGCATTGCGTACGAAGATCAAGTACTAATTCTTGATGTGTAAGTTTCTGCTTCATAAATCTCTATATATATTCTTAGTAAATTGATTCTTGATGACAACTTTTGATGTTCTTTTAGTCAAAGCTAATTCAAGAGTGCTTTTCTTATGCAACGAAAAGCTAGCGAGCAAACAGTAATTTCTTTTGGTTTCCATCAAATATAGACGATTTAAAAATTTACACAGTAACGGTATGATTCGAGCAACCATCAATATGACCAATATCACAACTTAATCAATACGAAAGCTAAAGAAGAAACATATGAAAATATAACTTCATATTTTGAATAATTAATTATTAGCTAATATAATTTATTTGTTTGTATTTTATGCCAAATTTATGTCGTATTTGTGTCATTTCGGATACTTAGTGTTTGCATGAGCTCGTGTAGGTAAATTGTGTGAATTCTATACATTTGGAGCTTAACCAATACTAAAATGGCCAAGAGATGATGTCAATGAATTACAAGTAAATGGTTTAAAATGAAGGACACGCACAGGAGAAACTAGGAGCCCCACATCACAAGCAGCTCACTTTTACAAATACTTGATTGTTTTGAGAGGTTTGGTTGGGCCGAGTAACAAAGAAGAAGAGAAGCCCAATATTGTTTCATTAATATTTGGCTGGAGCAAAATGGGAAAAAGAAACGAGTAGCAGCAGCAGTGTGCACACCACATAATATATTTGATTTGGGTCTTTTTGTATGTTGACACATAGCCACTATGCTCCAATTGTCTTGTCTTTAATTTGTTCCAGCCGAGACCAAAAGATGACACGCACACAGCCAACATTTTCCATTTCATTTGGTGAAGACTTTGACTAGCCAATTAACTCTTGCCACGCAGCCACTCCACTTGCATTTTGAGCCAGCCAAAAAACGAGAAGCACAGGAGCAGCAAAGAACAAAAATGAAATCCCATTTTTCTTTGTGTTGAATAAGTTGACTAACCAACTCCTTTGTGCCACATAGCTTCCCCACCGAACCAAGCAGCACCTCATGTGCCCCATTTCATTGTCATTTTTTATTGGTTCTTTTCCTTGGCTAGAGAATGGGCCACGACATCAACAAAATTTAGGAGAGGAGATATATATCTTCTCGGCAGAAACATTGGAGGGGGAGCTGCGCATATTTACAGATACACCCGAACACAGCAGCAGCCGGAGCTACACCAACACCACTTTTCTTTCTTTTTCTTTTTTTCATCATCTATCAACACCCACATCTAGAAAACCCATATCATTATCATCCATCACCACCACCATCTCTATCCTAAATCTAAACCCACCATTTTCCTTATCCTAAAATTAAAGGGTGACACTTTGATTGGAAGATTTAGGGCTTTTTGTTGGAGTTGAAGATTGAAGATAGTTGCATTATCATCCATCCATCCATTGTTTTCTATTTGTGGGTTGTAATTTCTACTCTTATTTTCACTATTATAAACATGATTTGCATATGTCTATGTGTGTATTTGATTGTTTGTGTTAATGATATGGAGTAGTGATTCTTATATGTTTGCTTAGACAATATAATGTTTTTCCCTTGATTGTTTATGGTTGTTTGGTTGATAAACATTTATTTATGGGTTTTGACTTTTTAGGGTCAAACTTTGATTAGTTGATAAATTTGGTTAACATGACATGTATTAGTGCTTTGCAAATGACCGTTTGATTGAACTTGTATATGTTGGTGATTTTTCACCATGGTGTTTATGAACGTAAAATCATATGTTGCCTTTGGAGTCAATTGGTCAAATAAGATTCGTAAATTAATAAGTTGTAATTGCATTAAAAGATGACCGTCTAAATGTTTTTATAACTTGTTAGCTTGGATTAGATACATAAAGGGACACCAACTTGTATTTGATCAAAGCCTCTTGAGTCGTTTTTCATGTCAAACGGTGGAAATGGGGAATACTTGTGACCGCAATACTCATATCCATTTGTTTCTATGATTTCAACGCTTGAGTCTTTTGTCGTAGATGACCGTCTAGGCAATTGTTTTAGATGTTTGTGTCACGCTGTTGCTCAAGCAAAGGTCAAGTCCCATAAACAAGTGTTTGTCAACCCGGTTTTATTGTCTATTTAAATCAACCATGACTATTGCACGATAGGGGAAAACATGTCTAAGTAAACATATATGTTGATATTTGATCGCTTGTTTATTTTGTTTGTGTATTTGCATAGTTTAGTTGTTATTTGCATTTTATGTTTTCATTTAATAGTTTAAAAATCACCTTTCAAAACTTTCTTTTCATTAACAAAATCCATTTTCAAAATTCAAATAGTTCACTTAAGTTTTCAATTCACCACCTCCTTGTCGACATCCGAGTCATATTTGCCATATACTTGTGTATTTGGTCAAGTTTTTGACTTTCGTTCCATCCATTCCATCTCATTTCCACTTCCCCATTTTATTGACTGTGGCCCGATGACTCTCCAACGACGTCATTCGGGCCTTCGTCACATATGAAAATTAACTCCATATAAATATTGATCCCAGTTTACCCTTTTTTCCAACTTTAGTTAAATAAAAAATTTGCAGTTTGTTATATCTAAACTTACTACAAACACAACAACAATTTTAGACTAAACGATTTAGAGTTAAGCTCAACAAAAAGAGAAACAAAAAGTGTACAGAATATAATTTGAAAAATACATACCAATTCATCAACAAAGACCATCTCTAACTTTTTGATTTTCTTTGGGTTGTTCCACTTCGAAACAGTCCATACATGCACAACACGTAGTCGTAGATGATGGTTAACATGTGTTGGCTTAAGATCTTCAAGATGAACTAATGTGGTCTTATTTTTTGTTATTGAAGAAGAAGTCATAATGAACCTATGGACAACAAACTAAATTAAAAGAGATAATAATAACAATAACATAAGAATTCAATGTTAAATAATAATAATAATGATTAAATATTAACAAAGTATATAAATAAAAAAACCTTTTTGGTAGTCGATCGTAGGTTTTTTTTTGGTTGAGAATATGTGAGGGTTTTTTTTAGGTGGTATATATATAGATAATAATAATAAAGATTTTTTTATTAGATTTTTTTATTAAAGGTCGCCATTTATTAAATAAATATTAAAAAAATAAAGGATTAATAAGGAGGGAGTATTAGGCTCAAGAGGGGGATTAGGGGTGCCAAGTGTACCCCCAACCTCCTCTTTTAGTTATATTATAGATATAGATAGATATGTGTATGTATGTCTCTATATCATATTTTTCTTCCTGAATATGGTTAATTTTTATCGATTAATTGGTGATTTATTTGCCTGCTATTATCGAAACCCTAATTATAATGTAGTGAAATTCGATCGATATAGATATGTAGATTCATGCCTCTAATTTTAAATCAGAATACCCGACCCGACCTAAACTCAGTTTCTATATATCATCCACTTTTTATGATTTTCAATTTTTCCACTAACTATTGCAAATTTAAACCTAATTACAGGCATGCTTCTATACATATATATATCTATATCTGTGTATCTATATAATATATATCTTCCTGAATATGGTTGGTTTATTGATTAATTGTATAATGCGAATATGATTACTTAAATGCGAATATGATTACTTATAGTCTCATGATTCTTAATTTTAAATTGCAGTTCTTTATTCGAGCTCTCAAGATGCCGGCCACAGCGGGTAGGGTTCGTATGCAAGCCAACAATCGCGTGCACAGTAGTGCTGCCTTGCAAACCCATCTTATTTGGCAAAGTGCGATTGGATATGACCCTTATGCTCCTAACAAAAAAGATAACAAGAAGTCTGTCCAGCTTCAGGCTTCCAATGCAGAACCTGAGAGAGAAAACACTTATGCTTGTTTTCAGGGGTTGCTTGCACTTGCTCGCATTACTGGGTCCAATGCTGATGGGGCTCGTGGGTCCTGCAAGAAATATGGTTCTGTGGGTCATCTGACATTCCAATGTAGAAACATTTTGAGCATCAAGGAGGATAAAGATAAGGACCCTAAAGCTATTCAGGCTGCTGTTAATGCTGGTTTAGAGAAGCTAAAAGGGAATGGAAAGATAACCAATGAGAGTTCAGATGAGAGTGACGAAGAGGAGAGTGAGAGTTCAGACTCGGATTATGATTCAGAGATCGAGCAGGCGATTGCTCAGAGGTATGTGAAGAGGCTGAGTAGTAAATCAAAGGAAATTTTTTTTGAAACGGTCGTTTTTCAAGGGTGTTTTGTCAAACAAGTTTTCGGGAAAAAAAAATTGTACAACCGGGTAAACCGGTATTTGAAATACCGGTTTCAAATATTAGGCTCGAACCCGGTTTTTCCATTACCGGGTTCGCAAAAAGTGTTTTGAAGCCGGTATTTCAAATACCGGTTTCAGACGTGATGTGACACCCAACAGTGAACATTCAGAGCATCTTGACTAGCACAGTAGGTCGTACAAGAAGCCTGAACCCGGTATTGCAAAAAACCGGGTTCGGCCAGAACCCTAACACGTGTCGCATGCTGGTTAAACCCTAACTCAACTTGTAAACCTAATATTTACTTATATTTATATAGTATATGTGATGTATCTTGAAGCATTATCAGTATTTCAACTAATATTTTCAGATAACATTTCAAACACTTTCATAGTTATATTTTTTATTTAAAAAAATGGCATCTTCATCATTCAACCCAATTGTGGTTCAGTTAATATGAGATGATTGTGTATCATTCGTAAATGGGATCCTTCAAAATGCAGATCCATCAAAAAGAAGAAGTTTTCCTCTTTTTCACGTAATGAGTTATGCTGAAATTTGTGATGCCACTTACAGTTGTTTTGGTGTTTCAAAACAAGACTTCAAACTGCAATTATATTTATGGTATGAATTTAAGGGTCTTCCTTTTAGAAATTTAATTACGGATGATAATACTTTGGCAATGATTTATCATCTGGGTGAAGCGCAATTTGAAGTGAAGTTCGAGCCTACTTTTACAAACCTGTTAAGCTTGACTCAAAGTCAATGTTTTTTCAAGCGGGTAACCAGTCACAAGATAACGAAGATGATGAAGACAATGACGATGATGAAGACAATGAAGACGATGAACATGTTGAAGATGATGAAATTGCACCAATGGAACATGGATCTAGTGATGAGGCACCTTATACAAGCGATGATACCATCGACGGATATAGCATTGATGGGGATGTATCTGGAGATGAAGATGAAGAAGGGGCACATGTACAAGGTCCTTTGGAGCAGCAACAACATCTTAATCTTGACGATGATGATGAAGATCGTCTAATGCCATTCAATAGTTCAAGAAGATGTGGTATTTTGGTCGAAAGAAAGAAATGTGATACAAAAAGAAATGTTTTTTCAAACCAAGGCGGAACTTGTATACGCTATTAGGCTTTGGAACATAAGAGAAAACAGAGAACTTATTGTTCAAGATACGAGGCCACAGTTTTGGAAAGCATAGTGCATGACCAGGGGGAAGAATTATCGTGGTGTTATGGATCGGGTCCCGTGTAGGTGGGTTGTAGTTGGATCTAGCAGAAACAAATTAGGATTGTTTCAGATCACAAAGTGGGTGGAGAGTCACAATTACTATGGAGAAGTGACTAATAACAACAACCGATGTATGACAGCAAGTATGATAGCTTCTGAAATTTTGGACCAGGTGCGGGAGGATTTAACTTATAAAGTCAGACACATCCAGGCGCAAGTAAAAACAACTTTCAATGTCGATGTGAGCTATGCCAAGGCGTGGAATTCAAGAAGGATAGCAATTGAAAGGTTGTATGGAACTTGGCCTAGTAACTTTGATGCATTGCCCAAGTATATTGCTAAATTACAACGTGCTAATCCAGACACTGTTGTAGAATGGCTCCATTCTCCAACCAGTTCAAGCCATATACAAACATTCAAGTTTGTATTTTGGACATTTGGACCGGCAATTAAGGCATTCCAACGTTGTATTCCAGTGATCTTTGTCGATGGCACTCATTTGAAAGGCAGCTACAAGGTAAGTTGCTAACTGTAGTGACGAAGAACGCCAATGGACAATTATTGCCTGTCGCTTATGCCTTGGTTGATGAAGAGTCTAACGAAAGTTGGGGATGGTTTTTAAATCTCTTTCAAGAGCATGTCGGATCGCAGCGGCAGGGTGATTTGTGTATCATTTCAGACCGTCACCAAGGCATAATTAATGCAGTGAACGAAATTAGGTGGCATCATAGGTATTGTTTGAGGCACACAACTAGGAGAGAGCTGCTAATCTTCCTAGTAAGAGGTACACAACTAGGACGTGGATAAATCAGTATAATTTTGCACTTGCTCCCCTTCGAGACGTGCATTACTGGGCGGAGGTAGATTGGAAGATCCAAGGAGACCCGAAAAAACTGGTCACGCATAGGGGTAGGAGACGCACCAGACGGTACAGGAATGAGATGGATGAGAGTTCTACCAGCAGATCTTCAACCTCAAGACAACAAGCTAGATGTGGCATTTGCAACGGATTGGGTCATAATAGGAAAACATGCCCTCAACTTTGAATATGGCAATAATCTTGTCGCTTATCTGTTTGCGTTTTTTTGTGTGTTGTTTTAATCCGTTTTTTCCTTAATTCCTAAGTGTTTTCATGTAACATGGCAACTTTCAATATGAATTTTATGTTTGTTTTTTTTATTAGGTATGTTTGTCACTTTATATTAAAAAATATATATGGCGAAACAACTTACTTTATTGAAAACAGAAACGATTACATAAAAACGATTACATAAATAAGTCATAATCCGAATTAACAAAACGGGAATCAGTGGAGTCGAATGAACTATCACCATCATTACGGTGAATGTATTCACCGGGCTCATAGCTGGGGTTGCAGCTTCAGGGTTTCCTGTTACGTATTCCTCTCCCGGGTCAGTCACGTAACCATCAGGGCGACTACCAACTGAGCGAAATTCACCACTAAAGGTATATGCGTGCTGAATCGTGCTCCTAATTGAGGACTCGGCAAAAGTAAGATGGTTAATGGTTAATTGCAACCATTGGACCTTCTGCTGCAGGTAGGCCTTGTACCTCCTGTCTATTTTGGTCGGTTGGACCACTGTTGCACGTTCTGCAATCTCAGCCTCATAGTCCGACTTTCTCGCCTTCAAACGCTCAATTATAGATGTCACCGCATCTTTACGCTCGTTATCATCAAACATGTGACTCCAAACGCTGTTTGAGGCTCCAGACCGTGTAATATTTGGGAATGAATCACCACTAGAAGATGATTGACCTGCCATTTTTTTAGATATGTTTTTTTTGGAAATTTTCGTTGCTGTAATTTTTTTTAATGCTCAGAATGAGCTATGTTCGTATATATATATATATCAAAGTTTGTGTGAATTATAATAGATGCTCGACTGGTTTTTTTTTTGTCTTTTACCTCGAACCCGGTATTGGAAAAACCGGGTTCGCAGTCATACATCACATCAACAGTACAATGCTCTGCACGTTTATGTGTTCTGAAAAGGTACTGTACTCCGCCTGAAACCGGTATTTGAAATACCGGCTTCAAAACACTTTGTGCGAACCCGGTAATGGAAAAACCGGGTTCGAGCCTAATATTTGAAACCGGTATTTCAAATACCGGTTTACCCGGTTGTACAATTTTTTTTTCCCGAAAACTTGTTTGACAAAACACCCTTGAAAAACGACCGTTTCAAAAAATTTATGTCACTGAGAGAGAAGAAAGATGACGATTCTGATGAAGATGAGTTGGATTATGAGAAGAGAAAAAGGGGTAGGTCGAGAAGTACAACTGATAGTGACGATGAAAGAAGTGTTAGGAAAAGGAGGAAAGAGAAAAAGAGAAGAAAGAATGATGAGTCATCTGTTGAGAACTGGGAACGACACTCACATCGCAGGAAGAGTAGGAAGGAGAAGAGGAGAAGGAGTCATAGACATTCAGATGATTCAGATAGTTCTGAAAACTCGGTGAGAATGCATATTGTAACATCCGTGATTTTTGACTTGTATTAACGTGAATTAAACGTGATTAATTTTTGATTTAATTCCATGATTTTGTGGCTTAATTGAATGTCGACCCGTTAACTTAAACGTGCAAATGACTAGCTAATTTAATTAGTTAATTTCATTTAATGTCTTCTTGATGATTTGATAACGAGAAATATGATAGACGTGATGCCCGACGTTGTGATGTAAGTTAACGTTTAATTAAATTAGTAATGTAATCAGGTGATCCATGGGTCGACCCATGACCCATGAACCACCACCTTTGACCCAACCCTATCCACCCAACCCAAGTCTCCCACCTCTCATTCTATCCATCCATTCAATTCATCTTCATCTACCTCTCTCTCACATTAAATGCAAGACCATCTCTCTCTCTAAATTCTCATCTCATTAATTGTGATTTCTAATAATAATCTATACTAGAATCATCATCATCATCATCATTTAATCATCATATCAAAGATTTGGGTCTTAAATGCAAGAAAATCTTCTATTATAGCTCATTTTCGGATTCAAGCTTTTGGTGGGACTTTTGGTAAGTTAAACTTGGCTTATTATCATCATTTTATATCCATAAACATGTTTTAATCAAAAAGGAAGTAACCTTGGGTCTAAATTGGAGTCAAAACCCTAATGGGTCGTTTTGATGAACAAAGTGGGTCAAAACCGGGTTTTATACCCAATTGATGTTATGGATCGAATTTTTGTAGTGGGTTATGTTTGAAATGATGTTTCTAGTCTAATGTAAACCAAAAACTTGGACAAATTCGGATTTAAACTCCTTAAAATCGAAATTAGGGTTTTGAATGTTAAAATTAGGTCAAATAAATTTAAAATCTTAGAAATGGTTGATTTTGATCGAATTGAAATGGGAGTTGAAGTTGTTTACCTCCTCCTCGATTCACCATGCTCGAATCATGCCTCTGATTGCCTCAATTCAACCATAGCGAAGAATTTGAGGTCTAGGTCGAAAGTCAAAGTTGACATAAAAAGTCAACTGTGTGTTCTTCATCATTTTGCTACCCAGAAAACCCTAGGCCCTGAACCAGCGTATCCTACGCCATTTTTGGCACCCATTACGCCCCCATGACCCTGTGCAGCGTACCCTACGCCCCCATGACCGTACCTTACGCTTATCTACATCTTTCAAATCAACATTACGGTAAAACTCTTCTGTTTACGCCCCATTATGCCCTTTCAGACGCCAAAAACCGACTTTCTAAGCCACCGTACCTTACGCCCATGTCGCCGTCTGTTACGCCAGTTCAGTGTACAACCACCGTACCTTACGCCACCCACCACCGCCCTTTACGCTGCCTTATCTATTTGCCTCCGTATGCTACGCCCACCACCACCGTACCTTACGGTGGTGGGGATTTCTTATTTTTCCAGATTTCTTCCTGGTTCTTTTTCCTTCTTCTTGCTTTGAGTCCAGCTTCTTATGGGGTTCTCTTTGTCTCTGTTGGGTCATATTCTGTTGGGGTGGCGTGGGGGAAGATCATAATCATGTAAGGTTGTGCTTGTAGGAAGCATTGCATAACAATATGTTTGCATATATATGTATATATATATGTAGGGAAAAGTTATTTTGAGTCCACCTTATTTTGAGTCCACCTTATTTTGAGTCCAAAAAGGGTCCATTGATTTTCTTTCATCTCCTCAAATCCCAACCACCTCCTACCACCACCACCATCATCTCCGACCACCACCATGATTTTCCGGCGACGGCGACCACCGCCACCACGACTTACACATGTGTAAGTTAACTTACACATGTGTAAGTTAACTTACACATGTGTAAGTTAACTTACACATGTGTAAGTTTACTTACACATGTGTAAGCACCACCACCATCATCTCCGACCACCACCATGATTTTCCGGCGACGGCGACCACCGCCACCACGACTTACACATGTGTAAGTTAACTTACACATGTGTAAGTTATATGGACCCTTTTTGGACTCAAAATAAGCTGGACTCTAAATAACCTGCCCCTATATATGTATTTATATATTTGTATTTATATATTTGTATATATATATGTATACATAGTACGTACATACATATATATGATTTGTATATATATGTGCAAGTGTATGTAATTAAACGCATTTATATTAACTTATAACTCACCAAAACGTAACGATGAGTCGCCTAAAGCTATAAGTCGTTTAAAAAGGGCCAAATAAAGACTTGTAACATAAAACGTTTACACGTATTGATAGGTGGACACGTGTGACGATCAGTTGAGGATATTATTTGATTACAAACTTCTCTTTTGCCGAGCAAGGTGAGTTTCGTAGCCCCT
The DNA here is from genome assembly GCA_034093135.1 of Erigeron breviscapus. Taxonomy (NCBI): domain Eukaryota; kingdom Viridiplantae; phylum Streptophyta; class Magnoliopsida; order Asterales; family Asteraceae; genus Erigeron; species Erigeron breviscapus. The sequence goes on along the minus strand of CM067167.1, from coordinate 218,053,821 downwards.
ACGTTTACTTTATTTGGGGTGGAAAGTGTACTCGTTCGTTAAACGTTTGTCGGTTGATTTACTTTGTGTAAGTCCCAACTCAATAGATGGCACTACCTGAAGACACCTCTATGTCGATGGTGGAGTTACTTTGCAATATATGCACTGAACTGGAGACGACCAGTTGCAGTGTGTATATACCAAGTTCTAGATAGATTACTTATGTAAATGACAATAAGTAAAGAACAATGCAATAATACAAAATACTTGTAAGATAACTTGATGAGACAATATGTAATTTTCAATGTGTAATTATTTATTGATGTTAAATAAATTACAAGGTTGATGCGGAACCAAGATAATACAAGAATGTAAATATCCTAACAACCTATGAAATACAATTGATCTACACTCGGAATTTCTCAAGACAATCGAAACACTTAAAGTTGTGAAATGTTCCTTTTAGCGATTGAGAGAATATTGCACAAGTTCACCAAGAATATTGCAGGTATGCAAAGTGTGAATTCTATCGAAGTGAGAGAATTAATATTCTTGGTTGTGCAATGACTTGTATTTATAGGCAAAGTTAACATTGGGATGTTAACTTTGGCCGTACAAATGTGGTTGAGATCATTTAAGGAATAGCATTTAATTCCTTAAAAAGCATTGTAAAGTCGCATGATAAAGCAACTTTACTCAACCACCTTTATGTACCTTTTATTACTTAAATAATAAGATAAGGCTTATTATCCGGGTAAAGGTACATAAAGCATAAAAGTCAATTCCTCGTAATCAGTGTAAAGCTTTGTAAGGGCTTTCCACTGATGGTCTCCAGTTTGTAATTGACTAGAATGTCAACTGGGCTTCGCTGCCATTGCCATTCTCTATCTTCCATTTGTTGTCTTCGACTTCAACTGGAATGGTTCTTCAACTTGGTCAGTTCTCAACTGGAGGAAGTCTTCAGTTGCGTTGACTGTACGGTGCAACTGGACTTCAATATATTTCTCAACAAATCATCTAGGTCTCCAGTTTCACTGGGTCTCCAGATGCAACTGGAGACTGGCCAGTTTACCAGGTGAACTGGTCCTAACACTTTGTTATGATATGGAACGAAACCTTAAACGCCTACTCGTTTGCTTGTTTACGTATTTGTATGTGTTTATGTTCGCGCATTATTTATTATGTAAGTCGTGCCAGAAACGTATATCGCGCATTATTTATTATGTAAGTCGTGCCAGAAACGTATATCGCGCATTATTTATTATGTAAGTCGTGCCAGAAACGTATATCGCGCATTATTATTATGTAAGTCGTGCCATTATAACTAGTATTTAACGTAAACGTTGACTTGTGTTGATTTGTATGAACGTGATCCCTTTTAGGGTTTCCTTGGAACATGATTAGGTATCCAAATCCTCGTATATCGTTAACGGTTGATATCCTGACACACTTGCTTTTCATTACTTAAACCTACGAACTCACCAACTTTATGTTGACACGTTTTAGTACACTTTTCAGGTGATCAAGTTAATCAAAGACGCATTGGATGATTGTTTGATGGATTGCATGCTAGGATTTGGATTTGGACTATTACTTGGATCCGTGATTCATAGTTCCCGTTATTGGGTTATGCTTAGGATCATAAGCCATCTTTTGTACTATCTTTTGTAAACGTTTGATGGTCGTGCTCCTTATGCATATTTGTTGATCCGGTACTTGTATTTAAATTGAATTGTATGGATTGTCCAATCCTTTTAATGCATTTAGACTTGCCTCTACTTAATTTTCATGTCGTGCTGTGCTTAGTATGTAACCCTCATGATTCCGCCTTGTCGGGGTGTTACAGAATGGTATCAGAGCCAGGTTGTAGAGAATTAGGTGGATCGACCTAGCCTATAGCCATTGCACCCTTATTTCATAATTAGCATGCATGATAGGAAATTTTGTGTGCAACGTGAATTGTATGACGCATAAAACTTGTTTAAACGGAGTTCGTAGGTTTTCCATGATTGTTGACTTAATTGTTATGTGATGGCTTGATGGACGTATATGTTAGTGTCGGGATACACCGTGACTTGCCGAATGAACGTTGACGTATATTCTTATAGTTTTATTGTTTAACCCTAGCAAAGTGAAATGATGGCATTAACGGAATATGACACTCGGTAACCCTAGAGGCGCCTGATCAACAAATCTATGGTTACCCTATGTCATATAAAGTTAATGACCTCGTGGATTGCGCATTGTGGATAAAGTATAGTAGGTAACCCGGTATGTTTGATGAGTGTTGGTTAGGTGGAGGGTTAGCCGCTGGTACACCCTGTATACATACCCGACCAATACTTAGAGGGCATAACGGAACCGAGTCTTGACATCCATTCAATATATTAACGGTGTGGAGGGTTAGCCGCTGGTACACCCTGTATACAAACACTTTTAATGTGTTGAATGTTGAAGTTAAGATTCGGACTATGCTTTACCCGCCTTGTTATGACTTGACCCCTTTTATATTTGTGTTAATTGGCTTGTGATTGTGATGTTGATTATGAATTGCATGAAACGATGATGCCTTAGATTATTGCCATGATAATATCCCCGTAGAATTATATATTCTTGTAACGGTTTAGAAGGGATTAGGTATATATTGTTTATTATTTGTCGGATTTCGATTATTCGTGTGTGAAATGTGAGAATTAACTTGCTAATCTAACACGTGTGTTCAGGGAAGAATGGTTAGACCGAAAATAGTTGTTCGCCGCCCTCGTGCTCAAGAAGAAAAAGAGGTTGTAAGTAGAGGTGGACGGGGTGGTAGAGGAAACCGTGGAGGCCGTGGTGGTCGTGGTGGCCGAGGTGGCCGGGGTGGTGCCAATCCCCCGGTATCAACCGAGGTCATTACTCAAGCTTTAAATGACGTAATTCCGGATTTAGTGGCCCGAATCTCGGCGGCCATGGAAGCTAGAGGTCCACAAGAAGAACCGGAGGTTGAAGCGGAGAATAATGAAAATGAAGATGAAGATGTGAATGTGAATGGCGAGGAGGATGGAGGAGAAGGTTTTGTGCGACCAAGAGGTCATGATGCTTACCAACAAGGATGCTTGTTTAAAGACTTCAAACTTTGTGGAGCTCCGGAATTTAATGGAGAAGGTGGTGCCACGGGTTGTTTAGAATGGTTGGAGAGAATTGAATCAATCATTGCTCGGAGTGGTTGCGCTTATCACCAACGAATTGCTTATGCCACCGGCATGTTGAAGGGTGATGCCCTTGAATGGTGGAAAGAGGAGGTTGATGAATTGGGGATCGATGGGGCTAACAACCTACTTTGGGGAGACTTCAAGGAAATGATAATTGCTAAGTATTGCCCGGCACATGAAATGAGAAACTTGCAAGTGGATTCTCTAAACTTGCCATGAAGGGAGGAGACTATGAGGGTTACACTCGCCGGTTTGGCCAACTCTCTAGGCTCATTCCCCATTATGTGAGGCCCCAAGAAGTGAAGGTAGAGAAGTATGTTGCGGGATTGCCTCATGAAGTGAGAATGCTTGTTTCTCACCCCACCATGCCATTGACATATAAAGAGGCAACCACCCGCACCGCTAGTGTGACATTGGAACTTATAAGGGGTGGTAATTTGAGTAAAGGTGATGGCAAGAGAAAAGAGGTGGCCGAGTCGAGTGGCACCAAGAAAGATGAGAGGCGTGATCATAAACGCCCTAGTCGTGGTGGGAAGGTTTATGCGGCGGTTGTGCCGGCGGCGGGTCCTCCAAAAGGTGGTTATGCCGGGGCTAGTCCTTTATGCCCTAGGTGTAACCGTCACCATTGGGCTAATGTGAGATGTGATGTTTGCTTCCAATGTAACCAACCGGGTCACACATCCAAATTTTGTCCTAATAACCGCCGAGTTGCTCCATTGAACATTGCTCCTCTAAATGCAAGACGTCCCCCGATAGCTCCGGGCACTTGCTATGAATGTCAAGACCACTACCGCAACCGGTGCCCAAATCTTATCGGCCAACAAGTTCAAGTGACCGTGCATCCTAATCAACTCCAAATTGCCGGTCCTAATCAAAACCGGGGAAATCAAGGCCAACAACATCAAGCTCCACAACAAAAACTTGCTCCCCGAGGACGAGCTTTTGCCGTGAATGCGGCCGAGGCTCGTGTTGATCCAAACGTCGTGGTAGGTACTTTTCTTCTCAACAATCAATATGCCACCGTATTATTTGACTCGGTGCCGATTTTAGTCTTGTTTCCAATGACTTCATCCCGTTGATTGATGCTAGCCTTAGCCCGTTATCTTATTATTTTGAACTTGAAATGGTAAATGGCAGTTAACCAAATTTGATGTAACATCCCAAAACTTAAACGTATATGTTGACTAACGTCGTTAGGTCAAATTCTAAGTCCGTGATATGTTTATGTGGAAATATGTGTTTATGTGCCCTATATGTGAGATTTAATTATCTTTAATGAGTGACAATAAAGTAGACTTAATGATATGTTTACGATATGATATGTTATGATGAACGGTGGTTAATGATATGTTTACGATATGATATGTTATGATGAACGGTGGTTAATGATATGTTTACGATATGATATGTTATGATGAACGGTGGTTAATGATATGTTTACGATATGATATGTTATGATGAACGGTGGTTAATGATATGTTTACGATATGATATGTTATGATGAACGGTGGTTAATGATATGTTTACGATATGATATGTTATGATGAACGGTGGTTAATGATATGTTTACGATATGATATGTTATGATGAACGGTGGTTAATGATATGTTTACGATATGATATGTTATGATGAACGGTGGTTAATGATATGTTTACGATATGATATGTTATGATGAACGGTGGTTAATGATATGTTTACGATATGATATGTTATGATGAACGGTGGTTAATGATATGTTTACGATATGATATGTTATGATGAACGGTGGTTAATGATATGTTTACGATATGATATGTTATGATGAACGGTGGTTAATGATATGTTTACGATATGATATGTTATGATGAACGGTGGTTAATGATATGTTTACGATATGATATGTTATGATGAACGGTGGTTAATGATATGTTTACGATATGATATGTTATGATGAACGGTGGTTAATGATATGTTTACGATATGATATGTTATGATGAACGGTGGTTAATGATATGTTTACGATATGATATGTTATGATGAACGGTGGTTAATGATATGTTTACGATATGATATGTTATGATGAACGGTGGTTAATGATATGTTTACGATATGATATGTTATGATGAACGGTGGTTAATGATATGTTTACGATATGATATGTTATGATGAACGGTGGTTAATGATATGTTTACGATATGATATGTTATGATGAACGGTGGTTAATGATATGTTTACGATATGATATGTTATGATGAACGGTGGTTAATGATATGTTTACGATATGATATGTTATGATGAACGGTGGTTAATGATATGTTTACGATATGATATGTTATGATGAACGGTGGTTAATGATATGTTTACGATATGATATGTTATGATGAACGGTGGTTAATGATATGTTTACGATATGATATGTTATGATGAACGGTGGTTAATGATATGTTTACGATATGATATGTTATGATGAACGGTGGTTAATGATATGTTTACGATATGATATGTTATGATGAACGGTGGTTAATGATATGTTTACGATATGATATGTTATGATGAACGGTGGTTAATGATATGTTTACGATATGATATGTTATGATGAACGGTGGTTAATGATATGTTTACGATATGATATGTTATGATGAACGGTGGTTAATGATATGTTTACGATATGATATGTTATGATGAACGGTGGTTAATGATATGTTTACGATATGATATGTTATGATGAACGGTGGTTAATGATATGTTTACGATATGATATGTTATGATGAACGGTGGTTAATGATATGTTTACGATATGATATGTTATGATGAACGGTGGTTAATGATATGTTTACGATATGATATGTTATGATGAACGGTGGTTAATGATATGTTTACGATATGATATGTTATGATGAACGGTGGTTAATGATATGTTTACGATATGATATGTTATGATGAACGGTGGTTAATGATATGTTTACGATATGATATGTTATGATGAACGGTGGTTAATGATATGTTTACGATATGATATGTTATGATGAACGGTGGTTAATGATATGTTTACGATATGATATGTTATGATGAACGGTGGTTAATGATATGTTTACGATATGATATGTTATGATGAACGGTGGTAATAGGTACATCGTGCCTTACGGTGGTAATAGGTACATCGTGCCTTACGGTGGTAATAGGTACATCGTGCCTTACGGTGGTAATAGGTACATCGTGCCTTACGGTGGTAATAGGTACATCGTGCCTTACGGTGGTAATAGGTACATCGTGCCTTACGGTGGTAATAGGTACATCGTGCCTTACGGTGGTAATAGGTACATCGTGCCTTACGGTGGTAATAGGTACATCGTGCCTTACGGTGGTAATAGGTACATCGTGCCTTACGGTGGTAATAGGTACATCGTGCCTTACGGTGGTAATAGGTACATCGTGCCTTACGGTGGTAATAGGTACATCGTGCCTTACGGTGGTAATAGGTACATCGTGCCTTACGGTGGTAATAGGTACATCGTGCCTTACGGTGGTAATAGGTACATCGTGCCTTACGGTGGTAATAGGTACATCGTGCCTTACGGTGGTAATAGGTACATCGTGCCTTACGGTGGTAATAGGTACATCGTGCCTTACGGTGGTAATAGGTACATCGTGCCTTACGGTGGTAATAGGTACATCGTGCCTTACGGTGGTAATAGGTACATCGTGCCTTACGGTGGTAATAGGTACATCGTGCCTTACGGTGGTAATAGGTACATCGTGCCTTACGGTGGTAATAGGTACATCGTGCCTTACGGTGGTAATAGGTACATCGTGCCTTACGGTGGTAATAGGTACATCGTGCCTTACGGTGGTAATAGGTACATCGTGCCTTACGGTGGTAATAGGTACATCGTGCCTTACGGTGGTAATAGGTACATCGTGCCTTACGGTGGTAATAGGTACATCGTGCCTTACGGTGGTAATAGGTACATCGTGCCTTACGGTGGTAATAGGTACATCGTGCCTTACGGTGGTAATAGGTACATCGTGCCTTACGGTGGTAATAGGTACATCGTGCCTTACGGTGGTAATAGGTACATCGTGCCTTACGGTGGTAATAGGTACATCGTGCCTTACGGTGGTAATAGGTACATCGTGCCTTACGGTGGTAATAGGTACATCGTGCCTTACGGTGGTAATAGGTACATCGTGCCTTACGGTGGTAATAGGTACATCGTGCCTTACGGTGGTAATAGGTACATCGTGCCTTACGGTGGTAATAGGTACATCGTGCCTTACGGTGGTAATAGGTACATCGTGCCTTACGGTGGTAATAGGTACATCGTGCCTTACGGTGGTAATAGGTACATCGTGCCTTACGGTGGTAATAGGTACATCGTGCCTTACGGTGGTAATAGGTACATCGTGCCTTACGGTGGTAATAGGTACATCGTGCCTTACGGTGGTAATAGGTACATCGTGCCTTACGGTGGTAATAGGTACATCGTGCCTTACGGTGGTAATAGGTACATCGTGCCTTACGGTGGTAATAGGTACATCGTGCCTTACGGTGGTAATAGGTACATCGTGCCTTACGGTGGTAATAGGTACATCGTGCCTTACGGTGGTAATAGGTACATCGTGCCTTACGGTGGTAATAGGTACATCGTGCCTTACGGTGGTAATAGGTACATCGTGCCTTACGGTGGTAATAGGTACATCGTGCCTTACGGTGGTAATAGGTACATCGTGCCTTACGGTGGTAATAGGTACATCGTGCCTTACGGTGGTAATAGGTACATCGTGCCTTACGGTGGTAATAGGTACATCGTGCCTTACGGTGGTAATAGGTACGTATAAATCGTGCCTTACGGTGGTAATAGGTACGTCATGCCTTACGGTGGTTATAGGTATGTTAAAATGGTTGCTCGGGTGGTTCCTTGCAACAAGTCATATGTGGCGAGTAGTTTCGGGTGGCCTGATGACCCACCTAATGTCATGAACATAGCGTGCTACTCATGGATCGACATTGTCTTTCCTTAAAAACGGTAACTTCGGTTACAACTTAACGAGGTGAATCAAAGTGATCAAATTGATTAGGCACGCTTAGGGTCATGAACTCTATGCTTATATGTGATGTGGATATGTTTATACGGTGGTATGAATGCCTAATTAAAATGACGTAATGCTTTAAAGTGATGATTTAAATGGATGAAATGTTTTGCTTAAACCTGGTGTTATCTTACTTAGCTTTATAGCTAACACTTGTTTCTTTCAATGTGTTGACACCCCTCAGGTTAGGCAGTGAGATGACGTGTGAAGCTTTGGCGAGAGATGGGTAGATGATCAAGCTGGCTTTAGTTTACCCAATAGCTTCGCATAGACCTTATGTTATTGATTTCCTTTATGGAACTTATGTAATGACTATGTTATGATTGCTTTATGTTGGGCAATCTTATGGATTTCTTTTATTACAGATTTGATGCTATTAGTAACACCACCAATGTTTTCTCAACTGTTTTCCTTAGTTGAGTATTTTCCTAAATCGTTTCCGCATGATTTAACGCCGTTAGGCGAAATTTTTGGAAATCCATATTTTTACGAAACGGGTGTTACAATTTGGTATCAGAGAAGTAGTTTAAGTGAACCAAGGCCTATTGACCATAGGATTTGGACTTAAACTTAGGATATGCATGCTAGGTACTCGTAGGATGCCTTAGCTAGTGATGACATGTGATGTAGGATGGGTTGGGATGAGTGCGAGTGTGATAAGGCTTACGAGATGTTTATGTTACGATGATATGATTTAGCCTTATCCCAACGAACTTTTGTTTTATTTCGCGCTTATCGACTCCACCATTTTATTGAAGGAAAATGGTTAACACTCGCAACCGCAACATCCAACGTGACGGAGCAACTGCCAGCGTTACTCCACCTGTCCATCCAGGTGCAGTTGCTACTAATGCTGCTGCTACTGCTGCTGCAGCTAACGTGAATAGAAATCGAGTGAATCCTCAGCAGGTCAATCGGCAAGGCTCGTTAGGCCCTATGCCTCCACCTCCTGGTAATCAACCCATAGTTAACGAAGCAGTGGTGGAGCAAATCCCAAATGCAGCTGAATTGTACAATCTTGTGCTGACTCTCCAGGCCCAGTTAGCACAGACTCAGGAGCAACTGAACAACGCTCTTGCCGAAAATGCTGAAGGAACTGATGGCAATTTCTCAGTGCCTTCTCACCACACTGAGCTACCAGTTAATAATGTAGTCGTTCCCCCTGTTAATGTTGATGTGGCTCCTCCTAATGTAGTTCAAGCTCCTCGATTCAAGTTCGAAAGTTTTCAGAAGTGCGGAGCTCAGAAATTCAATGGAACACTTAACGCAGTAGGCTGTATGGAATGGCTTGATGATACTGAGATGGTCTTTGAAGCTTGTGACTGTCCAGAGGATAAAAAGGTGTTGTGTGCGAGTAGAATGTTGAAAGAAGGTGCTCGAGATTGGTGGAAGAGCATTACTATTTCGATGACTCCAGATATGGTATCTGCTATCGCATGGGCTACCTTCAAGCAGAAGTTTATTGAGGAGTATATCGGGACTCATGAACAGCGCAAGATGGAAAAGGAGTTTCGTGCTTTGACGGCTGAAATTGGTAAAGTCAATGATTATGCTCGTTCCTTTATGGAAAAGATGAAATTTGTGGGTCATCTATTCAGAACTGATGCAGATCAAGTCGCCTGCTATGTCGATGGTTTACCTCCAAGTTATCGAGGTATTTGTAGGCAGCATAAGACTCTAACTGAAGCAATCAAAGAATCTAAAAAGCTTGATGATGATTTTGCTGCGGATAAGAAAGTTGAAAAGAAAGAGGATGAGAAGAAGTCTGGCAATAAGAGGAGGTTTGGTGGATCAAATCGTTTTGGAAAGAAATTTAAGGGATCTTCATCGTCCTCTGACAAGGGAAGGGCAGACAAGGATGGAAAATGGTGCCCTGGCTGCAAATCTATCCATTCTGGTCAGTGTTCTACAAAGACCCGCAGGTGCAATAGGTGTGGAACTCAGGGTCATACCATTGATCAATGCACTGACAAGGCTAGATGTTATAAATGTGGAGACACCAAGCACCGTATTGCAGACTGCCCGCAGATGAAGAAAGATGAGGGAAAGAAGGCAGGAGCTTCCCAGGCCAAAGCCCGTGCTTTTCAGATGACGGCTGAGGAGGCAAAAGACGATGATCAGGTAGTTACTGCTACCCTTATTGTTAACTCCAAACCTGCTAATGTGTTATTTGATTCTGGTGCGAACAAATCTTTTGTGTCTACTCTGTTTGCTCCTAAGTTAGACATGACTACTAGTTCTTTACGGTGCCCTATAGAAGTAGAGGTGGCTAATGGTGCGACGTCTATTATTCGGGAAGGTTATTCTGATTGTCCGATAGAAATAGAGGGTCGTTCATTTACTGCTAACCTGTTACCCGCTACTATTCCTAGTTTCGATGTTGTTCTCGGTATGGATTGGATGTCTAAGAATGATGCTGTCGTCTTATGTTCGAAAAAGATAGTCCGTATCGCTACTCCCGACGGTAAAGGTGTCTGTGTTTATGGTGACAAGAAGCCGGGAAATGTTAAGGTGATCTCGATGATGAAAGCGCTTCGTTGTATACGGCAAACTAAGTCACATTTTCTAGCTTATGTCATCGATTCTCGTATCGCGAAGCCTACAGTCTCTGATGTCGAAGTTGTTTCCGAGTTTCCTGATGTTTTCCCTGAAGATCTTCCAGGTCTTCCTCCGGATCGTGAGGTTGAATTTTCTATTGACCTTATTCCTGGTGCTACTCCTGTAGCCAAAGCTCCCTATCGATTAGCTCCGACGGAGATGAAGGAGTTAATGACGCAAATTCAGGAACTTTTAGATAAAGGTTTCATTCGTCCGAGTTCCTCTCCTTGGGGTGCTCCTATCCTTTTCGTAAAGAAGAAAGACGGATCCATGCGCATGTGTATCGATTATCGCGAGCTGAATAAAAGAACGGTGAAGAATAAATATCCACTCCCTCGTATTGATGATTTATTCGATCAACTTCAAGGTGCTTCTTATTTTTCAAAGATTGACTTACGGTCTGGCTATCATCAATTAAAGGTTGAAGAAGAAAGTGTAGCCAAAACAGCGTTCCGAACTCGTTATGGTCACTATGAGTTCCTTGTCATGCCATTCGGTTTGACAAATGCTCCAGCGAAGTTTATGGATTTGATGAACCGTGTCTGTCGACCATTTTTGGATCATTTCGTTATTGTTTTTATCGACGACATTCTTGTGTATTCAAAGTCGGAAGAGGAACATAGAGAGCATTTGAGAGCTGTCCTTCAAGTCCTCAGAGAGAAAAAGCTATATGCTAAGTTCTCCAAGTGTGAGTTCTGGCTAAAGGAAGTTCATTTCCTCGGCCATGTCGTCTCCTCGGATGGTATAAAAGTAGATCCTTCGAAGATAGAAGCGGTGTCGAAGTGGGAGCAGCCTAAGTCTCCTACTGAAATTAAGAGTTTTCTCGGTTTGGCTGGCTATTATCGACGTTTTATTCAAGATTTCTCGCGCATTGCCAAGCCAATGACTGAATTAACGAAGAAAGGTGTGAAGTTTGTGTGGACCGATGCTCAAGAGAAAGCCTTCACGACGTTGAAAAAGAAGTTGTGTGAAGCTCCAGTCTTAGCTTTACCCGAAGGAACAGATGATTTAGTGGTTTATAGTGACGCATCCATCACGGGGTTAGGGTGTGTACTAATGCAACGAGACAAAGTTATCGCTTACGCCTCTCGACAGCTGAAGCCTCATGAGCGGAACTATCCTACTCATGACCTTGAGTTGGCTGCGGTTGTTTTTGCTCTGAAGTTGTGGCGACATTATCTGTATGGTACAAAGTGTACCCTTTATACGGATCATAAGAGCTTACAGTACGTGTTTACTCAGAAGGACATGAATGTTAGACAACGGCGGTGGATGGAGTTATTAAAGGATTACGATTGTGAAATTAAATATCACCCAGGCAAAGCTAATGTGGTTGCTGATGCCTTAAGCCGCAAAGGATATGCGAAGAGTAGGTTATGTGCAATGATTACGAAGGTTGAGTCGAACTTAATGGAACCTATTCGATTAGCTCAAATCGAAGCGTTAAAGGATGTTAATGTGAAAGCGGAGTCTATTGGGAAAAAGAAGAAGAACAGACTCCAAATGGAAGAAAATAGTCGTGGCCTTCGAACTTACAAAGGTAGAATATGGGTTCCTCTCTATGGAGGCAATCGTGAGTTAGTAATGGATGAAGCTCACAAAACTAAGTATTCTGTACACCCTGGTGCCACAAAGATGCATGCAGATTTGAAGCCGATTTATTGGTGGCCCAGTATTAAGAACGATGTAATGATGTATGTGCAGAAATGTTTGACGTGTGCTAAAGTGAAAGCTGAACATCAAAAGCCTTACGGGAAATTTCAGCAACTTGAGATCCCTGAGTGGAAATGGGATCACATTACGATGGATTTTGTGACCAAACTTCCGAGGACGCCTCGTGGTCACGATATGATATGGGTTATTGTCGATCGATTAACGAAGAGTGCTCACTTTCTCCCAGTTCGTGAGACTGCTCCTATGGAGAACTTCGCTACGTTGTATATTGATGAAGTGGTTACTAAACATGGTGTTCCGATATCGATTGTGTCCGATCGTGATGCTCGATTCGTTTCCAACTTTTGGAAGAGTTTTCAACGGGAAGTTGGTACTCAAGTTCGTCTAAGCACAGCCTATCACCCGCAGACCGATGGGCAAAGTGAAAGGACTATTCAAACGCTCGAAGATATGCTCAGAGCTTGTGTAATGGATTATGGTGGTTCGTGGGATAAACACCTACCTCTTATTGAGTTTGCGTATAACAATAGTTATCATGCGAGCATTGGAATGCCACCTTTTGAGATGTTATATGGTAGAAAGTGTCGGACTCCTAGTTGTTGGTTGGAGCCCGGGGAAAAGCAATTTGCTGGACCCGAAGTAGTACAAATTACGGCCGATAAAGTTAATGTTGCAAAGAAAGCCCTGCGTGTTGCTCGCGAAAGGCAAAAGTCATATGCCGATAAGAAAAGGAGGCCGTTCGATTTTAAAGAAGGCGAAATGGTTTTACTCAAGGTGTCGCCTTGGAAAGGTGTATTACGGTTTGGAAAACGTGGAAAGTTAAGCCCCAGATTCATTGGACCTTTCAAGATTATCAAGAAGGTTAATGAACAGGCATTTCAACTGGAATTACCTCCAGAACTACACGCAATTCACAACACATTTCATGTGTGTTACCTACGTAAGTGTTATGCGAATGAAACGGATGTCATTCCACTCGAGGACGTAAGTATTAATCCCAACAAGCAGATTGTCGATGAACCTGTTGCTATAATGGGAAGGAAACAAAAGAAGTTACGACGAAAGACTATCGATCTAGTTCTCATAAAGTGGAAACACAATCACGGCGAAAGTATGACTTGGGAGACCGAGTCCGTAATGCGGGAGACCTATCCCCACCTTTTTGATGCTGAAGTGATTCCGGGGACGGAATCCTCTTAAGGGGGAGGTAATTGTAACATCCCAAAACTTAAACGTATATGTTGACTAACGTCGTTAGGTCAAATTCTAAGTCCGTGATATGTTTATGTGGAAATATGTGTTTATGTGCCCTATATGTGAGATTTAATTATCTTTAATGAGTGACAATAAAGTAGACTTAATGATGTGTAAAAAGTCTATGTAGTGTGCGAAAGTGCTTCCATGTGTTATGTATATCCCCATTAGGTGTTTAAAGGTGTAATAAAGCTAATATGAAGTCCAGGGACTAAATTTGACAAAAGTGAAAGTTGAAAAACGGGATTAGGGCTAGGATTAACCTAATCTAGAGTAATTTGGCAGCAATTAACCTAATTAATAACACCTGCACAGCCTCTCCAATTCCTTAACTAATTTCTAAAGCAATTGATCAAGTTTTGGTTGAATTGATTGAGTATTTTGGGTTACTTTCAATTGGCTATCAAAGCAATCAGGTAATCAATGGGTTGTTATTTGTATTTTCAGATCAAAAGATGTTTTATATTGATCCAAAACTGATTTTAAAAAGGGTTTTGCAAATAATTAGAGTTTAAAAGATGTTTTATATTGATCCAAAACTGATTTTAAAAAGGGTTTTGCAAATAATTAGAGTTTAAAAGATGTTTTGGTTAATTGATGTTCGTAATGGTGTTTAACGGGTTTATAATCGATCTTGATGATCAAAAGATGTTTAAATATGTCAAAAACGTGTTTTGGAAGAAGCCATTGTCGATCGATTCCTGAAAAAAATGAAGAACAGAGCCGTTTTTGAATTCTGGACGAAGTTAGGCTTAAGTTCGTTTGAGCCATCTTCGTAAAGCCTAAATTCGTTTGAGGTTAAATTCGTTCGATGAGCCAAATTCGTTTGCCATAAAAAGAAACTTAAATTCGTTTGCTCTAAACTAAATTCGTTTGAGGTTAAATTCGTTCGATGAGCCAAATTCGTTTGCCATAAAAAGAAACTTAAATTCGTTTGCTCTAAACTAAATTCGTTTTGAAAACGAAGATTAACTTCGTTTGATGGTGTAAGTTCGTAAGAACAAAACTAAGTTCGTTTTCAAGTCCATTTAAGGTCCCAAATGACTTATATTTCATATATTAATGTACGATAGGTGTCGGGGATTACTATTAAGCACTGTTAGCTTTTGTTTGCGCGCACAGACTACTACGAGGTAAGATACACTACTTTTGTCACGCTGAGGGTGCAACGAAAATGGTTCGTAAACTATAACTTCCATAACAGTAATGTATAACTCATAGGTGGTTGGGTTGATATGGGAGGTACTCGGGGATTAATGATGACGATGCTTATGCCTAAAATGCTTCCCCGTACATGTGGTTACGATATGAAATGTTATGATGAACGGTGGTTAATGATATGTTTACGATATGATATGTTATGATGAACGGTGGTTAATGATATGTTTACGATATGATATGTTATGATGAACGGTGGTTAATGATATGTTGTAATGTTGTTATGTGCATGTATTTGTGGCTTGTTCATCTAGAACACTAGACCTTTTTAGGTTGCCATGACACGTGCACGTTTTAAGGGCCCTAACGTGAAAAGATGATAGTATGGATTAGTTTAGGTTAAAGGTGGAAATCTAAACTAAATATGATAAATGCTCGAGCTAATTAGATGTTAAGTGTTATGCATAACCTGTGCCTTACGGTGGTAATAGGTACATCGTGCCTTACGGTGGTAATAGGTACATCGTGCCTTACGGTGGTAATAGGTACGTATAAATGGTGCCTGACGGTGGTAATAGGTACATCATGCCTTACGGTGGTTATAGGTATGTTAAAATGGTTGCTCGGGTGGTTCCTTGCAACAAGTCATATGTGGTGAGTAGTTTCGGGTGGCCTGATGACCCACCTAATGTCATGAACATAGCGTGCTACTCATGGATCGACATTGTCTTTCCTTAAAAAACGGTAACTTCGGTTACAACTTAACGAGGTGAATCAAAGTGATCAAATTGATTAGGCACGCTTAGGGTCATGAACTCTATGCTTATATGTGATGTGGATATGTTTATACGGTGTATGAATGCCTAATTAAAATGACGTAATGCTTTAAAGTGATGATTTAAATGGATGAAATGTTTTGCTTAAACCTGGTGTTATCTTACTTAGCTTTATAAGCTAACACTTGTTTCTTTCAATGTGTTGACACCCCTCAGGTTAGGCAGTGAGATGACGTGTGAAGCTTTGGCGAGAGATGGGTAGATGATCAAGCTGGCTTTAGTTTACCCAATAGCTTCGCATAGACCTTCTGTTATTGATTTCCTTTATGGAACTTATGTAATGACTATGTTATGATTGCTTTATGTTGGGCAATCTTATGGATTTCTTTTATTACAGATTTGATGCTATTAGTAACACCACCAATGTTTTCTCAACTGTTTTCCTTAGTTGAGTATTTTCCTAAATCGTTTCCGCATGATTTAACGCCGTTAGGTGAAATTTTTGGAAATCCATATTTTTACGAAACGGGTGTTACAATTGACCAAGTTGTTCGTGATTGTACTTTAGAGTTATGTGACCACCCGTTTCTCATTGACCTCGTTCCTTTCGATATCGGTAGTTTTGATGTAATTGTGGGCATGGATTGGATGTCGGAGATGAATGCGGTTATAGATTGTGGTAGTAAGGTAGTGAGAATTCCGTTAGATAATGGTGAAGAGGTAGTGGTCCAAGGTGAGACAACCGAGCCGTGGGAGGGAAAAATTTATAATGTTAACGTCACAAAAATTGAATTAAAAGCCGTGCCCGTGGTTAATAGATTCATGGATGTATTCCCGGATGACCTACCGGGTTTGCCTCCATCCCGTGAACTCGATTTCCGTATTGATCTCATTCCAAATGCTTCTCCCGTGGCCAAAGCACCCTATCGCTTAGCCATAACCGAAATGCAAGAGTTGGCCGCCCAACTCAAAGAACTCCAAGAAAAGGGTTTTATCTGCCCTAGTCATTCACCGTGGGGTGCACCGGTCTTATTTGTCAAAAATAAAGACGGTTCCTTTCCGTATGTGCATCGACTATCGAGAACTAAACAAACTCACGGTGAAAAATCGTTATCCTCTTCCAAGGATTGATGATTTATTTGACCAACTCCAAGGTGCTCGTTTCTTTTCAAAAATTGATTTGCGGTCGGGTTACCACCAACTACGTGTCCATGAAGATGATATTCCCAAGACAGCCTTTCGTACACGTTATGGGCATTTTGAATTCACAGTTATGCCTTTCGGGTTGACTAATGTACCGGCGGTGTTCATGGATTTGATGAACCGGGTGTGTTCGCCCTACTTGGATGAGTTTGTCATTGTTTTCATCGATGCCATTCTTATCTACTCTAAAACTAAAGAAGATCACGCCGAACATTTGAAGAAGGTTTTAGAGTTGCTTCGAAAAGAGAAATTGTATGCCAAATTCTCCAAATGTGAATTTTGGCTTGAAGAGGTCCATTTTCTTGGTCACGTGGTGAGCAAGGAAGTAATTCATGTGGATCCAAGTAAGATTGAAGCGGTAAAGAATTGGAGACGACCCGAGACGCCAACCGAGATTCGCCAATTTCTTGGTTTGGCGGGTTATTATAGACGGTTCATTGAGAACTTTTCCAAAATTGCCCAACCATTGACCTTGTTGACTCAACGGGAAAGAAAGTTTGATTGGGGCGAAAAACAAGAACAAGCATTCCAATTGTTGAAAGACAAGTTGTGTGATGCACCCATTTTAAGCTTGCCCGATGGAGCCGATGATTTTGTTGTTTATTGTGATGCATCCGGGCAAGGATTGGGTTGTGTCTTGATGCAACGGGGTAAGGTGATTGCTTATGCATCTAGGCAATTGAAGGTGCATGAGAAGAACTACCCGACTCATGATTTGGAGTTGGGAGCGGTGGTGTTTGCTTTCAAATGTTGGAGGCATTACTTGTATGGCACCAAAAGTGTGATCTATACCGATCACAAAAGCCTTCAACATATTTTTGATCAAAGTGAATTGAATATGAGGCAAAGAAGATGGCTTGAACTTTTTAGTGATTATGATTGTGTTATCCGGTATCACCCGGGTAAGGCAAATGTTGTAGCCGATGCCTTGAGCCGGAAAGAACGAATAAAGCCAAGACGAATTAGAGCCATGAGCCTTGTCGTGCAAAGGAGTGTTCGTGACTCCATCATTGAAGCACAAAGGTTGGCAACTAGGCCGGAAAACTTCATCAATGAAGCATTACACGGCTTAGAAGAACAATTTGATAGAAAGAATGATGACGGGTTATACTTTGTTGAACGGTTGTGGATACCCGTTCTTGGCGGGTGGCGGTTGAAATTGATGAACAAAGCCCATAAGTCGGCCTACTCGGTTCATCCGGGTTCCGACAAGATGTATTTTGGTTTGAGAGACTTGTATTGGTGGCCGGGAATGAAGAAAGACATTGCTAGATATGTTAGTGAATACATCACTTGTCTACAAGTGAAAGCCGACCACAAGAAACCGCCCGGTTTGCTAGTTCAACCGGCGACACCGAAGTGGAAATGGGAAGATATCGCCATGGACTTCATCACGAAGTTACCTAGAACGAGTCGTGGTCGGGACACCATTTGGGTGATAGTTGACCGGTTGACTAAGTCGGCTCACTTCTTAGCCATCCGGGAAGATGATAAATTTGACACCATGGCACGCTTGTACATCAAAGAGGTGATATCCAAACATGGAGTTCCGATTTCCATCTTAACCGATCGGGATGCCCGATTTACTTCAAAATTTTGGAAGGCGTTTCAGAAAGCAATGGGTACTCAACTTAACATGAGTACGACGTTCCACCCTCAAACCGATGGTCAAAGTGAAAGGACGATTCAAACACTTGAAGATATGTTACGAGCTTGTGCCATCGATTTTGGTGGCAATTGGGATGCACATTTACCGTTAGTCGAATTCTCCTATAATAATAGCTTCCATGCTAGTATCCAAATGGCTCCGTTTAAAGCATTGTATGGGAGAGATTGTAGGTCACCGGTAGCTTGGGCGGAAGTTGGTGAAAGCCAACTCATTGGGCCCGAAATTGTCATTGAAACGACCAAGGTGATCTCGCAAATTAAAGAGAAATTGAGAGTGGCCCGTGAAAGACAAATGAAGTATGCAAACGTTAGACGATGACCTCTCGAATTTGAAGTTGGTGATTTTGTTTTGTTGAAAGTGTCCCCGTGGAAAGGCGTAGTTCGGTTTGTGAAACGTGGTAAGTTGGGCCCGAGATATATCGGCCCATTTAAAATCCTTGAACGAATTGGCCCGGTAGCATACCGATTGGAACTTCCTCAAAATTTGAGTGGAGTTCATAATGTTTTCCATATTTGTAATCTCCGGAAGTGTTTGGCCGATCCAACACTTCACGTGCCTCTTGAAGAAATTCGTGTAGATAAAACGTTGAAGTTTGTGGAAGAGCCAATAGAAATTCTAGACCGGGAAACTAGGAAGCTTAAGAACACTCGATATACACTCGTTAAAGTGAGATGGCGAGCTAGACGTGGGCCCGAATTTACTTGGGAGCGTGAAGATTCTATGAAAGCCAAGTATCCCCATTTGTTCACCGAGTCTAGTTAGATTTGAATTTCGGGACGAAATTCCTTTAACGGGGGAATGATGTAACATCCGTGATTTTTGACTTGTATTAACGTGAATTAAACGTGATTAATTTTTGATTTAATTCCATGATTTTGTGGCTTAATTGAATGTCGACCCGTTAACTTAAACGTGCAAATGACTAGCTAATTTAATTAGTTAATTTCATTTAATGTCTTCTTGATGATTTGATAACGAGAAATATGATAGACGGAATTATATAGACGTGATGCCCGACGTTGTGATGTAAGTTAACGTTTAATTAAATTAGTAATGTAATCGGGTGATCCATGGGTCGACCCATGACCCATGAACCACCACCTTTGACCCAACCCTATCCACCCAACCCAAGTCTCCCACCTCTCATTCTATCCATCCATTCAATTCATCTTCATCTACCCCTCTCTAACACACTTAAATGCAAGACCATCTCTCTCTCTAAATTCTCATCTCATTAATTGTGATTTCTAATAATAATCTATACTAGAATCATCATCATCATTTAATCATCATATCAAAGATTTGGGTCTTAAATGCAAGAAAATCTTCTATTATAGCTCATTTTCGGATTCAAGCTTTTGGTGGGACTTTTGGTAAGTTAAACTTGGCTTATTATCCTCATTTTATATCCATAAACATGTTTTAATCAAAAAGGAAGTAACCTTGGGTCTAAATTGGAGTCAAAACCCTAATGGGTCGTTTTTAGGGTTTTGATGAACAAAGTGGGTCAAAACCGGGTTTTATACCCAATTGATGTTATGGATCGAATTTTTGTAGTGGGTTATGTTTGAAATGATGTTTCTAGTCTAATGTAAACCAAAAACTTGGACAAATTCGGATTTAAACTCCTTAAAATCGAAATTAGGGTTTTGAATGTTAAAATTAGGTCAAATAAATTTAAAATCTTAGAAATGGTTGATTTTGATCGAATTGAAATGGGAGTTGAAGTTGTTTACCTCCTCCTCGATTCACCATGCTCGAATCATGCCTCTGATTGCCTCAATTCAACCATAGCGAAGAATTTGAGGTCTAGGTCGAAAGTCAAAGTTGACATAAAAAGTCAACTGTGTGTTCTTCATCATTTTGCTACCCAGAAAACCCTAGGCCCTGAACCAGCGTATCCTACGCCATTTTTGGCACCCATTACGCCCCCATGACCCTGTGCAGCGTACCCTACGCCCCCATGACCGTACCTTACGCTTATCTACATCTTTCAAATCAACATTACGGTAAAACTCTTCTGTTTACGCCCCATTATGCCCTTTCAGACGCCAAAAACCGACTTTCTAAGCCACCGTACCTTACGCCCATGTCGCCGTCTGTTACGCCAGTTCAGTGTACAACCACCGTACCTTACGCCACCCACCACCGCCCCTTACGCTGCCTTATCTGTCTGCCACCGTATGCTACGCCCACCACCACCGTACCTTACGGTGGTGGGGATTTCTTATTTTTCCAGATTTCTTCCTGATTCCTTTTCCTTCTTCGTGCTTTGAGTCCAGCTTCTTATGGGGTTCTCTTTGTCTCTGTTGGGTCGTATTCTGTTGGGGTGGCGTGGGGGAAGATCATAATCATGTAAGGTTTTGCTTGTAGGAAGCATTGCATAACAATATGTTTGCATATATATGTATATATATATGTAGAGGAAAGATAATTGTAGTACAAGGGTAAAAAAAAGTACAAAAGTACAATCTCCAGCCGTTGGATCAAAGCTTTGGACGGCTCAGATCTTCCTTCTTCCTCCTTCTCCTTCTCCGGCCAGCAGCTTGCTTCTTCTCCGGCGAGACTGCCGCCGCCATCCACCACCTTCTTCTTCTCCGGCGAGACAACCACCACCAGCCACCATCATCTCCGACCACCCAACCACGGCGCCGGCAGCAAGGGCTTCGCCCGTACCGTAGCAAACCGTCACCATCTCTTGGATCGCCGCCCATTAAATCCATACGATTCCCATATGCGTCCCTTGACGGTCAGTTTAGAACGGATAAGGGCATCTGGCCCGTACCGTATCCACCCGAAAACGAACCTGATTCTCGCCGGAAAGTCCCAGATGTCGCCGGAGATGTCGCCGGAGGTGGTGGCGGTGGTTGTTCGCCGGAGAAGAAGGAAGAAGGAGGAGGTGTGGCGGTCGCCGGAGAAGAAGGTGGCCGGAGAAGAAGGAAGAAGGTTGTACTTTTTGTACTTTTTCCCCCCTTGTACTACAAATAACCCACCCCTATATATATATATATATTTGTATATATATATGTATACATAGTACGTACATACATATATATGATTTGTATATATATGTGCAAGTGTATGTAATTAAACGCATTTATATTAACTTATAACTCACCAAAACGTAACGATGAGTCGCCTAAAGCTATAAGTCGTTTAAAAAGGGCCAAATAAAGACTTGTAACATAAAACGTTTACACGTATTGATAGGTGGACACGTGTGACGATCAGTTGACGATATTATTTGATTACAAACTTCTCTTTTGCCGAGCAAGGTGAGTTTCGTAGCCCCTATGTTTACTTTATTTGGGGTGAAAAGTGTACTCGTTCGTTAAACGTTTGTCGGTTGATTTACTTTGTTATGATATGGAACGAAACGTTAAACGCCTACTCGTTTGCTTGTTTACGTATTTGTATGTGTTTATGTTCGCGCATTATTTATTATGTAAGTCGTGCCAGAAACGTATATCGCGCATTATTTATTATGTAAGTCGTGCCAGAAACGTATTTCGCGCATTATTTATTATGTAAGTCGTGCCGGTATATCGCGCATTATTCACTATGTAAGTCGTGCCATTATAACTAGTATTTAACGTAAACGTTGACTTGTGTTGATTTGTATGAACGTGATCCCTTTTAGGGTTTCCTTGGAACATGATTAGGTATCCAAATCCTCGTATATCGTTAACGGTTGATATCCTGACACACTGATTTTCATTACTTAAACCTACGAACTCACCAACTTTATGTTGACACGTTTTAGTACACTTTTCAGGTGATCAAGTTAATCAAAGACGCATTGGATGATTGTTTGATGGATTGCATGCTAGGATTTGGATTTGGACTATTACTTGGATCCGTGATTCATAGTTCCCGTTATTGGGTTATGCTTAGGATCATAAGCCATCTTTTGTACTATCTTTTGTAAACGTTTGATGGTCGTGCTCCTTATGCATATTTGTTGATCCGGTACTTGTATTTAAATTGAATTGTATGGATTGTCCAATCCTTTTAATGCATTTAGACTTGCCTCTACTTAATTTCCATGTCGTGCTGTGCTTAGTATGTAACCCTCGTGATTCCGCCTTGTCGGGGTGTTACTGTTGGTATGTGATCACGTTAAATAAACGCATGTCCGGAAATCATTTAAGCCTACGGGGTCACACAAAATGACACGTAAACTCTATGTAATTAATTAATATATTAAATGTAATATATTGATTAATAAGATCACGAAATGATTAATAAACATAAGTTAATAGTTATATAAATGTTTATTAATTAAAAGAGATGGATTAAAGTGTAAATTAGTAGTTTCCTAATTACACTAAAAGAGGGGGGGCCGAAATTTTGAGGGTTTCCTTATTACCCTCAAACTTGGTCACCAAGTCAAAAACCCTTACAATTAAGCCTATAAATAGAGGGTTAGGCTTAAGGGTTTTTCATACCTTTACAAGACAATTAGTTGTAAAATCTCTCCTCTCTCTCCCTCTTGATTTCGGCCGAAACCCCCTCCTCAAAGGGTTTTCGGTTTTCGACTTTTAGGGTTAAACACAACGGGTTTGTGAGTTCGTGATCGAGTACTAGCATACAACATAGGGGTGTCAAGTGTGCGATCGTAGAGGGGTTTTACTTTAAACCCTAAATAATAATAATCATATTATTATTAATATTATTGGAAGCTTACGCTAAAAGGTACATATTCAATTCTCTCTTTGTTAATTAATATGATTGCATATACGTTTCTATCCGCTGCGTACTCGTGCTTGTTATATGTTTATGTGCATAAATCCTAACAGTGGTATCACGAGCCACATATGTGATCTATTAGTTACAAAGATCAAAACTTGAAGGGGGTTTAGGGTTGGTTCGATTTTAATTAATAATTAAATATTAAAAATCGTTTTCTTTATTTATTTTTAATTAAATTTCGATTTTAATAAAATAAAATTAGGGTTTTGTTTTATTAATTCAACCTATTTAATGGTTAATTGAAACCCTCTAAGCAAGTTTTGATTATGTGAATTGGCATGTTTATTTGATATAAATTGTATGCTTGTATCTTTTATATTTAAAGTTGTTAAATAGAAGTAAAAATCATAAGGAATTCATGCAAAATTCTTTATGATTATTACTTAGATATTTAGATATAATTTGCTTAGCCTAATGGTCCAATAATTAGGGTTAATTATTAGATAATTGTGTGACTATGTGAATTTTTCGTGTGATTTTTTCTGCTTGACACCAGTTCACTAAAAAATTCATATAAAATCAACCGTAATGAGTTAGGAGTTTCCCTTTGGACAGTAGATGCTCAACTCATAGGGCTACAACTTTGTAGTTCTGGTCGAATCTTGATTCTGACCTGAAACAGGTCTAAACAGGTCGTGAAGCTACTGGAATTTTCCAGTCAGTATGTTTATGTGAATTACTTGCTAATTGTTTGTTTAAAGGCTTACGCAATCAAGGTAACTTGATGTATGTGGTCCTCTTCTTTGAAGGGGGAGCCGACTTAGACATATACATTAACCATAGTGACCATGTTTAAGTGGCCCACCTTAACTCGTTGCATAATTAATTAGTTAATAGTTAGTAAGTTTATTATTTTGCTTCTTTTATTGTGGTATAAATGGTGATGCAAAATTGTTTTATTGGAAAAGAATAAACTTGACTAAGAATTATCGAAATATGATTTTGTTTTAATAAAATTGGAGTCTTACAACCAAGAGATACACCGGCTCACCATTTGAACAAACTCTAAGAGAGGTATAAGTCGGAGTGCGCTAGCCTCCTAAAAGAGCGGGTTTTTAATTGCGTTTATCGCAAACCTTTGCTCTTGCGCTTCTTTGTGCGTTCGAATGGAGCTACCGAGCTCTTTTGTGTTGCTAAGACTATAAAAATGATTTTATTAAACATTATGTTATGAAGATTTGCATGAGTCTTCATACATAAACTTTTGATTCACATCAAATGCATTACCCATTCAAAGTTAAGTCTTTGCCACCCACTTTGCTAAGAACACTTGCAAGTGCTTTTTGCTATACGTGAGACCGTAGGTGAATTGTATCTAACAAGGTAAATTACTACTCATCGTGAGACCGGTGGTAGACTATTTACATGTTCTTAATTGGGCGACTTAAAGCGAGTTAAGCGGTGAGACCTTGACCCGTGGCATAAGATGGGACAAAACATGTTTACAAAACACTTAACACCCCATTAAAGTGTTGTTGTAAGTCCCATAAATCTAGGAATTGCACTTGTAATGCAATTATTGATCGTCACTTACCTTTTGAATACGTCATTTCTAGCAGATCAACTGATGAAACGATGGTATGTCAATTGGATCCTAGCCTTAATGAAATTAATTGTTAAATGAATTTAACATGGGTAAATTATATTTCTTAAGGATTATTATCGAAAATACCGATAATTGAACTTTTGTTTGTTTTGTAGATGGCAACAACAAATCCTTCTCAAAACATACACCAATCGGCTTTCAGGTCGATGCTAGAAAGAGAAAAACTTTCTGGAACCAACTTCAATGACTACTGTAGCATTGGCGGAATACAATGCTCTGTATGATAGACATAATGAGGTTGCTTGTTTGATGCTCGGGAGCATGAATCCCGAACTTCAAAAGCAATTCGAGACTTATAATCCGTATGATATGATCAATGAACTCAAGTCTATCTATGAAAAACAAGCTGGAGTGGAATTGTTTGAACTTGTTGAAACACTTCATGACTTGAAACATGAGCAAGGAACACCGGTGAGCCCTCATGTACTCACGATGAAGAGGTACTTTGAGCAATTTGAAAGGTTGAACTATGCTTATCATCCGCCTATTGCTATTGGCATGATCCTTAAGTCTCTTTCTAAGGACTTTGAGGAGTTTGTGCGCAATTACAATATGCATAGCATGAGTAAAACCATAGCTGAACTTCATGCCATGTTGATTGAGTATGAGAAAAAGCTTCCAAAGAAAACTGCTACACCCCAAGTTCTCACGATCAAGGGGGGAGGATCCAGAAAGGGAAACAACCGAGAGCTAAGGGCAAGAACGATGGTAAGGGAAAGCAAGTTGCTACCGTCCCGAAACCTAAAAAGACCCCTCCGGCGAAAAAGGAACATCCGGCTAAAGACCAGACTTGTTACCACTGTGCTGAAGTGGGACACTGGAAGAGGTATTGTCCTAAGTATCTAGCTGAGTTGAATGCGAAGAAGAAGCAAGCTGGTTTGGCCAGTACTTCAGGTATCTTCACAATTGATTTATATTCCTTTTCTAAGCGTAATTCGTGGGTTTATGACACCGGGTGTGGAACTCATATCTGTAATTCTTTACAGGGGCTTAGAAGGAGAAAGAAACTGAAACCAGGATCTTTACAACTGTTCGTGGGAAATGGTCTACCGGCAGCTGTAGAAGAAATAGGCGACTATCATTTAGTTTTACCTACTGGTTTAGTTATTGTTTTAGACAATTGTCATTATGCACCATCTATTACTAGAGGTGTAATTTTAGTTTCTTTGTTGAATAACAACGGATTCATTAATGTTTTTAATGATTATGGTATTTCAGTTTTTCGAAATAATGTTCATTATTTTAATGTTATTGCTTGTGATGGTATTTATGAAATTGATATGCATGGTTGTGATTCAAATGATAATTCAATGTATAGAGTTAGCAAACGAGTCAAGCCCAATTTGGACTCGACTTATCTTTTGCATTGTCGTCTTGCACATGTTGGCAAGAAACGCATTGAAAGGCTTCAACGTGAAAGGATCTTACAATCAAATGATGAATCATTTGACAAATGCGTGTCTTGTGTTTCCGGCAAGATGACAAGAAAACCTTTTCTGCATAAACCAGAGAGGGCTAAAGAACTACTTGGACTAATACATACCGATGTATGTGGCCCATTTAGACATGTGTCAAGGAAAGGTGCTAGCTACTTCATCACTTTTACGGATGATTTCAGTCGTTATGGTTATGTTTACTTGCTTAAACATAAACATGAAGTCTAGAAACATTCAAAGAGTTTAAAAATGAAGTAGAAAATCAACTCGGTAAGACCATCAAGATTCTTCGTTCGGATCGAGGTGGAGAATACTTAAGCCAATAGTTTAAGGATTATCTAAAAGCTTGTGGAATTATTCAACAACTTACTCCTCCATATACTCCACAGCATAATGGTGTATCTGAGAGGAGAAATCGAACCTTGCTAGACATGGTGAGATCAATGATGAACCTTATGACTCTACCTTTTTCCTTTTGGGATTATGCTCTAGAGACTGCGGTACGCATTCTCAATATGGTTCCAACTAAGAAGGTTGACAAGACACCGCATGAATTGTGGCATGGGAGTGTTCCCAATTTGTCTTACTTAAAGGTCTGGGGTTGTGAGGCACTTGTGAAAAGAGATACGCCTGACAAACTTGAACCTAGATCTGTTAAGTGCATCTTTGTAAGATACCCAAAGGAAACGATGGGTTACTACTTCTACTTTCCTAACGACAACACTGTTAAAGTATCTCGATATGCTGAGTTCTTTGAAAGAAATCTCATATCTCAAGAAAACAGTGGGAGGATTGTTGAGCTTGATGAGACTCAAGAAGAAGATGTGTCAACTTCTGAAAATACTAGCAATCATCAACTTGGGGGGAAAATGTTCAAAGAGATGAATCTCATGAACCTCAAGTTCAAGATAATGCGATTCCAATTCGTAGGTCCTCAAGGACAATACGTGCTCGTGAAAGATTGAATCTTATGGTTGAACTTGAAGAACACGTATTAGGAGACTTTAATGAACCTCCTAATTTCAAAGCTGCATTATCAGATCCAGAATCTGACAAATGGCTTGAAGCTGCGAATGTGGAAATGAAATCCATGAAAGATAATCAAGTTTGGAGCTTGGTTGATCTCCACCTAATGGTAGAACCGTTGGGTGTAAATGGATCTTCAAGAAGAAGACCGATATGGATGGAAATGTACACACCTATAAAGCTCATCTTGTGGCGAAAGGCTATACTCAGCTTTACGGAGTTGACTATGAGGAAACCTTTTCTCCCGTTGCGGACATTAGAGCTATTAGGATCATCTTAGCCATAGCGGCGTACTATGACTATGAGATATGGCAAATGGATGTCAAAACCGCTTTCTTGAATGGTTTTCTAGACGAGGAAGTTTATATGGTTTAACCAGAAGGTTTTGTCGATTCAAAATATCCCAACAAAGTGTGCAAGCTTCAAAGGTCCATTTATGGACTAAAGCAAGCATCACGAAGTTGGAATAAAAGGTTTGATGAGGAAATTAAAAAGTTTGGTTTTGCTCAAAATCTTGATGAGCCATGTGTATATCGCAAAGCTAGTGGGAGTAATGTTACTTTCCTTGTCTTATATGTTGATGACATATTGATAATAGGAAATCACATTCCAATGTTGCAAGATGTAAAATCCCATCTTGGAAAGTGTTTTGCTATGAAAGACTTGGGTGAAGCAGCATTCATTCTTGGAATCAAAATCTATAGAGATAGAAGTAAACGGTTGATTGGATTAAGTCAAAGTGCTTATATTGATAAGATCTTGAAGCGATTCAAGATGGAGAATTCTAAGCGTGGTTTCGTACCTATGCAAGAAGGACTTAATTTATCTAGCAAGAACGGTGCCTCTACACCTAAGGAGGTGGAGCGTATGCAAAGAATTCCTTATGCTTCGGTTGTGGGATCTATTATGTATGCGGTGAGATGCACTAGACCTGATATTGCGTTTGCGCAAAATATCGTTAGCCGATATCAACAGAATCCGGGTGAGGATCACTGGACTGCTGTGAAGAATATTCTTAAGTACATGCGTGCTACTAAAGATTTATTCTTGGTGTATGGAGGAAATCCCGATGCAGAACTCAAAGTAAGTGGATACTGTGATGCTGGATTTCAGACTGATAAAGATGATACAAAATCTCAGTCAGGATACGTCTTCGTTCTAAATGGAGGCGCGGTGGATTGGAAGAGCAGGAAACAATCTACAGTTGCTATGTCTGCTACAGAGTCTGAGTATATTGCCCGCGGATGCCGCCATGGAAGCTGTCTGGATCAGAAAGTTTATTTCTGGGCTTGACGTGATGCCCTCAAATAACACACCTTTGGATCTGTACTGTGATAATACGGGAGCTATTGTCATTTCCAACGAACCCGGAGTTCAGAAAGGTGCCAGACATTACCAGAGAAGATATCACTATGTTCGTGAGCAAATCGAATTAGGTGAAATGAATTTACTCAAAGTTCACACAGATTGTAACTTAGCTGATCCTTTTACAAAGGCTTTGTCAAAAGGAAAGCTCAATAAGCATGCCGAGGGCATAGGACTTAAATTAGCTAGTTATGTCATGTAAATCTGTGATTGGTATTTGGATAAGGGATGTTAAACAATTATTATTTCAATAAATGAATTTATATACTTGGTATGCGTGATTTCATTTCAATAATGATTGTATCCTATATTTGCATGTTTAATCCATGAATATTTTTAAATATTCTAAACGTCCATTGTCGATTAACTATATGGGAATATAGTTAAACTAAGACAAATCTGAGTGATTGGTAATATTTTTGGGAATATTTGAAGATGGTCTTACCAAACTCACATGATATCCATAGAGATGCATATCGGACTACCCCACTTAACGAATCATCACTTTATGGATCGGCGTCATTAAGTGAAATTCGTGAAATGATTGCTTTATTTATCCTTAGACTTGAGATACAAGCAGGTTATGCATGTGTGGATTGCATTTTCTTGATATAGTTCTAACTATCCTGAATAAGGCAGTAATAAAGGGCTATTTTCAGAAATGTAGTGAAACGACATGACTAACACGTGTAGTCAAAATAGGATTTGTTCCTTCAATTTGCAACTGAAGAATGATACCATTTGGGCCCCTCATTAATTAATTAAGATGTTTGTATGCGCATACCCAAATGAACTCCAGAGGTTGTCTCGATTAATTTGGTAATCTTGATTAATTGTATAAATGAGAAACATAATCGTTAAATTATGGAATGACATTGATCCATATCCATAATTAACAAGGTATCTGAAACAAAGGGATAATAAAGACTAAATCATTTCAAATGATACTTTAGAAACTATACTTAAATATTTCCGGGAGCATTGGCGTGTAGCTAGACGCTAACCAATGTTATTGCCTTTATATAACATGCTCAAGTGGGAGCTGTTGGTATGTGATCACGTTAAATAAACGCATGTCCGGAAATCATTTAAGCCTACGGGGTCACACAAAATGACACGTAAACTCTATGTAATTAATTAATATATTAAATGTAATATATTGATTAATAAGATCACGAAATGATTAATAAACATAAGTTAATAGTTATATAAATGTTTATTAATTAAAAGAGATGGATTAAAGTGTAAATTAGTAGTTTCCTAATTACACTAAAAGAGGGGGGGCCGAAATTTTGAGGGTTTCCTTATTACCCTCAAACTTGGTCACCAAGTCAAAAACCCTTACAATTAAGCCTATAAATAGAGGGTTAGGCTTAAGGGTTTTTCATACCTTTACAAGACAATTAGTTGTAAAATCTCTCCTCTCTCTCCCTCTTGATTTCGGCCGAAACCCCCTCCTCAAAGGGTTTTCGGTTTTCGACTTTTAGGGTTAAACACAACGGGTTTGTGAGTTCGTGATCGAGTACTAGCATACAACATAGGGTGTCAAGTGTGCGATCGTAGAGGGGTTTTACTTTAAACCCTAAATAATAATAATCATATTATTATTAATATTATTGGAAGCTTACGCTAAAAGGTACATATTCAATTCTCTCTTTGTTAATTAATATGATTGCATATACGTTTCTATCCGCTGCGTACTCGTGCTTGTTATATGTTTATGTGCATAAATCCTAACAGTTACAGCATAAGAGGAAGAGTGAGAGCAAGAGAAGGTCTGATTCTGATTCAGATGCCAGCGTGGATTCGCAGGTTGGCAGGGATAAAAGAACATCTGAAAGGAGGAATAGGAAATAGTCATTATGATCGAGGGGAGTACTCTTGATTTAAAAGATCTCACTTGTTTTCATTTTTGAAACTTTTGTTCCTATGTTACAGAATTATTCATTTACTTTACTTTGAACTGTACGTGCAATTTTTTGTACCATTTTGCCGCTACTTGTTTATTTCTTACCGAATATTTTATCCATGTATTATAATCATGCCATGTTTTACACGATTCTTTGATATTTTTACTCCATTCTCCAAGTTTCCAAGTCATCTGTTAGCGTTCTTTATAAAATATAAAAACAACTACTAAAGACCGAAATTATGCACTTAAAGTATGCAAACTGGTTTCTGTAGCACTAAAAAAAAGATTAGAAACCCTATGAAAAAACAATAGAAACCCCTGGAAACCGGTTTTCACACAAAGGATAAAATCAGGTTTCTAAAAAGAATGGAAACCGGTTTTCACAACCCCATAATCAAAACAGGTTTCTATATCCTTAAAACCGGTTTATATATCCCTTAAAACCGGTTTCCTTTCTATTGTAGGCTTTGGATATTTAAATTGTGCCTTTTAAATTATGGCCTTGGGCCTACGTTTTCAGGCGCTAGAGGTGGCTCTGCCCTTGGCTAGCGCCCAGGCGCATAGGGTGCACGCCTCTAACAACTATGTAGGAGATAATAATGTACTTTAATATCAATCAAATGATATCCAGAGTAGTTGGTATTGTAATAGTCAACTCGTATGATGATAGTGTATTCTTACGTATTAAACTACCAATCCCTTAGTCCTTAGATACCAGCAGATTTCGTTGTTATTGACCAGTTAGTGAACATTAACTGGAAATTGCTTCAGTATGAATGTGTGCAATCACTAGATCTGATCTTACTACTCTGTGTTGTCATTCTTTGCAATCTTTTGTGCAGACCATTCTCAGTTGAGTTCAAGGTTACCATCCTTATTACATTTCAGACTGAATTCTACAACGTGCAGCAAAAATCTGATCCAAAAGCTTTTAGAAAATGGGTACGTGTTGGTTTGTAAGTTTTCATCATTCACCATCTATTCTATATTCTGAATAGTTATAAAAATTTCAGGTTGCAATGGAAAGCCTTCCGTTGGAGCTAATTTAATCAACAGAATTGTTTTTGTAATATCATAACTTACAATGTACAGTTTTATATGGAAAATGTAATCTGGACAAATCAAACAGCTAGCTGCACGTGAGCAGAGACCAGAATGGCGTCGTTTTGTAATTATCATATATTACAGTATCCAGTTTTACCAATGTAGTGTAGCTCAGCAATACAAATGCAGATATATCAAACTGACGACTTTATGTACTTATGTGAATGGGTCATGTACAACAATTGTGTTATCTAATCTCCTATTTTGTGTAAGTAAATAACACTTGTGCTCATAATATCCTTGAAACTCAAAAGTTTAAAGTCACAACCCTACCATCAATAAATGTAGTTGTTGCTTGGTATGTAAAAGTAATTGCAAAGATATAACATATGTACACGTTGCATTATAACCGTGGTTGTTAAAGCATTCGTTTACAGGGCTAAAAGTAAAAATGAAGCAGAAAGAAATGTTTAATTCAAATGCCAGAATTAAAATTATAAATATATGTGGTTATTGTTTGTGCGATGAACAATTTGTAATTTATTTGGCGAAGTTTTGAAGGTTCAAAAAGGGCAAGTACATCATATCTATACTATATTATAAAGCAGATTTCCCCTGTCTAACATTTTAAGTTTCAACATTTACTTCCCCAAAATGCCCCTTCTATCAATTCTATATTTACCAAACACCCTTTCTCTCTCCTCAAATCTCAACCAATCATCTTTTTTCTCTCTCCTCCATAAATCATTTATTCCTCCAATTCATTCAAAATCTTTTATCTCAAAAACCGTACATCGATAAATTATAAAAATTATATGTGTGTTCTTAAAATTTCATGCTCTTTCATTAGAGATGTCATTCGATATACTTTCGACGAATTTTTAAATCCGAGGGCGGAACCCGTACGGTTAAGGCATTTGGTTATCACACTCTATGACCTATCACACTTTATGACCTATCACCCCACCATCTCACCGCCGCAACGTGCGGGTACTTACTCTCGTACTATATAATTTCTATATACATAAGTATAAACAATTACATTCCAAAAAGAAAAAAGCGACCCACCAAGTTTTCATATTGCATTCCCAAGTTTCCATCCTGCGGGTATTATTAATAGCCATGAACCATTAGATATAGAAAATTTATATTTTAGTCATAACCGCAAGCATATTAAGTAACATATACATGACATGGTGATAGGTGATGTCTCAAGAATGGTAAGGGATGGCGGCCTAAATTTTTTTTTTTAGCTTCTTAAAATTTTTCGAATGGGTTCTTTTTTCTCTTTTTTTTTGGTACTTCTGTTGAAAGAGTTGTATATTTTTGGTTGAGACCTTATATTTAAAAAGAAAATTCTCCAAATAATTTTGGGTTGAGGATGGGGTGGTGACTCCCCTCATACTTCATTGGCTCTGATGTCTCTATGCACTAAAATGTACGATACAATATGTTGTTAAAAAATAACAAACTAAAATGTACCATACTTGGTAGATTGTGGGGATAAATACCCGAATTGCCAATGTATTTTTTTGTTAAGCCATACATTAATTTCAAAAAGGTTCTTATTTACAATTTAAGAATAAAATTGGCATTTCGACTTTCATTTTTTGTTTTCTTAGCTTACAATACAATAAGTTGCTTCTCATAAGTTTGCTGAGTTATTTTACTCCGAATCGAGTCTACTCGTAAGGTTTCTAATAGCTTGCCGATAATTCAAATACTAATAGATTAAATTAAATTAAGATTTCAAAATTTGTAAACCGGTTCGGATTACGGTGTTACAATCTTTTTTATAAACGTAAATGTTTGAGTGTAGATGGTAATATATAAAACAATTTGTTGTTAAAAGAGCTTTATACGAGAAAACCACAATCAAAAATGTTTTGACAAGGTTGGCGACATCTTAGAGACGCTTTTGCTCACTTGAAAGTTTATCATGAAGGGTAAACGCTACCCACCAATATTTTTATCATACATTTAAATTGAACAATTATCAAACGTGTGTATCTCTTAGTAATAAATATTTCAATATAGATCTTGTTTCATCTCTAAGGGTCGGTTAAAAAAGTTATCTTAGTTATTTTAATTTCTCTGGTTGATTCAAGTATAAATTGCATGCTCAATATTTAAGGGAATGTTCTTTATATGCCTTATATAATTTAGCCCATCAATCTTTGATACCTTACCCGAAGACATATAATGAGAATACAAACAATATATGACAAACTCTACTTAATATGAGATAATACACAACCTATGTTCTCCTAACAATACTGAAATACTTTCCATTTCTTAGTCTTGAAGCAACTTCATATTGTCGCTTGGTGACAAAAATGCCCCTATCAGATTTTCGTTCCTATAAATTTCTTTGAATCCATAAATATCATACTAAACAATCACATGCTTAAAAATATATATATCTATTCATTTAATAGTCAAACCACAACATGAAACATATATTTAGATAAAATTAAAAAAATGTGTTGTTTGTGAATCCAAATACCTCATTGGAAACACTTCCTCCTTAGTCGAGCAAAAGTCACTACAATTGAAACAATTATAAAAACATAAACATTCTCTATCATTTCAAAGTAAGTTACCCTCCAAATTGTAATATAATGCAAGCTAACAATAAGTCCCATGAAACCCACAACAAATCCTGGAATGATACCAGCATAAAACCACGAGAAACTTGTGAGCCATTTACAACTTTATCATCACCAACATGAGTGTATGATAAATTGTTTCCTTTGCAACTTAATAGTGGGAATCCACATAGTCTGTTGTTCCCTTCATATATAGCTGGATTATCAAAAGTCTGAAAATGATTTCCGACTGGTAATGGACCGGATAATTTATTGAATGATAGATTTAAATAGCCTAGAGTGTTCACGCTAGCTAAACTTGGAGGAACCCGACCAGATAGGTTGTTCATCGACAAATCTAAAGATTCCATTGACTTTAGATTTCCGATAATTGTAGGAATGTGTCCACTTAGTTCGTTTCTCGAAAGATTCAAATTTGTCAATGCTTCAAGGTTCATCAGCACATCAGGAATTTCACCAATAATTTTGTTGCTTGAGAGGTCTAAGGATATAAGATACGGAAGTGTGCTGGTGTACTTTAGTTGAATGCCCTTTATGCAAGCTTCAATACTTTCTTCATACATATAACTATAACTTTTGTAGGTTAACTCGAAGTCACTCTTGATCATACCAGTTAAATTACAAAGCAATGAGGGATGTTTCCAGTTATCTTATTATTTGCCAGGTTTAAATGTTGAAGAGTTTTGATTTGACATAGTTCCGGTGGAATCATACCCATGAACATATTTGATTGGAGATTCAAGATTTTAAGCTTTGATAGCTTTTTTCCAATCCAAAAAGGGATATTACCCGTCAACGAATTGTTCCCCAAATCCATTGTGACCAAGCTTTTTCAACTTTTGTAAAGACACTGGGAGACCACCCTCAAATTTGTTGTCATGGAGATGCAATAACTCAAGTTTTGATAGAGAACCCAATGAATTCGGAATATCACCTATTATACTGTTACTTGTAAGGTCTATCACTTGTAATTGAATTAAGCTCCCTAAGCACTCGGGAAGAATTCCAAAAAAACTATTATGCGATAAATCCAGCACTTTTATACTATGTAACTCGCATAAGTTTGTTGGGACGCTTCCAGTTAAATGGTTTTCCCCCAGAGCAACAACTTGAAGACCTGGGTTGGATTTTGGAAGCCACTAATCGAGTTAAAAGTTATAAGACAAGTTGGGTTTGATTAGCTTAAGGCTATCATTAGTCCACTAAAAATTTATATACAAAGACAAACTCTTGTTCAACAACTTTCATAATACGACTACTACTAAAAAGAAAATACTGAAACGAGGAAAACAAATATTACTATATAGAAAGCATTAACAATTATCTTTTCACTTTCAATGATGACAGTTAGTGAAACCGGCTGCCACTTTTAGTTATTAGTTTAGTTGAAATTTTAAGTTAAACTTTAAAGTTGGATTGTATATATTTAGAATTATCCACGATCGTATCATGTGAATAAAACATTGATTTTTATAAATAAAAAAAAACATATTTATTGAAAAGGAATAAGATATATGCAAAAAACTCTAGATTTTCAACTCATAATAATTTTAACAAATTGATTAAATAAAAACAAATGAATAAAAAAATGCTCATGACTGGTTCTATAAAAGACTAAATTTAATTTCTTGTAAGATCTAAACTAGATTATATCCCGCGTAATACGCGAATAAGAATATATAGCTGATAAAATATTAATATTTCATGATATCTTATATTGACAAATTGTAAATAAAAAGTATTGAAAAACAATAATGTTATATTTGTTTACATATAATTAAATGAGTTAAAATATATGTAAAAAAAAGAATTGCATGATGTAGATATAAAAAAAGGAACAGAAATTCTAGTGATCAATTATCCACATACCTAATATTCATATTACATTTGTATCATTTTATTAATTTAACAATATTAAATAAAATATGTTGAAAAACGGTGATGTTGTCATTTTTATAATTTTTTTATTTTTGATTTTAATTTCTAGACACCATATACAGAATATCTTTTATTTAAATATTATAAGATATTAACGATGTAAATTAAATAGTTATAAATAATAGTGGTGATTTATGAAACCTTATCAAATT
Source organism: Erigeron breviscapus (assembly GCA_034093135.1). Taxonomy (NCBI): domain Eukaryota; kingdom Viridiplantae; phylum Streptophyta; class Magnoliopsida; order Asterales; family Asteraceae; genus Erigeron; species Erigeron breviscapus. Next base: position 218,017,408 of record CM067167.1, on the reverse strand, counting down.
GCATTTGTAAAATACGAACTGTGTATGATGCGCCCAACATTTTCACAATGACTAAATTAATTTAATTAAATGAAGTAATAAAAGAAAGCTGAAAGGCATGATTCAATAGGCAAACGATTTGAGCTTATATGATAAAACATTTATAAAGTCATAATTTAATAACCAAAAAATATATCAAAAAGGTGATTTAGAAAACAATATAAAGTTTAGAAATTATTTTTCACAATTATATCATTAAATTAATTACTTTATATAATTATAAAATGTAAAATTATCCATAATTTAATGATATAAATACCATATCTTTTCTCTCTATATAACTAAGAGATGATAGTTTTTTTTCCTAGGTGACACTTTTTTTTCGGGCCAACTAAGCTTTTTGCTTAGGTGACATTTTCTGGTAATTTTAATGTTTTTTTTAGATATATTGACATTTAAATATATATTTTTAGTGCTTATGTGGCACTTCATTTGCCACGTCATTATTTGTCTACGTGGACATTTGTTTTTTTTTTTTATCAATTTTAAATAGCAAATAAAAAAGCCAAATACAAGATTAGAACTCATGACCTCTAACTTTTAATATTATGCACAAACCACTTGATCTAACTTAATATTTGTTTATTTTTTGCAAACTACGGTAGATATTTAGTGAATAATAAAACTAATTAAAAGACATTGATGATATAATTATCAATCTTTGTAACTTATCACTTTCTATTTTCCTTTTGTATTTAATTATCTTTGTACGTGAAATATAATTTACTTTAATATAATATAAACTAGATTATATTGATAATTTTATCTAATATTTTACTATCCGATTATATTATCAATGTTAAATTAGATATTTACTTTACCAATTTCACACACATATTTTTGATATTTGTTTTTATATTCGATTTAATTCCCTCTCTTCACTTTTATATCTTCTTTTTCCTCCTTTTTTTCTTTCTTTATTCTACTTTATATATTTCTTTTATATTGGATCGGTTGCTAGTGACTGCCTGCGCGTATGGATGTAACGGATAGCCGTCCCGTGACGCGAACGTTCAAAAAAAAATTCTAAGAAATATTAAGTGTATGATTTTAAATTTTACAAGCTCAAATCATAATCTTATATTCTTACCCAAACACCTCTAATTCTCTAAATAAGTTTTCAAGCTTAAATCATTCATCTTATCCAAACACCTCTTAATAAGTTTTCATACACCAACACAAGTAGCAGAAATAAAAACAAAGAGTATAAAAATATTGGATACCTGTGTTGTTTGTTAATATTCGCGGCAGATTTCCACGATTGATTGTCGGACAGATCCAAGCAAGATGAGAGGAGATGTTCGAAACCACTCTGGTATGCTATCTCTTATACTCGAATTTCTAAGATATAAATATCGAAGATCAGTTGATGTTTGAAGCCAATTTGGGAATTCGGGACCGATCTCGTTGTCGGACAGATCCAATCCTTGAAGATGAGAGGAGATGTTGTGAAACCACTCTGGTATGCTATCTCTTATTCTCGAATTTCTAAGATCTAAAATCGAAGATCAGTTGATGTTTGAATATTTGGGAATTCGGGTCCGATCTGGTTGTCGGACAGATCCAATCCTTGAAGATGAGAGGAGATGTTGTGAAACCACTCTGGTATGCTATCTCTTATTCTCGAATTTCTAAGATCTAAAATCGAAGATCAGTTGATGTATGATATTTGGGAACCGGGGTCCGATCTGGTTGTCGGACAGATCCAATCCTTGAAGATGAGAGGAGATGTTGTGAAACCACTCTGGTATGCTATCTCTTATTCTCGAATTTCTAAGATCTAAAAATCGAAGATCAGTTGATGTTTGAAGCCATATAGGGAATTGGGGTCCCATGTTGCAGCAGGAGCTCGCATCCAATGCATACAATTGGAAGGGAGGAATCCAATGACGGCTCACATTCCACGTTATCAATGAATTAAAAGACATATACACTACAGTTAGATTGTAGAGTTTGGTGAAGTGAAGTTCAGAAACAACCCCACCCAATTGGTTAATATCAAGATAAAGGTATTGGAGGTTTGAAAGCTGACCAATACTAGTGGGAATGTTCCCACTCAATTGATTATCTTCAAGATCGAGCACTTGTAGGCTGGTGAGTAGTCCAATGCTTTCAGGTATGCTCCCATTCAATCGATTACCAGACAATTGATTATATGAAAGGTCGATGTAAGAAAGAGAGCTCAAGGTTCCAATAGAATCTGGTATTCCCCCATGGAAGCTGTTATCGCTAAGTTCTAGATGCACGAGGCCAGTAAGGTTTGATAACCAGACAGGAATGGTGGAGTTCATGTCATTAGAAGAGAGATCAAGTTCGATAACATGACCAGTTCTATTGTCACACACAACTCCCTGCCACTCACAACATTCCAATCCGGTCCATGTTGGCAGCGTATTTGCTTTGTTTGTGAAGCCTTGTCTGAATAAAAGCAGTGTTTGCCGCTCTCTTTGGATACATGTAATGTTTGAGGAAGCTGTGATCATGGTGTTGCTGCTGCTTGCGCCATATGTTTGAAAGAACAGGAATAATATTGTAAAATTGACAATAAAATTAGTGGTTTCCATTTTGGAGTAGATGTTGTATAATTCAGATACAGGGTGAATGGGGCATATATATAACACAACATGCCTTAAAATCTTTTATGAATGTATACTTAGGTAGATATCGACTTGAGTCCACAAGATATTTCATAGTAGACTTGGAGTCAGTCAAGGATCACCCAAAGTCTTCCAAGAAATAGTGGCCACACACAGAAAAAGCTTATGGGTCCATAACGTGTTTACTCCTATTATTGTCAGCCAATGCTTGTCAGCTGCTGTGTTTTGGAAAAAATCGTATTTATGAATTGCACAATTGTCATGATCAAGAATTTAACTGTTGACTTGGATTCATGAATGGCCACATACATATCAACTTGGAAGACTTGGTACAAAGTCTTTCAAGATCCGGTGGCCACATACATATCAACTTGTTTGGGTCATTATAACATGTTAATGTCGGTCAATGATTTTTGACTGCAGTGTTAAACACGTAAACTTTCTATCAATAGCCAAAATTTTAATCTCTTGCCATCATGTCCTCTTTCTTTGGTGTCTCAGTTGTTATTTTGTTTTGGGAGTCATAAGGAGGATGACAGATTTGATTGTGTTGCAGGTCCAAGGCTTGGTGTATTGGTCGTTCAAGTTTGGTTGTGACAATAGGCCAGATACCACGGAGAGGCCTGAACACGAAACTTTAGCTATGTCAGTTTTTAGTAGGTTTTGGTTTTGGTGGGTTTTGTACTTGAAGCTGTGTCGATTTTAACTGCAATTATAGTTGCTCATGAAAGTGGTCATCTTTTAGGTGCTTGACTTCAAGGAATTCATGTAAGTAAATTTGCTTTTGGTTTTAGGCCCATTTTAGCTAAATTTAATGCTAATTATGCTGAGTATTCTTTAAGAGCATTTCCATTAGGTGTCTTTGTTGGTTTTCTTGATAGTGATAACCCAAATTCCAAAATGATGATGAATTTTTTTTCCTGATAATTATGCTGATAATGATTATTTTTTTTTTTAAATAGGCCTATTTTGGATAATATTTGTTGTCAATATAATTTTGCATATGTTATTTATCTTTGCTCAAATTGTATTTGTTGGATTACCGCTCTCTTTGGATACATGTAACGTTTGAAGAAGCCATGATCGTGGTGGTGTTGCTGCTTGCGCAATTTGTTTGAAAGAACATGTATAATATTGTAAATTTGACAATAATAGCGGTTTCCACTTTGGAGTAATTAAGATTTAAGATAGAGTAGATGTTGTATAATTCAGATGTAGGGGGAATGTGGCATATACATAACACAGCATGCCTTAAAATCTTTTATGAACGTATACTTAGGTAGACATCGACTTGAGTCCACAAGACAGTTCATAGTAGACTTTGAGTCAAGGGTCACACAAAGTCTTTCAAGAGATAGTGGCCACACACAGAAAAAGCTTATGGGTCCATAACGTGTTTACTCCTATTATTTTCAGCCAATGCCTGTTGACTGCAGTGTTTTGGAAAAATTGTATTTATGAATTGCACGATTGTCATGATCAAGAATTCAACTGTAGACTTGGATTCATGAATGGATCGAATGGTTCAAAGTCTTTCAAGAGCCGGTGGCCACATACATATATATCAACTTGTTTGGGTCATTATAACTTGTTAATGTTGTTCAATGGTGGTTGACTGCAGTGTTAAACACGTAAACTTTCAATCAATAGCCAAACTTTTCAGTTAAAGTAGGACGTGTCTTCTTAGGTGGAATTCTTTTGGACTGGTATTTCTTTGCCATCATGGCCTCTTTCTTTGGTGTCTTAGCTGTAAACTTGTTTTGGGAGTCAAGGAGGATGGCAGATTTGACTGAGTTGCAGGTCCAAGGCTTAGTGTATCGAGTTGCAGATTTGATAATTATTTTTCACCAGAGTTACAATTTGATCAACTCTAAATTTGCTAATAATTATTTTACTTAATGATCATATTATGTAGCATGTATTCAAGCCCATCAAGTTTGTTTATCTAGGTGGTGACAATAGGCCAAAGACCACGGAGACCCCTGAACACGAAACTTTAGCTGTGTCAGTTGTTAGTAGGCTTTGGTTTTGGTGGGTTTGAAAGTGCTCAATCTGTATTGGAAGCTGTGTCAATTTTAACTTCAATTATAGTTGTTCATGAAAGTGGTCATGAATTATAATTAGTTGTCACAACATATGCAGGCCGATCGGTTGGGTAACTGTCCAAAATTGGCTCGGTTGAAAGGTTCATCTTTAATATTTGAATAATGCAATTTAGGAGGCTTTTTATGCAGTAAAAGATAGACCTGGGTTGTCATTCAATCTTGCCTACCTTGTCTCTTTCTAGTTGAACCATTTGGTTTGATCTGTTTAGTATAAAATACTCCCCAAATCAACCCATTTATACATAAATCAGTAGTTATAATTCATTGTCATGTCCCTCCTATAATTTTGGATTGCCTTAAGTTATGAATTTCAACTGATCATGGCTGTATTCCTACAGATGAAACTGTTGGCACTTCATCTCCGTCTGATGAGATGCACATGTAATCTGATGATGGTATCTTTATATCGGAGGTTGATATTATTACGTCATCACAGAAATGGAAGTTGACATGTGATATAGTACCAGTGAAAAGGCTTCTTCTTACTGGTTGCTTAAAATATATTTTTTGTATTATTATTCGTATTCTACATTGTTCCAACAATTCAAACGTAATATTGAAGGTCCAAATGGGAGTGGGAAAAGTTTGGTGTTTATGGCTCTCCGTGGTCTTTCGCCTATTATCAGTGGACGCAATGGTAAACCTTCCCGCAATGTTAATGACGTGGGTGAATTCAGTTGTGGTATATTATACATTCCTCAGAAACCATATAAGATCAAAATTTCTATCATCTCTCACATGACCAAGCAGAAAAGTGGGCATTAAGTTCGTATCAAGAAGGTGAGTTTTGTTCTGCCCTTCTTGCTTAATGTTTTCTGTTTCTTCTAGAGGTGGGATAATGGCCGGGTCGAGACGGTTATGTAATGTGTCAAAAGGAGTTCATTTCAGAATGGCAAATATTCTATTCAAGATTGGCGTCAAAAAGGGATTTTTTATTTACTGAACCACTAGGGGCCGGGTTGGGTTGACTAGGTTGAATGTATGAATTATTATAAATAGCCATGGTTTTAAAAGCTATAGGCATAAGTAGAATTGAGGTTGGAGGTTGATAATATTTGAATAATGCATATGGTCACTATCAACTTTCTCCGTCTGTTTAGTTAGTTTCTATTTTAGTTCCTTTGTTTGGGTTACACAAAGGCACGCATTGTTTCCTGAATTGAGATCAGGTCTTTTCATGATTACTACTCGTCCCAGGTCCTACTGAAATGTCTAAAAAGAGGAGACATATTAACAGTAAATGATGGAAGACCGTTACACGCTACATTTGAACTTAATATGTATGTACTTTTTGCAATTGAGAGTTACATTTTGTGATGTTCCACTAAAAATCAGTTTGGACCATCCTCGTAAAATGTAAGAAATTTGTGGTTAAAGGTGCTTATAGAGCATAACGGTCCAGTCATTGGGTAAAGGACATACACTAGTATTTACTCTTGGCGATTAAAGTTAGTTACTGTAGAGAGTAAGTTAAATGGGTGTAAATAAGGCACTTATATCACTTAGATTTATTGCAATTGTAATTTACTAATTTTGCTGTTAAGTTGATTATGATATAGTTATACCTGACACATTTTAATTTGCATAGGTGGCTTTAAGGTATCCAGTAGAATTTGTACTCAGTGCCTTCGATCAGATCCTTTAGTGGAAGAGCCAACAGTTGAAGCATTTGCAGCTCCTATCTACTCCATTGCAATTCACTTGCTCCGTGTAGAGTCAATTATGGTTGGGGAAAAGATAGCGAGCGAAACATCTACAGTTCAGAGCTCAGACTACTCAGGCACACCTTTTTATTAATAAACCTTTCATACTTTATGTACCATAGATGGCAATTGGAGATGTCTAATATGTCTGTGCCTATTTATGTTATGCTTCCCCGACTTTTGGCATGCCCAACTGTGTTTGCTGGGTAAGTTGATAAATTCAGTGAAATTAGTAACATTATAAGCCTTGAGCTTACAGCGTCAAGTAATTGACTCCCTGAGTTCGGTGCCATACGTCTATTGAAAGTTTTAAATTAGAGGTGGAACGGGCCATGCGACCTGAAACTTTTTAAGTTTTTCCTTAAACCTTTCTTCTATAACTGATTGGTGTATTACTAATGATTATACAAACTATATAATATTAGTATAAAGTTTTCTACCAACAGCTAGCGGTGCCCAGGGTGCTTCAACTCCCATTAGGGAATAGAGTTATAGAGGTGGATATGGTGTTTAAGTAAGCTCTGCAGTTCTAAGAATTTTCGACTATGTTTTGCAAAAAGTGATTTTGGAGGTTGTATCCATTAACCATTATTAGGACATCAGATGCAGCAGTTCACCTCCATGATGTGACGCCTTACCACCATGGTGGCATGGTCTTGGCGTGGTGGAGGGAACCATGGTGTTCTTCATGCCGGATATGTGCGTGTGTATTTTATTTTGTTTTAATGTTTTTTAATTCGTAATTATCAGCGTCCGAGTGGATCATTTAACTAAATCTTTTGATTAGCCCATTGGACCTCTTAGAGAAGAAACTAAGCCAAACTGAGCCTTAGGTGATTTTAGGCACTTGTTGACCCATTTGACTTGTCTTAACTAAATCTTAAGACCAGCTCATTGGATCATTTACTGATAAAAACAAAGCTAAATTGAGCATTAGATGAATGGGTTAAAGTTGCTACAATATAATATTAAGTTCTCTTTCAGTGAAAGATATAAGATGTTATCGAGTCAATAAAAGTTAAGAAGTATTTTGATGTTGTATCTTAGTGTAGACATGACAGACTAGTGCATTAGGTAACATAAAGTCAGTGTTATGAAGTGTGACATAAATAGTTCGTTCCTTATGAAATCATGGAATTTTTCTTAGATGTTTACTTGAATTAAGATTATAGATCGTTGTTGATAATCAACATATAAGAAATTTAGAATATTGTATCCACGAAGTGTTGCTTAACGCTCTTCAGATCTTTAATGCTACGTTCCTGGGGAGTCTTTGAAGCTATGCATCAGCTAAATGTTTGAAATTATTGGCATTGGGAGTGGTTAAATGAGGTACTGTCTTCATTTAAAAGTGTATCATCTTTTTGGGGGAGTAAGTCAGGAAATCCTACTCGAGCCAACTTTGTTGACCTGGCAAGCAAACCCAGGACTTCACTAGTACCCCGCAAAGCTGTGGAACCGGGAAACCACCAGCCATCCATGAATCTGCCAATCTGGATTATTAAGCCGGGGCAGGTGGCCTTAATAATGGCACTAATAAAGTAATAATTAAATGGCCTAAATGGAATAAACTGGTCGAACAGGTTAAAAGTTATCTAAAGCGTATCCAGTGCCCAAAAGAGTATACAAATGCCCATATGAATATCCCAAGTGGCTTTCTTAGAATAGGCAACACTATTATGCTCTACTATAGTTTCAGATAGCTCACTGCAATATTCCTTCAAAGAACTAGCAATTCTCCATAAACTGCCGGAAAAGTTGATTTTAACTGTTTCCCTAATTCCCTTTGACTTTGTAAGTGTTGCTTTTGAACTATACCCACCTGAGATTTTGTATATATTTGCTTCCAGTCATCTCATAGTATCTTCCACCGCCCTTGTGACGGCTAAGTTTATGTGTCAATCTTTGCAATCTTTTGTGCAGACCATTCTCAGTTGAGTGCAAGGGGTTACTATCCTTATTACATTTCAGACTGAATTGTACAACGTGCAGCAAAAATCTGATCTAGAAGCTTTAAAAAATTGGGTACGTGTTGGTTTGTAAACTTTCATCATTCACTATCTATTCTATATTCTGAATATCTTGTTTTAAAATTTTCTGGTTGAAATGGAAAGCCTTCCGTTGGAGCTGATTTAATCAACGGAATTGTTGTAATATCATAACTTACAATGTTCAGTTTTAATTTATAAAATGTTAATTGGACAAATCAAACAGCTGCACGTGAGCAGTGACCAAAATGGCGTCGTTTTCTAATAAGTTACAGTATAAAGTTGATTGCAGTGTATCTCAGCAATACAATTGCAGATATATCAAACTGACGTGGTTATGTGTATGAGTCATGTACAACAATTGTATTTCGAATCTCCTAGTTTGTGTAAGTAAATATTTTTGTTAGGAAGGCTATTACATTTATTGATTCTAGAGTTATTTACTGGGAATTACTTTAAAGGATGAAATAACTTATGAGAATAAGTGAAATGTACTTTGTTACTTGGTATGTAGAAGTAATTGCAAAGAAATATAATATGCACATGTCACATTATTTTATAACTTTAGTTGTTATAAATATTAGTTTTAGGGTTAAAAGTAAAAATGAAGCACACACAAATGCTTAATTCAACTACCAGGATTAAACTGCGAAAGGGATTGTATTTTAAAAAAAAAATATTCAGATTTATGTTAACAGATGTATATGTGACTTTGTAATTTATCTAGCCAACTTTGAAGGTGAAAAAAAGGTTAAGTTATATGATGAAAACATCATATACATAAGTATAACAATTACAGTAAATAAAAAAGAAAGGGGTCGCCAAGACACTTGCATAATTTAACAGAATCAATACATATTGCATCCTCAAGTTTCCAACCAGCAAACCTTTGCTAGTATAATTTATAGCCATGATATGTTAAATAGACAAAAAGTCAATCTATATTGCATCTAACCGCAAGCAAATCAAGTAATATAATACAAAATGACATGGTGATCTCCCCTAAAATGGTAACGGTTTTTTTTTTATATAATTTTTTTTTTTGTATAGAAAATAAACTCTTTTATTGAACCAAATTACCAGTTTCCTGAAGAGTGGGTTTTCAAGAATTTCTCCATCGGAGTAAAACTTATAGAAAAAAAGCTTTGTTATTAGGAATGCGTTAAGTAATACGTTGGGACTAAGAATTTTGTGGCCGCGCTAATGAGAACCAAAGTTTGTGGTCATGATGGATACATCTAGTTTGGGGTGTTCAAAATTGAATATCTGAAAATTTGAATATTAGAAATATTGAATATACATCGATATTCAAAATTTTGGATACTAGGTTTTGGGTACCCAAAATATCTAAAGTTTCTATAAATATAAAATTTCTTAATTATCTTAAACTTGTCCTTTAATATTTTTGATAATGATATTGTATATCCCCGAAACACCATATTGATTGGATGAAATGAGTGTATTTTAACTTTTAATTTCTTGCTGTTTGCTTTTAATTCCCTATTTTGTACTATTACTTCTTGTACATCTAGCTCCTTATACATCTAGCTCCTCGCTAGTTTTTACCGTTATTAATGTAATTTTGAATATTAAAAAAATAAACAAAAGGAAAAAGAAAAAGTATATTTTAATAAATTACGTATTCATATACCGGGAATAATGTAAATAACACATAAATCTTTCGATATTAAACGACATATTGTGATTTCTCACATGGACCAATTCCAAAATGTGCCCAACTAAATATGGAAATTGTTGGTAGAACAAGCCACAAGTGATTTTGATGCATTCTACAAGAATACAATTTTGATAGTGAAAGCTTAGGGGACAAATGCTGTTGTGACCACGACAAATTAAGACCAACTTAAGACATGATCTTAATTCGAACAATACGTCTTTCTTGAAACCTTTTAGTACGTAGAAGGTAACTAGTCATTGTGACGAAAATTCACAAAACATACTCGCTATCTCGACATTAAGTACTTTGACTCGTGAAGATTGTCGGATGGTATCGTCCACATTCACGTATAAAGGCGTCGATCTCGAATTAACGAACTATATATTGCTTCACTGTTGGTTCTTTATTGCTTTGAATGGACCACCTTCAAAGAAGAAACAAAGCACATAGCAATTTAACATGGTACGTATTATCAGTCGTATTAATTAGAATGCAACATCTTGTCTATCATAGTTTTTCGAATTTTTTTTTAAAACGGACATATTTGGCGGGTGTTTGTCAAACAAGTTTTGCAAAAAATTTTTTATGAAACTAGTAAAACTCATATGAATTAAATACCCATATGAAAACAAGAAAAAGTATCAAACTTTAGCATTACCCTTGAAAGTGCACAATCTGTAGCTGTGTCAGTTTTGACTGCGATTATAGTTCATGAAAGTGGCCATTTTTTAGCTACTTCACTTCAAGGGATTCATTCATGTAAGTAAATTTTCTATTGGTTGTGGGCCTACTTTAGCTAAATTTATTGCTAATAGTTTTGAGTATTCCTTAAGAGCATTTCCTTTAGGTGGTTTGTTGGTTTTCCTGATAGTGATATCCCAATTGATTTTTTTTTGAAAGGTGAATTTCGATTGAAACTTCGTATCGTAATTCGACAGCGACAGGTCTAACATAGGGTCCGCGCTAAAGAGCTCCTCGAAGTAGAAATGTCTATTTCAAATACCCAATGGGGGAAAAACCCCACTACTAATCCACCCAAAATCACGACGATTAATAGGGGTAAACCCTGCCCCTCAGAATTGAACCTGGGTATACCCAAGCCAAGCCTTCATAGAAGGACTACCTATATCTCAAAGTTGGCAGAATGAGGATTCGAACCTAGGACCTGTAAGTCACCAGGGGAACTCCAAACCACTACACCAACTCAACATTGATGATAATTTTTTCTTTCTGATAGGCCTATATTTTGGGTAGAATATTTGTTATGTCAGTAGGTGTGATTTCCAATACAGTTTTTGCATATGTTATTATCTTTGCTCAAATTGTATTTTTTGGATTGCCTGTACAAGAAGCTTTCCCTGGTGTGATTGTACACTAGGTTGGATCCTTTTCGGTTGCTCCCCAAGACGGGGTTCCTAGCCGGTGATGTTATTCTTTCAGTTAATGGTGTTGAGTTGTGTAAAAGTATCCCGAATTCAGATTCACATATTGTTGATATCATTAAGAAAAATCCAAAATCAATGGTGTTGTTAAGGGTAGATAGAGGTGGGAAAGATTTTTTAGTTTAGCCATATAAGAATCTTGATGGTAGTAGTAGTCAGATTAGGGTTCACACGTATCTTTATTTCGGAGGTTGATATTGTTACGCCATCACGGAAATTTTTAACAAGGAGGTGGATTCAATTTTGGTGTATTATACATCCTCAGAAACCATATACTTGTTTAGGTTCATTACAGGATCAAATTATTATCCTCTCTCACATGACCAAGCAGAAAAGAGGGCATTAAGTTTGTATCGAGAAGGTGAGTTATGTCTTACCCTTCTTGCTTCTGTTTTCTAACTTCTTCCTGAAGTGGGATAATGGCTGGGTGGAGATGGTTGCATAACGTGCCAAAAGGAGTTCGTTTTAGAATAGTTATATTCAAGATGGATTTAGGTTGAAATAATTTATTACTTTCAGGGGGTCATAAAGGGGTTTTTATTTACTGAACCAAATGGGCTGGGTGGGTTGACTAGGTTGAATGTTTTTAGGTTTTAAAAGCTATACCAGTAATTTTTTTTTTTTTTGAACAGCAGCTATACCAGTAATATTGTTTGTTGTTTGTTTGCATAATTTAGGATGTTTGAAGCCAATTTGGGAATTGGCGTCCGATATGGTTGTCGGACAAATCCAACCACCGATGATAAGAGGAGATGTTCTGAAACCACTCCGGTATTGTATCTTTAAATCTCTAATACACAATTTAAAAGATATAAAGTTGAAGATCCATTGATGTTTGAAGCCATTTTGGAAAGTGAGGTCCGATATTGCAATTGTAATTTTGTTGTTAAGTTGATTATAATAATGTTATACCTGACATATTTCACTTTACAAAAGTGGCTTTAACGTATCCTTTAGTGGTAGATCTAACAGTTGAAGCATCTTCAGTTCCTATTTACTCCATTGAAATTCACATGCTCGAGGTAAAGTCAATTATGGTTGGGGAAAAGATAGTGACAGAAACATCTACAGTTCAGATTACTCAGGCACATACCTTTTTTCTTAATATACCTTTCATACATCACGTAACTATTGAATTTAGAAGTGACAAATCTTCACCTCTCCATAGATAGCTGATGAAGATGTCTGCCGTAATATTTCTCTGCCTATTTATGTCATGCTTCCCCTGAGTTTGGTGCCATAGTCTATTAAAAGTTTAAATTTAGAGATGGCAACCTGGGCGGGTTGGATGGGTAACTTTTTGGTACTGTTGAAACGGGTCATGCAACCTGAATACTTTTTAAGTTTTTTTTATAAAGACTTCTTCCATAACTGATTGGTGTACTAATTATGATTACCAACAGCCAATAGCTCTTACTTTAAACTAGCAGTGCCCAGCCGCCCAGGGAGGTTCAACTCTAAGCTCTGCTGTTCTAAAAATTAGTTTACTGAGTTTTTGCAAAAAGTGATTTGAGAGGTTGTACTTTTCATTGTTTATGGTTCACCTTCATGCTGTGTTGCCATACCATTACTACCATGGTCTTGGCGTGGTGGAGGGAACAATGGTGTTCTTCATGTCGGATATGTATTTGTGTTCTGTTTATTATTATTTTTTTTAATTAGTAATTATCAGCATCTGAGTGGGTAAAAATTGCTTTCGTGGGGTATTGGTGTGGCAACAATTTTAGTGGAGTCAGCTGAAATAAGAGAGAGCCCCCTTCCCGTTGTTGTCTCTAACTAAACCACCAGTCGATGAGCCCTTACTAGTTAATACACTATAGGCACTTTTTTACCCATTTGTCTTGTCTTCTTAGCTTTATCTTTTGATTATCTCATTGGACCTCTTAGAGATAGAAACTAAAGCCAAAATGAGCCTTAGGTGACTTTAGTCACTTGTCCACCCATTTGACTTGTCTCTAAGTTCTTAACTAAATCTTCCGACAAGCCCATTGGATCTCTTAGTGATAAAAACAAAGCTAAATTGCGTATTAGGTGAATGGGTAGAAATTTCTACCATATAATATTAAGTAAGATGTCAAGTGAAGGATAAAGATGTTATTTAGTTGATAAAAGTTAAGAAGTAAGTAGTATTGTAGTGTATACATGACAGACTAGTCTTTAGGCACTTGTTGACCCATTTAACTTTTCTTCTTAACTAACTTTTATTACCAGCTTATTAGATCTCTTTAGTGATAATAACAATGCTGAATTGAGCATTAGGTGAATGGGTTGAAATTGCTACAGTTAACATTAAGTAAGATGTCACTGAAAGATAAAAGATGTTATTGAGTCGATAAAAGTTAAGAAGTATCTTGATGTTGTATCATAGTGTAGACTTAAATAGTTGACTAGTGTTTTAGGTAACCTAAAGTCATTGTTATGAAGTGTGACATACATAGTTCGTTCCATCTTAAGAAAATAATGGAATTATTCTTAGATGTTACCTGAATTAAGATTATAGCAACCATCTTCATAGTTGATAAGTCAACAACATATAGGAAATTTAGACCCTTTGTATTCACGAATTGTTACTTAATTGATTGGGCACCAAACCGCATGTATGATGTAGACTCCGGCTAAGGGGCTTCGTCCGTGGAGAGATGGTTGAGGTTTAAGGGTTTCGATTTAGCACATCATACGCCAAAAGATTTGTTAGGGTTTAATGTGTGTATTCGGCTGATTTGTGATCATGCCAATTGAATGAGGGTTACCTCTCCTTATATAGGAGAGGGTAACTTGGGGAGGAAGCTAGGGTTTTAACCCTAGCTAGGGTTTTGGCATATCTAGGATATATTTATCCGATTTACTTGCTATCTTTATCCCTTTATAATTGGGATATGATTTACTATAACTTAGGCAATGATTTAGGCTTATCTCTAACTATTTAATTATAACTAACACCTCCGGGGGTAAGCCCTTCGTGTAGGTGCTTCGTGCAAGGTGCCCTTCATGCAGTGGTACGAAGGGGTACACCATCATTAATGTTATGCATCAGCTAAATGTTTGAAATCATTGGCGTTGGGAGTGGTTAAATGAGTTACTGTCTTCATTTAAAAGGTAGTGTTTTTTTTGGGGGGTGGGGGGAGTAAGTCAGGAATCCCACTGACCTAGCAGGCAAACCCAGGACTCTACTAGTACTCCACAAAGATGTTGAACCGGTGAAAACCACCAGCCATCCACGACTCCACATGTTTAGGCTGGGGTCGGTGGCCATAATAAAGGGACTAATAAGTAAATGGCCCAAATGGAATTAACCGGTCAAACTGGTTAATAGTTATCTATTGCGTATCCAAATGCCCAAATGGATATTCTAAGTGGCTTTATTAGAATAGGTTAGACTATTTTGTTCTACTATCGTTTTAGATTGCTTACTGCACCATTCCTTTAAATCACTAGCGATTCTCAATAAACTGCCAGAAAGGCTGATCATAATTGTTTCCTTGACTTTTTAAGTGTTGCTTTTGAACTGCACCCACCTAGGGTTTTATATCTATTTGTTTCCAGTCATTTCATAGTATCTCTCATGTACCTTGGTGACAGCTAAAGTGTATGTCATTCTTTGCAATCTTTTGTGCAGACCATTCTCAGTTGAGTTCAAGGTTACCATCCTTATTACATTTCAGACTGAATTCTACAACGTGCAGCAAAAATCTGATCCAAAAGCTTTTAGAAAATGGGTACGTGTTGGTTTGTAAGTTTTCATCATTCACCATCTATTCTATATTCTGAATAGTTATAAAAATTTCAGGTTGCAATGGAAAGCCTTCCGTTGGAGCTAATTTAATCAACAGAATTGTTTTTGTAATATCATAACTTACAATGTACAGTTTTATATGGAAAATGTAATCTGGACAAATCAAACAGCTGCACGTAAGCAGAGACCAAAATGGCGTCGTTTTGTAATATCATAGATTACAATATCCAGTTTTACCAATGTAGTGTAGCTCAGCATACAACTACAGATATATCAAACTGTAACACCCTTCATTTAAAAATACGGGTTTCCAAAAGTTTTCGCCTAACGGCGTTAAAATAAAGCGGAAGAAACTTTAAAAGTCCAAACCAATTAAAATCTGTTTGGTTTACTTATTCAATGGTGTTACTAATCGCGTCATCAAAACAAGTTTAATAGAATCCTGTCGGCTGCCCAACACAAAACAACCGACTACATAACAATCCAACTCCATTAAAGACAAACATAAACAAATGTCTATAAAGTTCAGCATCTATGGGTAGCTAAGGACTTCATCACGCATTCTACCCATTCCTCACTCATCTTCATCAACAACCTCAGCTACGCTAAACCTGAGGGAGCAACACATTTCAAAAGACAAGTTTAGCTAACGAATTAGCTAAGTAAGATAACACTCAAGTTATAAAAACAATTGTCCATTTCAAACATTATGGATTTAAACACTTCATTAAGGCACAACACATATCAAACACACAATACTTCATATTAGGATGAACCACCCTAAATGTGCCTATCCTGCTTTACTTCATTACACACATAACCACATAACTGCTTTCTACATTAACTGCTTTACTACGTTTTAACTGCGTCAATGTGCAACATAAGTTACACCCGACTAGATGACAACCATTCAGTTGAACATCAACGTCGTTAAGGAATGGCAAGCCAATCCCCGAGTAATCCGTATGTACAAGACAAATGAGGGCGGGTCAGACCCCTCGTATTACTCAACTGCATCAAAAATGACCATGTTGCAAGGAGCCACCCAAGCAACCTACGTCAACGCACTTAGCCGGGCTAGGGCAAGTACGGGTTAAGCTTAACACTTTACTGCATCAAAGTTTAACGAGCTCGACACTGCATTATTTAGTTTAGGTGACTGCATTACCTAAACAATTACTACGTTTACTGCTTTTACGTTTGGGCCCTTAAACGTGCACGTGACATGGCAACTTAGCAAGTCTAGTGTTCTAGATGAGCAAGCCATACATACATGCACATAACAACATAAACTACATCACACTGCATTTCAAGATACTACATACTTCTTCATATAATAACACTACATTATCCTTCATACATAACACTACATCATGCATCATATCATAACATGCACTACATTACATATCATGAGGGACTGCATTTCAGGTCTCAAAGGTCAACTACATAACCCATATTACCTCCCGTGTAACCCATATACCCATAAACAACATAAGTTACCAATTGGGAAGTTATAATTATGAAACCATCGTTTGTTGAACCCTCAGCGTGACAAAAGTAGTGTATCTTACCTCAAAGAAGCGCACGACAATAGGCAACTACGTTACCGTGTAAAGCAACTAGTCTCGTCTACCTATATATAGTAAACGACCATTAGACACGCTAATACTCACGTTATTAAAGTCATATCTCAGACCTCCACACCTACAAACAAGACTCACGACAACGACTACGCATTGGAGGTTCAAAAGTTAAACTTACATTAAACTGACACTGTTGCGCCGCAACATAACATGTTGCGCCGCAACTTATTTGTCTGTAATACAGTTACGCCGCAACCATGCGTTGCGCCGCAGTTCAAACCTTTAGTTGCGCCGCAACATACTATGTTGCGCCGCAACTTATGTTTCTGGAAACTGGTTGCGCCGCAACTAGCCCCGATTCTGCACAACTTCGATCGATTACACCCCCAAACCAGATCCAAACGACTCCAAATCAATTACATGACTTTCATACATCAAAATCCTTCATATTCAAACCATTATAATGCAAATAACTCCTTTATTAAACCACTCATGATTTGCATTATTAAAACAAACGTTATTTCGACATCAATTGACCCTCCAATGGTCTAGATCTGATTTCTAATGACTCATATGATCAAAAAGACATAAAATCAAAATCAATATACCTCTAATACCTGAAGATCACAATGGGGATGCAAAATACTCGATCAATCACTCCTAAATCGCACGTTTGAAGGATTTTCGGCTTAGAATTTTGATAGGGGATCAAAGGGGTGGCTAGGGCTTGAGAGAAAAGTAATATTTCTGCAAATGATGAACTAATGACTCCCTCCAAGACCCTAAACCCGTTTTTGACTTTCACACCATGTCAAAATTGGTCCCTAAGCTTCATATAGTCATATCTTTAGCCCAAAACACCTCTATGGACTACATACAACTCATTAAACACTTTGAACACCTCAAAAAGGCATTTAACTACATCTTAACCACATTACTACATCAATCAATAAGACATTCAAGTCTCGCACGTATAACACATTAACTACATATAAGCATACAAATCTATCGACGACTTAACGACACGTTATGTTGACTTAACGACTCTAGTCAACCGTTAAATAAAAGGATTGGGATGTTACAATTACCTCCCCCTTAAGAGGATTCCGTCCCCGGAATCTCATCAGAAAGGAACAACTCTGGATATTTCTCTTTCATCACTGACTCCGTTTCCCAAGTGAGACTTTCTCCATGGTTGTGCTTCCACTTGATCAACACAAGATCAATCATTTTCCTGCGTAGCTTCTTTTGCTTCCTTCCAAGTATCGCTATTTGTTCCTCAATCATCCTTTTACTTGGATCAATGCTCACATCTTCATAGGAATCACACTTGACTCCTCGGCTAAACATTTCCTCAAATAGGATACATGAAATGTGTTGTGAATTCCATCCAATTCTGGAGGTAATTCCAACTGATATGCTACATCTTTAATACGCTTCAGAACTTTAAATGGTCCAATAAATCTTGGACTCAACTTACCTTTCTTTCTAAAGCGAATGACTCCTTTCCATGGGGATACTTTCAGCATCACCATGTCACCAACTTCAAACTCAACCGGCCTTCTTTTCTTGTCGGCATAAGTTTTCTGTCTTTCTCTTGCCACACGAAGAGCTTCTTTAGCAATATTAACTTTCTCCACTGTGAGCTCTATAATTTCAGGACCTGTAATTTTGCTTTTCACCGGGCTCCATCCAACAACTTGGAGTCCTACACCTTCTACCATACAACATTTCAAATGGCGGCATTCCAATGCTTGCATGGTAGCTATTATTATAAGCAAACTCAATCAACTTCAAATGATCGTCCCATGCTCCACCATACTCCAATACACAAGCCCTCAACATATCCTCCAATGTTTGTATCGTCCTCTCACTTTGCCCATCGGTTTGAGGATGATAGGCGGTGCTCAATTCACTCTAGTACCTAATGCTTTTTGGAGACCTTTCCAAAAGCTAGATACAAACCTCGTGTCTCGATCCGAAACGATAGATAAGGGAATACCATGCATTGAGACAACTTCATCTATATACATCTTTGCCATCTTGGTCAATGGCACATCTTGGCGCGTTGCCAAGAAATGAGCACTCTTCGTCAATCTATCCACAATAACCCAAACCATATCATTACCCTTTGGAGTTCTAGGTAACTTGGTTACAAAATCCATAGTTATATGATCCCATTTCCATTCGGGGATCTCCAATTGATGCAACATTCCATATGGCTTTTTGTGATCTGCTTTAACCCGTGCACAAGTCAAACATCTTTCCACAAAATGTGCTACCTCTCCTTTAATATTAGGCCACCAATAGATGGGCTTCAATCTGCATACATCTTTGTAGCACCGGGATGAACTGAATACCTTGACCTATGAGCTTCTTCAAGTATCAGTTCTCGGTTACCTTCAAGTAATGGCACCCAAATTCGACCCTTATAAGTCCGAAATCCACGGCTATTTGTCTCCATCACCAATCTTTTCTTCTTTCCAATACTTTCTTTGTCGATGTTATCCTTCAATAACGCTTTAACTTGAGCCTCCTTGATACGATCAAGTAATCCCGACTTCGCTTGTACAACCATGCTCATCAATCTAAATGAAAAATTTTGCACTTTCCTACTTAATGCATCAGCCACTACATTGGCTTTACCGGGATGGTATTTGATTTCACAATCATAGTCTTTCAACAGTTCCATCCATCTCCTTTGTCTCACATTCATTTCTTTCTGAGTAAACACATATTGTAAACTCTTATGGTCGGTGTACAAAGTACACTTAGAGCCATATAGGTAGTGTCTCCATAACTTCAAAGCAAACACCACCGCCGCTAACTCAAGATCATGAGTCGAGTAGTTCTTTTCATGTGGCTTCAATTGGCGTGAAGCATAGGCAATAACCTTATCCCTCTGCATAAGAACACAACCCAAACCCGTAATGGAAGCATCACTATAAACAACAAGATCATCCGTACCTTCGGGTAAGGCAAGGATAGGAGCTTCACATAACTTCGTCTTCAACGTTTGAAAAGCCTTCTCTTGAGCTTCCGACCACACAAACTTCACTCCTTTCTTCGTCAATTCGGTCATTGGCTTAGCTATACGAGAGAAATCTTGTATAAACCTTCGATAATAGCCGGCTAAACCAAGAAAACTTTTGATCTCCGTGGGAGTCTTTGGCTGCTCCCACTTAGAAACAGCTTCAATCTTTGAGGGATCAACTTTAATTCCTTCGGAAGAAATGACATGTCCAAGAAACTGAACTTCTCTAATCCAAAACTCACATTTAGAGAACTTTGCATATAACTTCTTTTCTCTAAGGACTTCAAGGACAGCCCTTAAGTGTTCTCGATGCTCGGCTTCAGACTTAGAATAAATCAGAATATCATCTATGAAAACAATCACAAAATGGTCTAAAAATGGACGACAAACACGATTCATAAGATCCATAAAAGCGGCTGGAGCATTTGTCAAACCAAAAGGCATGACTAAGAATTCATAATGTCCATATCGTGTACGAAAAAGCTGTTTTTGCAACATCCTCCTTCTTAACCTTCAATTGATGATAACCGGACCGCAAATCAATCTTAGAAAAATATGAAGCACCATGTAGTTGATCAAAAAGATCATCAATACACGGAAGAGGATACTTGTTCTTAACCGTTCGTTTATTCAACTCACGGTAGTCTATACACATGCGCATTGAACCATCTTTCTTCTTTACAAATAAAACCGGAGCTCCCCAAGGCGAGGAACTAGGTTGTATAAAACCCTTGTCAAGTAACTCTTGAAGTTGCGTCATCAACTCTTTCATCTCAGTAGGAGCTAAACGATATGGTGCCTTTGCAACTGGAGTAGCACCGGGAACAAGATCAATCTGAAAAGTAACCTCTCGATCGGGAGGAATACCGGGAAGATCATCCGGAAAGACATCCGAAAATTCAGAAACTACATCAACGTTAGAAATAGAAGACTTCTCCTTTCGTGTATCAATCACATAAGCAAGGAAGTGATTCTTATTATGCCGAATGCAATTTAGAGCCTTCATTAAATTAATGATCTTCAAGCCCCCCTTCTTCTTATCTCCATAAACAGAGATGACTACACCATCCGGGGTAGTGAAACGAACCACCTTTTGAGAACATATAATTGTGGCATCATTTTGAGACAACCAATCCATACCTATCACTATATCAAAACCAGCAAGAGTAGTAGGTAATAACTGGACTGGAAAAGAGCGACCTTCAATCTCAATGTCACAATCATCATAGCCCACACGTATGTCACTAATAGTACCATTGGCAATCTCTACCTCTACAGAACAATCTAAGGGAGTAGTGACTCTTTCAAGCTTAGGAGCAAACAAGGTAGACACAAAGGACCTATTTGCACCCGAATCAAAAAGAACAGAAGCAGGTTTTGAATTAACAAGGAAAGTACCGCTTACCACTTCATCGTTGTCCTTAGCAGCTTCCACCGTCATTTGAAGTGCTTGAACTCTTGTCTTTGGAGCGGCTGCCTTCTTTCCATCATTCTTCATTTGTGGACAATCTGCAATGAGATGACCTGTTTCTTGACACTTGTAGCAACGCATCCTATCCTTACAATCAGCTGCAATATGCCCCGATGAACCACACTTATGGCACCTTTTGGTCTTGTCTGAACATTGACCATCATGAGTAGTCTTGCAAGTAGAACACCACGTGCCACTCTTCTTCTTGTCTTTACCTCCATTCGAGGTAGAACCACCTTTGAACTTCTTATTAGAACCCGAAGACCAATTAGATCTTCTCTTGAAACCCGACTTCTTATCATCAGCTTTCTCAACAACTTTTTCAGATTTGAGGTCATCATCTAACCTCTTAGACTCCTTAATAGCTGCAGACATGGTAGTGTGCTGCCTACATAGACCACGATAACTAACCGAGAGACCATCACAATATGCCTCAATCTGGTCCACCTCCCTACGGACCATATGTCCCACAAACTTGAGTTTCTCCATGAACGAATGGGCATACTCCATTATAGCACCGGGCTTAGCAGTCAAAGCCCTAAACTCCTTCTCAATCAGCCTCAACTCTCGAGTTCCAACATACTCTTCCAAGAACTTCTCCTTAAAAGTACCCCAAGGCATCACAGCTAGCACCTCAGGAGCTATGGATACTGTAGTAGCCCTCCACCAATTACGGGCATTCTTTTTCAACATACGAGTTGCACACAAAACTTTCATGTCATCAGGACAATAACACGAAGCAAAGACCACCTCAATGTCTTCTAACCACTCCATGGCACCCACTGCATTCTGAGTACCATCAAAGTCTTTAGCACCACATTTCTGAAAACTCTCATACTTAAAGTTGTTAACACGAGGGGCAACCATGACTCGAGGTTCCACCATATTTTCTACACCATTCACCTCAGCAACTACATCCTCAGGAGCAACCAATGACCTTACATTCGATGGCTCAGCACGGTTTGAGCGGTTTGAATAGTTTCCATCGGTATGCTCATTCCGGTGCAAACTAGCATCCCTTTCTGCCCTCAATTGTGCTAACTCCTCTTCATTTCTCATCAAAAGAGCTCGGATAGCTCTCAACTCTTCATGTAATTCTGCTTGATTGGGAACCTGTTCAATCACCGGGTTTGCCCTATCAATTTCTGACCTTGTGGGTTGTGCTCCCGGAAGTGGCCTTCGCGGAGGCCTTTGGTTAACACCATTTCCAGCCCCATTCCCATTAGGCGGAGCACCACTAGCATTAGTTCCATCTCGTTGACTGTTAGCACGAGTGTTAACCATCTTTCTACAAGGCAATGATGACGGTTAGCAAGAGTTAAAGAGAGAACAAGGAGATTAAGGCTACACGATATCTACATAAGCTGCATATAAAACCACAAACAAGCCTCAACCTACACTCTCACTCAATCCCAACCCGTCCTAATGTACTTCATCTCAAAGCTAGGCACACCTACATAATCCTAACTTATCCTTCATCGGTTTAAGTCCAAAATCCTACGGTCATGGTCGAACTTTGGTTCACTTAAACCATTTCTCTGATACCAACTTGTAACACCCTTCATTTAAAAATACGGGTTTCCAAAATTTTCGCCTAACGGCGTTAAAATAAAGCGGAAGAAACATTAAAAGTCCAAACCAATTAAAATCTGTTTGGTTTACTTATTCAATGGTGTTACTAATCGCATCATCAAAACAAGTTTAATAGAAACCCGTCGGCTGCCCAACACAAAACAACCGACTACATAATAATCCAACTCCATTAAAGACAAACATAAACAAATGTCTATAAAGTTCAGCATCTATGGGTAGCTAAGGACTTCATCACGCATTCTACCCATTCCTCACTCATCTTCATCAACAACCTCAGCTACGCTAAACCTGAGGGAGCAACACATTTCAAAAGATAAGTGTTAGCTAACGAATTAGCTAAGTAAGATAACACTCAAGTTATAAAAACAATTGTCCATTTCAAACATTATGGATTTAAACACTTCATTAAGGCACAACACATATCAAACACACAATACTTCATATCAGGATGAACCACCCTAAATGTGCCTATTCTGCTTTACTTCATTACACACATATAACCACATAACTGCTTTCTACATTAACTGCTTTACTACATTTTAACTGCGTCAATGTGCAACACAAGTTACACCCGACTAGATGACAACCATTCAGTTGAACATCAAACGTCGTTAAGGAATGGCAAGCCAATCCCCGAGTAATCCGTATGTACAAGACAAATGACGGCGGGTCAGACCCCTCGTATTACTCAAACTGCATCAAAAGACCATGTTGCAAGGAGCCACCCAAGCAACCTACGTCAACGCACTTAGCCGGGCTAGGGCAAGTACGGGTTAAGCTTAACACTTTACTGCATCAAAGTTTAACGAGCTCGACACTGCATTATTTAGTTTAGGTGACTGCATTACCTAAACAATTACTACGTTTACTGCTTTTACGTTTGGGCCCTTAAACGTGCACGTGACATGGCAACTTAGCAAGTCTAGTGTTCTAGATGAGCAAGCCATACATACATGCACATAACAACATAAACTACATCACACTGCATTTCAAGATACTACATACTACTTCATATAATAACACTACATTATCCTTCATACATAACACTACATCATACATCATATCATAACATGCACTACATTACATATCATGAGGGACTGCATTTCAGGTCTCAAAGGTCAACTACATAACCCATATTACCTCCCGTGTAACCCATATACCCATAAACAACATAAGTTACCAATTGGGAAGTTATAATTATGAAACCATCGTTTGTTGAACCCTCAGCGTGACAAAAGTAGTGTATCTTACCTCAAAGAAGCGCACGACAATAGGCAACTACGTTACCGTGTAAAGCAACTAGTCTCGTCTACCTATATATAGTAAACGACCATTAGACACGCTAATACTCACGTTATTAAAGTCATATCTCAGACCTCCACACCTACAAACAAGACTCACGACAACGACTACGCATTGGAGGTTCAAAAGTTAAACTTACATTAAACCTGACACTGTTGCGCCGCAACATACCATGTTGCGCCGCAACTTATTTGTCTGTAATACAGTTGCGCCGCAACCATGCGTTGCGCCGCAGTTCAAACCTTCAGTTGCGCCGCAACATACTATGTTGCGCCGCAACTTATGTTTCTGGAAACTGGTTGCGCCGCAACTAGCCCCGATTCTGCACAACTTCGATCGATTACACCCCAAACCAGATCCAAACGACTCCAAATCAATTACATGACTTTCATACATCAAAATCCTTCATATTCAAACCATTATAATGCAAATAACTCCTTTATTAAACCACTCATGATTTACATTATTAAAACAAACGTTATTTCGACATCAATTGACCCTCCAATGGTCTAGATCTGATTTCTAATGACTCATATGATCAAAAAGACATAAAATCAAAATCAATATACCTCTAATACCTGAAGATCACAATGGGGATGCAAAATACTCGATCAATCACTCCTAAATCGCACGTTTGAAGGATTTTCGGCTTAGAATTTTGATAGGGGATCAAAGGGGTGACTAGGGCTTGAGAGAAAAGTTATATTTCTGCAAATGATGAACTAATGACTCCCTCCAAGACCCTAAACCCGTTTTTCACTTTCACACCATGTCAAAATTGGTCCCTAAGCTTCATATAGTCATATCTTTAGCCCAAAACACCTCTATGGACTACATACAACTCATTAAACACTTTTAACACCTCAAAAAGGCATTTAACTACATCTTAACCACATTACTACATCAATCAATAAGACATTCAAGTCTCGCACGTATAACACATTAACTACATATAAGCATACAAATCTATCGACGACTTAACGACACGTTATGTTGACTTAACGACTCTAGTCAACCGTTAAATAAAAGGATTGGGATGTTACACAAACTAACGATTTCATGTATTTATGTGAATGGTTCATGTACAACAATTGTGTTTTCGAATCTCCTATGTTGTGCAAGTAAACAATTTTGTTAAAAAGGTTATTGCATTTATTGATGGTAGGGTTATCATCGGGAATGACTTTTAACTTTGAGTTTAAAAGATGAAATAACTTATGTGAATTGTACTTGTTGCTTGGTATGCGAAAGTAATTGTAAAGAAAAAAATTTTCTTTTTTTTGGGAACAGAAGTATTATTAATAAAATACCAGCTAGCGAGGCACTAGAGCCAGGAAGTTACAAACCAAAATAGAAATACAACTTATACACATTCTATATTCATCCTGGGACTTTAACTGCTAAGTCTATTAAAGAGGTAAAAAAAACTCATGCTAATACAAACGCGCAAAGACAAGAGAAAAACCCCACCAACGAAGGCCGAGCCATCGGTTTTCACTCCGTGATGTTTTTGAAATAGACCCAAACAAGCCCCGATGACGTTATCAATAACAAAAATATTAGTTTATAGGGCTAAAAGTAAAAATAAAGCACAAAGAAATGTTAATTCAAATGCCAGAATTAAAATGCGAAAGGGATTGAATTTTAAGAAATTTGAATTTATGTTAATAGAGATAAATGTGGTTATTGCTTGTGCTGATTTGTAATTTATTTGGCGAACTTTTGAATGTCCAAAAAGAGTAAGTGATATAATGAAAACATGCATTCTCAAGTTTCCAACCAGTAAACATTTGATAGTATAATTAATAGCCATGAACCATAAAATATAGTAAATTTATATTTGCATCATAACCGCAAGCATATTATGTAACATATACAAGAAGTCAAGATAATGACATGGTGATCTATGACAGATTAAGGAATTGTAGGGGACGGGCCCTAAAAGTTTTTCTTTTTAGCTTCCTAAGAGTTTTCAAATGGGTTTTTTTGGAAAAATTTCATATATGCCACTACTAAGCTTCTAAATATCAAATTTATCCAATTAATTTTTGAAATATCAAAAAAACCATTATTAACATTCAAATATATCATATTTACCCAAATAGTTAAATTTAATCAATTTAAAACATTAAAATCCTTTAAATTATTACTCCTCCGTCCCAATTTAAATATCCAATTTTAACTTTTGAAGTCTTTCTTTCGCAACTTTGACCATAGATTGTGTTATGTGTGTTATACAATAATTGATGTAAAATATATGGATAGATTGAGCTTTAGATGTAGTTTTCATTGATATAACTTTCATTAGGTAATCTATTAAACAAACAAAAATATTAAGGTCAAAGTTAGAGAAGAAAGACCGAGCAATTCAAATTTGGACATTTAAATTGAGACGAAGGGAGTAAATGACATTTCCAAATTATAAATATACCCTATTTATTTAACCCTCTTTTATTACCCCATTTACATGACAAATATATGGAATCCCAATTACATAACGCACCCTATCTGCTCCTCAAATTCCCACCCTCTTTCTTCCTTCAATATAGATCAGATAGTTGGATGAATATGTACTTATTTGTGAGAAACCCTACTCTTGATCATACTGTATCAATACCTTTCTTCTTCTCTAAAGATCAATTTTATTTGGTAAGTTGTATATATATATCCTTATATAGTTATATTGTTGTTTAAGATGGATTTCCAAATTCAATTTATACTATAATTGATAATATTGATTTAATTTATTTTTGATATTAATTCCTTTATAGCGTTTTATTTGATTGGATTGTGTTGATATGGCTTTTGGGAAAGAAACAGGGGATTAGGAGCTACATCATGTTGTGCTAAATACTTTGCTTTCTAATTCATAGTTTTTAATCGTTAGGATGGGCTGACAATTATACAAGCATTTATATGTTGACAACGCACAACATGATATGTTTTTACATTACTAATTTTTCATGTTTTTTATTATGTCCATTTTTGAGTTGAGTTGTTGCATCATCCATGAGTGCCAATCCAGCCTTGTTTGCTTGTTTTTGCTTATGATTTGAATCTGGAGTAATGTCATTCTTTGTATAAAGGGTAAAATGTGGTAAAATAACATTTTTGGCTTGGTTAGATGTGTGTAAAGACACGTCATGTATTAAGATTAACCATTGTAATTTGTTTCTTATTGCGCATTGAAGATGGATAATGGTGTAGATATGGCGGAATCGTCTAAGCCAAGATGGGAAAATATGGCCGAATCACCGATAATTGAGTATGTTTTTATGATTTCTTTGAACATCATTTGTTTGTTTATTGCTGATTTATAACACTATTTATGTATTAATTCTTATATTCAGGGAAGTACCATCTAAGTATAAGCTCAAACTAAAATATGGAGGCTTTTTTAGGCCAGCCAAGAACTCATGTAGGAAAATATATTGTTTTGGCTCTCAAAAATGTATCCGCATTGACACATGCTCATACAACTTGAATCAACTACAAGACGACATTATCAAACTTTATACATCCTGAACGAAAATCGATTAACGAAACAGTCGGCTGTAACTTTATTATTATCAATGTTCGATTACAAATTAAAGAAGAAAACTGAATATCTAAACAATGAGTTTAGATATCAAATACAGAATATCAAATAGATGATCAGATGATCAGAATAATCATAAGATCAAAACATAAAGAAACCCTCATCGAACCCTAATCGCCCAGAGAGAATAACATAGATCTAAAATTAGGTATATGTGTGTTAACCCTAAATAATGAACATCTTCTGCCTTAAATACCACATTTCTTCTCTTCACCCTTGATCTTTTACTTCTTGACAACTTCAGTCCAAACGTTGAAACCTTCCAGTCTTTACACTTAACACCCTTGTACTTTTACCTACAAAACACCTTAACCCAGAAATAAGCAAATTACCATAAAATAAGTTGTAAACCATAAAATAAGCTAATAATTGATCTTGTTTCTCAACATCCCCCCTCAAGATCAATTACCAAACACATTCAATAAACCTAACTTATTACTTAAGAAAGAATGTTGCTTTGAACTTAGACTTTTAGTCAACAAATCTGCCACATTTAAATCTGAATGAATTTTCACAGTTTTAACCACACCAGCAGAGATCTTTTCTCTTACAAAAAACAAATCAATCTCAAAATGCTTAGTCCTTTCATGAAATACAGGATTAGCTGCAATTTGCATTGAAGCTTTACTATCAGTCAACACATTAACAGGAAGCAGATTTTTAACTCTCAAGTCATTTAAGATGTTCAAAAGCCAAATGATTTCACATGTCACAGCTGCTAATGCCCTATACTCAGCTTCAGCTGAGGACTTAGCAACTGTGAGTTGTTTTTTGCTTTTCCATGAAACAAGATTATTTCCCAAATATATTGCATAACCAGTTACAGATCTTCTGGTACCTAAGCACCTTCCCCAATCAGCATCAACATAAGCAGTTAATTCAAGCTTACTGCTTTTCTGAATGTGTATACCTTTTCCAGGTGCACACTTTAAATATCTCAAGATTCTAAAAGCATACATCAAGTGTTCCTCAAGAGGTGCATGCATGAATTGAGATAAACATTGCACTGCATAACTAATATCAGGCCTAGTTAATGTAAGATAAATAAGCTTACCTATAAGCTTTTGATAAACAGAAATATTAGAAAGAGGTTTTGACTTAGAAGCATCAGTTTTCATAGTTAAATTCATCTCCAAAGGTGTAGCAACAGGTTTACACCCTAAGAGACCAAAATCATTTAAAAGATCCAAACAATACTTTCTTTGTGACAAGCAAACACCTTGATCAGTATCAATTACTTCAATACCCAAAAAATATCTTAATTTGCCCAAATCTTTAATTTTGAACTTTGAACTCAAAAACTGTTTAACTTTGCTTACTTCCTTTTCATTAGAACCAGTAAGCACAATATCATCCACATAAACAAGTAATGCCACAAAATTTTCATTGTGACCTTTAACAAATAAGGAATAATCTGATTTACTTTGAGTAAATCCACATTCAATAAGTGCATTAGTCAACTTAGTATTCCACTGTCTAGGTGCTTGTTTCAGACCATACAAAGATTTAGTCAACTTGCATACTCTTTTATCATCTTTATTAAAGTAACCAGGAGGAAGATCCATATACACATTCTCAACCAAATCTCCATATAGAAAAGCATTATTCACATCAAGTTGATATAATGACCAACCACTAGACATAGCAACAGAAATTAAGCTCCTAATAGTAACCATTTTTACCACTGGAGAAAAAGTTTCTTCAAAATCAATACCTTCCTTTTGATCATAACCCTTCATCATTCATAGCTATAACCCAATTATTATCACAAGCAGCCTCATTATAAGTTTTTGGTTCAATGGATTTATTTAAATTTGTTGTGAAACAGAACATGCTAGGAGTAAGCTTAGAATAATTAACAACCTTCTTTAAAGGATATTTAATTTTGGCATCTAAAACAAAATCTTCCAATCTTTTAGGAAGAACAGAACTTCTATCTGACCTTTTTAAATTGATATTCTCATTCAAAATTTCAGTTTCATGAAAACTGTCCTCAGAAATATGTTCTTGATCATTTAAATTTTCTGAGATAGTTGCTGAACCCTCAATGTTAGTAGTCTCAGAAGAGCATCCAGAATTATGTTCACCATCATTGCTAGTAACCCTAGAAGGGCTGCCAAAGCTGCATGATGGTTCACCATCATTTCTGGTACCTCTAGGTGGACTTTTATGACAATGAGTAGTTCTACCTTCAATCACAGTATCATCCTCTTCCTCTTCATCATTGGACTTTTCATAAATGGTGTCAAAAAAATTAAGTTGACTAACAGAATCATAATTAGTATTTTCTAAAACATTCTTTGAAGTCATTGTAAAAGGAAATATGTTTTCATAGAATTTAACATCTCTGGAATATAGAAAACTTCTTTTTTCAAGACTATAAAGTTTATATCCTTTTTTTGAATTAGAAAAACCAACCAAGACACATTTTTCTGCTCTAGAACTAAATTTATCAAAATTATTAAGAACAGTAGCAAAACAAAGACAACCAAACACTTTCAAATGTTTTAAAGATGGTTCAAAACCATAAATTTTTTCATAAGGTGTGACACCATTTAAAACAGAGGAAGGAGTTCTATTTATCAAGTAAGTAGCAGTTAACACACATTCACTCCACAAGTACAAAGGTAATCCACCCTGAAACAATAAAGCTCTAGCCACATTAAGAAGATGTCTATGCTTTCTTTCAGCCACCCCATTTTGTTGTGGGGTGTAAGCAATAGTAGTTTGATGAACAATACCCTCTTTAGTGAACAAAGAAGTAACTCTATGATTAACAAACTCCTTACCATTATCACTTCTAACAGTTTTTATACTAGTTCCAAACTGATTTTTGATCAAATTATAAAAAAGAAATATTTGATCATAAGTCTCATCTTTAGTTTTCATCAAAAAAGTCCAAACAGCCCTAGTAAAATCATCAACAATTGTTAAGAAATACTTAAAACCTTCTTTACTTGTTACTTTATAAGGACCCCATACATCAATGTGAATCAAATCACCAAGCCTTTCAGTTTTATGTTCACTAAGAGGAAAAGGTTCTCTAACTTGCTTTGCTTTATGACAAATATCACAAGGTAAATTAGAATGACTATCAATTTTGAGTTTTTGTTTTAAAACTTTTAAAACTTGATCAGAAGGATGACCTAATCTAGCATGCCAAAGATTATTTGACTCACAAGGAACATTAACAGCATTGCATACAGAGGAAGAGCAATTAGCAGTTTCATCAAAAAAGTATAATCCATTCTTCTGACTACCAGTCCCTAGGACTTTCTGATTTAGAGGAAAATCCTGAATCAAACAGTTATTCTCATTAAAAGAGACACAAACTTTATTATCTCTAGCCAATTTATGAATAGACATAAGATTCACACTGTATTCAGGTACAACCATAACATCAAACAAAACCAGATTAGCATTAAGTCTAAGATTACCAATTTTTTGAACCTTAGCATTTGTACCATTTGGATGTCCAATTAATAAATTCAAATCTGAAACATCTACTAAATCAGTTAAACCTTTTTCAGAAAGAGTAAGATGTTGATTAGCCCCTGAATCCATAATCCAATCATAAATTAGCTTAAGTAAAGCATTATTAGACATAATATGAGCAAAAGTACTACAAGAAATACCTGCCATATTGGCAAGGTTTGCAGACAAAGAAGACTCATCTTTCTTATCACCAAGAAGAACAAGTAATTTACTCATTTGATCATGAGTCAAAGTAAAACCATTAGCACCAGAATTATGCATATTAGAAGAGTTTGCAGAATGATGCACATTAGAAGAACTAGCAATATTAGACTTATCAACAACAGAATTATGACTATTAAACCTGTTATTATTATTCCTTTGATTTGCAAGTTGAAAACACCTTTCAATAGTATGTCCAATTTTATTACAATGAGTGCACTTGAAGTTAGGATTAGGAGACCTGTAAGTTCTTTGATTTTGATCAAAAGTTTTTCTTGCTTCAAAATTATTATCATAAGTCTTTTTTGAGTCAAAATTTGCCTTAAAATTGTTTGAAGACTTGTTTTGAAAACTTTTTGCAGCAAAAACAGAAGAAGAAGGTTTTGATCCTCCAGAAATCCCCCCTCTGTGAGACTCCTCTCTGGAAATTAAGGAAAAAGCAGTCTTCACAGAAGGAAGAGGATCAGTAGTAAGAATTTGACTTCTAGTAGGAGTATAAACATCATCAAGTCCCATTAAAAATTGCATTAACTTTATCAAATCATTATGTTTCTGAACATCTCTAGCAGCATCACAAGAACAAGCAGGCAGTTTAACAAGCACATCAAATTGTTTCCACAAAGAACACAGTTTATGATAATATTCAGATAAAGAAGAACCATTTTGAGATAGAGAATTAATCTTATGATGCAAATTGAACACAACAGAACCATCAACTTTGTCATAAGTTTCCTTTAATTCTTGCCAAACATGTGCAGCATTCTTACTAAATATTTGTCCTAAGTATAATTCTTGAGACACACAATTTAAAATCCAATTAAGAACAACTGCATTACATCTATCCCACTGATTTGCAAGTACAGGATTATCAACAGATTTAACACAAGTACCAGTTATAAATCCAATTTTATTTTTAGTATGTAAAGCCAATTCCATAGCAGAAGCCCAAACTTTATAGTTATCAGTACCAAGCAGCTTAAAAGCAATTAGAGGTGTGCTCACAGTATCACTAGCATGAAGATACAAAGGATCACTAAAATCAAGTTTACTAATCCTAGTAGTAGAATCAAAATCATCCTCATGATCAGAATCATTATGCACAGAAGGAGGTGGAGTATTACCATGAACAGAACCAGGTGGAGTATTCACCATTATAGTAAACAAAATATAAACACAAATAAGAACAAGTAATTAAACAAATATCAGAAAAACACCAATAAGATAAGCACACAACCAGATACTACACAAGCAGAACACAAAAAACAAATATCAGAAAAACACCAATAAGATAAGCACACAACCAGATACTACACAAGCAGAACACAAAAAAACAAATAATACACTAATGAAACCACAAATACCTTCTTCTCAAAAAAACCTTTGTAGAAAATAATACTTAATCACTCAAAAGAGCCAGTGACAGGATTCCTAACCACTCAGATGATGGCAGGTCAAGTATTAACTCAAATGATTTTGTGTGAATAAGTAGAAGAAATATGTATAGATATATATATAAAAAATTAGATTGAGAAGAAAGTATAAGTAGAATCAAAAAACAAGTAATATAAGAGAAGGGATAGAGAACACAATACAGCGCAATCGGCAGAAGGATGAGGAACCCTAACCCTTCTTTTGATTCACTTAGTCAAAAGAAGAAATCAGGATCTGAAATCACAAATAGAATCGTGATTATGGATATGAAGCAGCGGAAGAACAACAATTAGGATTTAACCACGAAACCCTAATTTAATCGAACAACAAAACCCCAAAAATTCAGATCTAGGGTTCCACAATGGAATACGCCCGAGACCAGAAAAACAGAATAGAAGAATCGATCTAAAATATCATCAATTAATGATGATTGGCTCTGATACCATGAACGAAAATCGATTAACGAAACAGTCGGCTGTAACTTTATTATTATCAATGTTCGATTACAAATTAAAGAAGAAAACTGAATATCTAAACAATGAGTTTAGATATCAAATACAGAATATCAAATAGATGATCAGATGATCAGAATAATCATAAGATCAAAACATAAAGAAACCCTCATCGAACCCTAATCGCCCAGAGAGAATAACATAGATCTAAAATTAGGTATATGGGTGTTAACCCTAAATAATGACAGTCTTCAGCTTAAATACCCATACACATTTCTTCTCTTCACCCTTGATCTTTTACTTCTTGACAACTTCAGTCCAAACGTTGAAACCTTCCAGTCTTTACACTTAACACCCTTGTACTTTTACCTACAAAACACCTTAACCCAGAAATAAGCAAATTACCATAAAATAAGTTGTAAACCATAAAATAAGCTAATAATTGATCTTGTTTCTCAACATCCAAGAGCAACCCCGTTTTCTCAACTGCTTTTGTTGACAAGTATGCCACACACAATAAGTGTGATTACATTACCAACAATTAATATCTCTGAGGCATTTAATTCTTGGATAGGAAAACTGCGTTATAAGCCGGTACTGGATCTCCTTGATTCCATTAGGGAAAAATTGATGAAACGACTTGATATGAAAAGAAGGATGGTAAAAAAATGGAATGGCACTTTAGTTCCTAAGGCAAAAAGTTATCTCAATCAGATCTCCAAGGCAAGTATATTGATCTATAAGTATTATACTAATTTCTACTCTCATCATATATATATATATATATATATCTTTTATATATATATATATATATATAGGGGTTGGGTATTGTAAAACAAGTATTAAAGTAAAACAAATAAGACAAGATCTTGACCCTTAGATCATGGTTAAATTGATGTACGAAGATTCACGAAGCAATTGATGCACGATGATTTTCATGATGCACGGTGATTTTCAGTGAAGAAAACATATTGTTTTATTTGTTTTACTTTAATACTTGTTTTATTTTACCTAGAACCTATATATATATATATATATATATATATATTCAGTATTATTATTTATATATAATATATATATATATAGAGAGAGAGAGAGAGAGAGAGAGAGGGAGAGAGGTGGTTATTGTAAAACAAGTATTAAAGTAAAACAAATAAGACAAGATCTTGACCCTTAGATCGTGATAAATTTGATGCACGAAGATTCACGAAACACAAGTATTATAATGATGCACGATGATTTTCATGATGCACAGTGATTTTCAGTGAAGAGAAATCTATTGTTTTATTTGTTTTACTTTAATACTTGTTTTATTTTACCTAGAACCTATATATATATATATATATATATATATATAATACTATCATATATATATATATATCTCCTCAATGTTTATATTTCTTTCTTTTTTTACTTGTAGAATTTGGGTGAATACAAAGTTTCAAGAATGAGTGATACTCAAGCTGAAGTAACATATAAAACAAAACGTTGGGAGGTTAATCTTCTTGAGAGAAAATGTAGTTGTCGGGTGTGGCAAGTTAAAATTCTCCCTTGTGTACATGCAGCAACTTTCATTGCTTTCACAAGGGATAGTGATTGGGAGTTTGGGACAAATATGTTGATCCATATTTCTCCATAGAGAAATTTAAAGAAGCTTATGCTTTAGTACAATACCTGGAAAAGATCAATGGGTGCATCACCATACAGGGGAGAAGATATACCCACCTATTATTAGACGCCCTCCCGGGAGACCGAAACAGAATTGTATCACGAGACGAACCCAAAAGAAGAAGTCATAAGTGTCCGCGATGTGGTCAGTTTGGACACCGTGAAAAGACATGCAATAACCCATCATCGCAAGGTTCTGACCATTATGAAACATCCGAAGCACATACCAATAAAAGGTTACTTCATTTTCTGTTTTCTTTATTTACAAAAATAATATATAAAAAATCCTTGTGCTTATATGATGCTAAGAACTGTTGTTTATATTAGGAGACGAGGAAAGAAGACGAAAGCTCATGAAAATGGTGCAGTTTAAAGGTTGATATGAAAAAGCTCGTGAATAAAGTTGGTATTTTCTTAGAAGTAATACAGTTTTGGTTCCTTTTTTTTTTTTTCACTTTGACTAACTCTGTGTTGGATGTCTGGAATTATATCAAGTTATAAAACTTGGGGATCTTTGATTGAAGGATACTGTATTTCTGGCCACCTGGGTAAAGCTTGTGATGATTGTTTTCAAAAACTAATTAAAAGTGAAGGGGCCTCTTATGCTGGTTATGAGTTGGAAACAATGACAAGTGCATATTACTCGAATGGAAAAGCACTTGAAGCTTACAAACTCATTTTTGGTTGAAACTTGATATTTACACTACCTTGTAAACAATTTTGCTAAATAATTGGGGGTTAAATGAAAAGGGATATAATTGTAATTTGGAAATGTCATTTAATAATTTAAAGGATTTTAATGTTTTAAATTGATTAAATTTAACTATTTGGGTAAATATGATATATTTAAATGTTAATAATGGCTTTTTTGATATTTCAAAAATTAATTGGATAAATATGATATTTAGAAGTTTAGTAGTGGCATATATGAAATTTTCCCTTTTTATTTATGTGTGCGTGGGTTGGGGGAGGTGGGGTGACAAGTGCATATTACTCGAATGGAAAAGCACTTGAAGCTTACAAACTCATTTTTGGTTGAAACTTGATATTTACAAATAAAAATCTCCAAACAATTTTGGGTTTAGGGTGGGGTGGTGGTGAACCCCCTCATAGTTCATTGGCTCCGCCGATGTCTCTATACACTAAAATGAACAATACGATATGTTGTTCAAAAAAAAGAATTCAAATGTACGATACTTAGTAGATTGTGGAAATTAAAACCCAAAATGCCAATGTAAACAATTTGTTGTTAAAAGAGTTGTATATGAAAAAACCACAATCAAAACTGTTTTTACAAGGTTGGTTACATCTTAGAGACGTTTTTGCTCGCTGACAGTTTATCATAAAGAGTAAACACAACCAACCAGTATTTTTGTCATACATTTAAATTTAAAATCTCTAAACGTGTGGATCTCTTACTAATAAATATATCAATATGTACTTATTTCATCTTAGGGTCGGATAAAAAAAGTTAGCTTTGTTATTTTAATATCTCTTGCTGACTCAACTATAATTTGCATGCTCAATATTTAAAGGAATTTTCTTTATATGCCTTATAATTTGGCCCATCAATCTTTTACACCTTACCAGAAGACGTATAACAAGAATACATACAATATTTTGACGAACTCTTCTTAGTATGAGATAGTACACAACCTATGTTCTCCTAACAATACTGAAATACTTTCCCTTTCTTTAATCTTGAAGCAACTTCATA
This sequence comes from Erigeron breviscapus, assembly GCA_034093135.1. Classification (NCBI taxonomy): domain Eukaryota; kingdom Viridiplantae; phylum Streptophyta; class Magnoliopsida; order Asterales; family Asteraceae; genus Erigeron; species Erigeron breviscapus. Next base: position 217,980,578 of record CM067167.1, on the reverse strand, counting down.
TTGTCGTTTGGTGACCAAAATGCCCCTATCAAAGTTTTGTTCCTATAAATTTCTTTGAATCCATAAATATCATACTAAACAACCACATGCTTAAAAATATATATATTCATTTAATAGTCAAACCACAACATGAAACATATATTTGGATAACATCAAGAAAACGTGTTGTTTGATTACAAATACCTCATTAGAAAAGCTTCCTCCTTAGTCGAGCAAAAGCCACTATAAATGAAACCATTAGAAAAACGTAAAAATTCTCGATCATTTCAAAGTAAGTTACCCTCCAAATCCTAATATAGTGCAAGCTAATAATAAGTCCCATGAAACCCACAACGAATCCTGGAACCATACCAGCATAAAACCAGGAGAAACCTTGTGAACTATTCTCACCTTCATCGTCACCAACATGAGTGTATGATAAATTGTTTTGTTTGCAACTTAATAGTGGAAATCCACATAGTCCGTTGTTCCCTTCATACATAGCAGGATTATCAAAAGTCTGAAAATGATTTCCAACTGGTAATGGACCGGATAATTTATTGAATGATAGGTTCAAATAGCCTAGAGTGTTCACGCTAGCTAAACTTGGAGGAATCCGACTAGACAGCTTGTTCATCGACAAATCCAAAGATTCCATTGACTTCAGATTTCCGATCATTGTAGGAATGTGTCCACTTAGTTCGTTTCTCGAAAGATTCAAATTTGTCAATGCTTCAAGGTTCATCAACACATCAGGAATTTCACCAATAATTTTGTTGCTTGAGAGGTCTAAGGATATAAGATACGTAAGTGTGCTGGTGTACTTTAGTTGAATGCCCTTTATGCAAGCTTCAATACTTTCTTCATACATATAGCTTATGTATGTTAGGTTGAGGTCACTGTCACTCTTGATCATACCAGTTAAATTAGAAAAGCAATGAGGGATGTTTCCAGTTATCTTATTATTTGCTAGGTTTAGATGTTGAAGGGTTTTGATTTGACATAGTTCTAGTGGAATCATACCCATTAACATATTTGATTGGAGATTCAAGATTTTAAGCTTTGATAGCTTTTTTCCAATCCAAAATGGGATATTACCCGTCAACGAATTGTTCGCCAAATCCATGGTGACCAAGCTTTTCAAATTCTGTAGAGACACTGGGAGATTACCCTCTAGTTTGTTGTTACGCAAGTGCAATGATTCAAGTAGTGATAGAGAACCCAATGAATTCGGAATATCACCCGTTATATTGTTACTTGTAAGATCAATCACTCGCAAATTAATCAAGCTCCCTAAGCACTGAGGAAGAATTCCATATAAATTATTATGTGATAAATCCAGCACTATTATACTATGTAACTCGCATAAGTTTGTTGGGACGCTTCCAGTTAAATGGTTTTCCCCCAGAGCAACAACTTGAAGACCTGGGTTGGATTTTGGAAGCCACTAATCGAGTTAAAAGTTATAAGACAAGTTGGGTTTGATTAGCTTAAGGCTATCATTAGTCCACTAAAAATTTATATACAAAGACAAACTCTTGTTCAACAACTTTCATAATACGACTACTATAAAAAGAAAATACTGAAACGAGGAAAACAAATATTATTTTTTAGAGTGATGACAATTAGAATTATCTTTTCACTTTCAATGATGACAATTAGTGAAACCGGCTAGCACTTTTAGTTATTAGTTTAGTTGAAATTTTAAGTTAAACTTTAAAGTTGGATTGTATATATTTAGAATTATCCACGATCGTATCATGTGAATAAAACATTGATTTTTATAAATAAAAAAACATATCATTGAAAAGGAATAAGATATATGTAGAAAACTCTAGATTTCCCCCTCATAATAATTTTAACAAATTGATTATAAAAAGACAACTAACCTAATCGAGTTAAAAGTTATAAGACAAGTTGGGTTTGATTAGCTTAAGGCTATCATTAGTCCACTAAAAATTTATATACAAAGACAAACTCTTGTTCAACAACTTTCATAATACGACTACTATAAAAAGAAAATACTGAAACGAGGAAAACAAATATTATTTTTTAGAGTGATGACAATTAGTGAAACCGGCTAGCACTTTTAGTTATTAGTTTAGTTGAAATTTTAAGTTAAACTTTAAAGTTGGATTGTATATATTTAGAATTATCCACGATCGTATCATGTGAATAAAACATTGATTTTTATCAAAAAAAATAAAATAAAAAAACATATCATTGAAAAGGAATAAGATATATGTAGAAAACTCTAGATTTCCCCCTCATAATAATTTTAACAAATTGATTAAATAAAACAAATGAATAAGAAAAATGCTCATATATGGAAACTCTATATTTAGTTTCTTATAAAATGTAAATATTAAAAAAAATACTTGTATAATATAGTGTTTGACTAATGTTAAAAAAAACATAATGTTGACTCTTAGATGTTCATATTGACAAAAATTCAACCAACAAATGAACAAACTAAAAACTTAAAAATTCTAACAAAATATCTAAGTGTATAATTTTAAATCTTATATAAGCTGAAATTATAATCTTACCCAAAAACCTCAGCTATAATCATCATCTTACCCAAACACATTTAAATAAGTTTTCTGACCACCAAAACAAGTAGCAGAAATAAAAATAAAAAATTAAACTTTTAAGTTGAGTTATATATATTTAGAATTATCCAATATCCACCATCATATATCATGTGAATAAAATATCGTTTTTTATCGAATCAAAAAGAAAAATACATTTTTATGAAAAAGAATAAGATATATACAGAAAACTCTAGATTTTCAACTCATAATAATTTTAACAAATTGATTAAATAAAAACAAACGAATAAAAAAATGCTCATGACGGTTCTATAAAAGACTAAATTTAATATTATAAAAATAAACTTGTATAATATAATGTTGACTCTTGACTTTTATATTGACACAAATTCAACCAACAAATTATAAACTTAATCATTTTTTTTAAAGTGAATTTCGATTCAAATGTGTTAACTAAATATTTCTGAACCTCCCCAAGACTCGAGAGTTTAGGTAAACTCACCCCGCCCCCACATATTAGATTCACAAGATACACCTGACCACGAAAATGGCCCCCTCCTTGGTGTTTAAGCCAACAAAATATCAAGTGTATAATTTTATAACTTATAAGCTCAAATAATAATCTTACCTAAAAACCTCTGAATAAGTTTTCAAGCTTAAATCATTCATCTTATCCAAACACCTCTTAATAAGTTTTCATACACCAACACAAGTAGCAGAAATAAAAACAAAGAGTATAAAAATATTGGATACCTGTGTTGTTTGTTAATATTCGCGCCAGATTTCCACCGATGTGATTGTCGGACAGATCCAATTCTAGAAGATGAGAGGAGATGTTGTAAAACCACTCTGGTATGCTGTCTCTTATACTCGAATTTCTAAGATATAAATTTCAAGATCAGTTGATGTTTGAAGCCAATTTGGGAATTCGGGACCGATCTCGTTGTCGGACAAATCCAAGCTCCAAAGATGAGAGGAGATGTTGTGAAACCACTCTGGTATTGTCTCTTATACTCGAATTTGAAAGATCTAAATATCCAAGATGTGTTTGCGTTTGAAGCCAATTTGGGAATTGGGGTCCCATGTTGCTGCAGGAGCTTAAATCCAAATACTTCAATTGGAAGGGAGGAATCCAATGAGGGCTCACATTCCACGTTATCAATGAATTACCAGACAAGGACAAGGTTAGATTGTAGAGTTTGGTGAAGTGATCTTCAGAAACAACCCCACTCAATTGATTATCAGAAAGATAAAGCCATCGGAGGTTTGAAAGCTGACCAAGACTAGTGGGAATGTTCCCACTCAATTTATTACCAAAAAGACCAAGGAATTGGAGGTTTGAAAGCTGACCAAGACTAGTGGGAATGTTCCCACTCAATTGATTACCAGAAAGATAAAGGGTTTGGAGGTTTGAAAGCTGACCAAGACTAGTGGGAATGTTCCCACTCAATTGATTATCAGAAAGATCAAGGGATTGGAGGTTTGAAAGCTGACCAAGACTAGTGGGAATGTTCCCACTCAAATTATTACCAAAAAGATCAAGGAATTGGAGGTTTGAAAGCTGACCAAGACTAGTGGGAATGTTCCCACTCAATTTATTACCAAAAAGACCAAGGAATTGGAGGTTTGAAAGCTGACCAAGACTAGTGGGAATGTTCCCACTCAATTGATTATCAGAAAGATAAAGCCATTGGAGGTTTGAAAGCTGACCAAGACTAGTGGGAATGTTCCCACTCAATTGATTATTATCAAGATAGAGATGTGTTAGAGATGACAGGCCACCAAGTGAGGGAGGTATTGGACCAGACAATTGGTTTGCTGTTAGGTCCATGGAAGAAAGAGAGCTCAAGGTTTCAATAGAATCTGGTATTCCCCCATGGAAGTTGTTAAATCCAAGGTTTAGATGCACAAGGCCAGTAAGGTTTGATAACCAAACAGGAATGGTGGAGTTGATGTCATTGTCAGAGAGATCAAGTTCGACAACATGACCAGTTCTATTGTCACACACAACTCCCTGCCACTCACAACATTCCAATCCGGTCCATGTTGACAGCCGATTTGATTGGTTCGTGAAGCCTTGTCTGAATAAATGCAGTGTTTGCCGCTCTCTTTCGATACATGTAACGTTTGACGAAGCTGTGGCCAAGGTATTGCTGATGCTTGTGCCATATGTTTGAAAGAACAGGAATAATATTGTAAGATTGACAATAAAGTTAGTGGTTTTCATTTTGGAGTAATTAAGATAGAGTCGATGTTGTATAATTAAGATACAGGGGGGGAAGGGTATATATATAACACCGCATGCCTTAACTTTTATGAACGTATACTTAGGTTGATGTCGAGTCAAGTACACAAGATAATTAATAGTAGACTTGGAGTCAGTCAAGGAACACACAAAGTCTTTCAAGAGATGGTGGCCACATACAGAAAAAGCTTGTGGGTCAAGAACGTATTACTCCTATTATTGTCAGCCAATGCTTATTAGCTGCTGTGTTTTGGAAAAATTCGTATTTGCACAATTGTCATGATCAAGAATTTAACTGTAGACTTGGATTCATGAATGGCCACATACATATCAACTTGAAAGACTTGGTACAAAGTCTTTCAAGATCCGGTGGCCACATACATATCAACTTGTTTGGGTCATTATAACATGTTAATGGCGGTCAATGATTTTTGACTGCAGTGTTAAACACGTAAACTTTCTATCAATAGCCAAAATTTTAATCTCTCAGTTAAACTTTTGTTGTGTCTTCTGGACTGCTATTTCTTTGCCATCATGTCCTCTTTCTTTGGTGTCTCAGTTGTTATCTTGTTTTGGGAGTCATAAGGAGGATGACAGATTTGATTGTGTTGCAGGTCCAAGGCTTGGTGTATTGGTCGTCCAAGTTTGGTTGTGACAATAGGCAAGATACCACGGAGAGGCCTGAACACGAAACTCTAGTTGTGTCAGTTTTTAGTAGGTTTTGGTTTTGGTGGGTTTTGTACTTGAAGCTATGTCGATTTTAACTGCAATTATAGTTGCTCATGAAAGTGGTCATCTTTTAGGTGCTTGAATTCAAGGAATTCATGCAAGTTAATTTGCTTTTGGTTTTAGGCCTATTTTAGCTAAATTTAATGCTAATTATGCTGAGTATTCTTTAAGAGCATTTCCATTAGGTGTCTTTGTTGGTTTTCCTGATAATGATCATGATAGTGATATCCCAAATTCCAAATTGATGCTGATTTTTTTTTTAAATAGGCCTATTTTGGACAATATTTGTTATTTCAGCTGGTGTGAATACCAATATAAATTTGCATATGTTATTTATCTTTGCTCAAATTGTATTTGTTGGATTGCCGCTCTCTTTGAATACATGTAACGTTTGAAGAAGCCGTAATCGTGGTGTTGTTGCTGCTTGCACCATATGTTTGAAAGAACATTTATAATATTGTAAAATTGACAATAATAGCGGTTTCCATCTTGGAGTAATTAAGATAGAGTAGATGTATAATTCAGATGTAGGGGGAATGGGGCATATATATAACACAACATGCCTTAAATTCATGAACGTATACTTAGGTTGATGTCGAGTCAAGTCACAAGACATTTCATAGTAGACTTGGAGTCAGTCAAGGAACACACAAAGTCTTTCAAGAGATGGTGGCCACATACAGAAAAAGCTTGTGGGTCAAGAACGTATTACTCCTATTATTGTCAGCCAATGCTTATTAGCTGCTGTGTTTTGGAAAAATTCGTATTTGCACAATTGTCATGATCAAGAATTTAACTGTAGACTTGGATTCATGAATGGCCACATACATATCAACTTGAAAGACTTGGTACAAAGTCTTTCAAGATCCGGTGGCCACATACATATCAACTTGTTTGGGTCATTATAACATGTTAATGGCGGTCAATGATTTTTGACTGCAGTGTTAAACACGTAAACTTTCTATCAATAGCCAAAATTTTAATCTCTCAGTTAAACTTTTGTTGTGTCTTCTGGACTGCTATTTCTTTGCCATCATGTCCTCTTTCTTTGGTGTCTCAGTTGTTATCTTGTTTTGGGAGTCATAAGGAGGATGACAGATTTGATTGTGTTGCAGGTCCAAGGCTTGGTGTATTGGTCGTCCAAGTTTGGTTGTGACAATAGGCAAGATACCACGGAGAGGCCTGAACACGAAACTTTAGCTGTGTCAGTTTTTAGTAGGTTTTGGTTTTGGTGGGTTTTGTACTTGAAGCTGTGTCGATTTTAACTGCAATTATAGTTGCTCATGAAAGTGGTCATCTTTTAGGTGCTTGAATTCAAGGAATTCATGCAAGTTAATTTGCTTTTGGTTTTAGGCCTATTTTAGCTAAATTTAATGCTAATTATGCTGAGTATTCTTTAAGAGCATTTCCATTAGGTGTCTTTGTTGGTTTTCCTGATAATGATCATGATAGTGATATCCCAAATTCCAAATTGATGCTGATTTTTTTTTTAAATAGGCCTATTTTGGACAATATTTGTTATTTCAGCTGGTGTGAATACCAATATAAATTTGCATATGTTATTTATCTTTGCTCAAATTGTATTTGTTGGATTGCCGCTCTCTTTGAATACATGTAACGTTTGAAGAAGCCGTAATCGTGGTGTTGTTGCTGCTTGCACCATATGTTTGAAAGAACATTTATAATATTGTAAAATTGACAATAATAGCGGTTTCCATCTTGGAGTAATTAAGATAGAGTAGATGTATAATTCAGATGTAGGGGGAATGGGGCATATATATAACACAACATGCCTTAAATTCTAAGATGAACGTATACTTAAGTAGATATCGACTTGAGTTCACAAGACATTTCATAGTAGACTTGGAGTCAGTCATGGATCACACAGTCTTTCAAGAGATAGTAGCCATACACAGAAAAAGCTTATGGGTCCATAACGTGTTTACTCCTATTATTGTCAGCCAGTGTTTGTTGACTGCAGTGTGTTTTGGAAAAATCATATTTATGAATTGCACAATTGTCATGATCAAGAATTTAACTGTAGACTTGGATTCATGAATGGTACAAAGTCTTTTAAGAACTTGTGGCTACATACTTATCAACTTGTATGGGTCATTGGTAATGCCATTCAATGGTTGTTGACTGCAGTGTTAAACACGTAAACTTTCTATCAATAGCCAAAAATTTGATCTCTCAGTTAAAGTAGGATGTGTCTTCTTATGTGGAATTCTTTTGGACTGGTATTTCTTTGCCATCAGGTCCTCTTTCTTTGGTGTCTTAGTTGTTATTTTGTTTTGGGAGTCATAAGGAGGATGGCAGATTTGATTGAGTTGCTGGTCCAAGACTTGGTGTATTGAGTTGCAGATTTGATAATTATTTTTCACCAGAGTTACAATTTGATCAAGTCTAAATTTGCTAATGATTATTTTACTTAATGGTATTATGTAGCATGTAGTCAAGCCCATCAAGTTTGTTTATCTAGGTAGTGTAGACGTGGGCAAAATATCCGGTTCCAAAAAAACCGATTTGGATTATCTAAGAACCGGAACCGATTGGAACCGGTTCCAACCCAATGCCCACGTCTAAGGTAGTGACAATAGGCCAAAGGCCACGGAGAGCCCTGAACACGAAACTTTAGCTGTGTCAGTTGTTAGTAGGCTTTGGTTTTGGTGGGTTTGAAAGTGCTCAATCTGTACTTGAAGCTGTGACAATTTTAACTGCAATTATAGTTGTTCATGAAAGTGGTCATGGATTATAATTAGTTGTCGCAACATATACATAAATCGGTATATCTATTGAATTGGCCGCCTGTAGTTATGCTTCATTGTCATGTTCCTCCTATAATTGAGGATTTCCTTGATTTATGAATTCCAACTGATCATGCTAATATTCCTACAGATGAAACTGTTGGCACTTCATCACAGTCTGATGACATGCATTTGGAATAATCTGATGTTATTACGCCATCACAGAAATTGTTAGCAAGGAAGTTGACATGTGATATAGTACCAGGGAAAAGCCTTCTTCTTACTGTTTGCCTGGTTGGTGAAAATATATTTTTTGTATAATTATTCGTATTCTACATTTTTCCTTAAAAAATCAAACATAATATTGAAGGTCCTTTTTTATTTTTAACAATATTTTTGCCATTCAAAAGAAAAACAAAAGAAATTGAAGGTCCATATGGGAGTGGGAAAAGTTTGGTGTGCAGGGTTCTTCGTGGTCTTTGGCCTATTATCAGTGGGGTAGTGGACACACTGATAAACCTTCCAGAAATGTTAATGACGTGGGTGAACTTAGCTGTGGTATATTATACATTCCTCAGAAAAGAGGGCATTAAGTTCGTATCGAGAAGGTGGGATAATGGCCGGGTCCAGATGTGTAATATGTCAAAAGGAGTTCATTTCAAAACGGTTAATATTCTATTCGAGATGGTTTCAGGTTGAAATAAGAAAATTTCTTAATGGGGGTCAAAATGAGATTTCTTTATTTACAGAACCATTGGGTTGACTAGGTTGAATGTATCTAGTATTATAAATAGTCATGGTTTAAAAAGCTATAACAGTAATATTGTTTGCATAAATAGAATTAGGAGGTTGATAATATTTGAATAAGCATATGGTGACTATCAACCCATATGACATGCTCAGTCTGTTTAGTTAATTTCTTTTTTTAGTTCTTTGTTTGGGTGCCATAGTCTATTAAAATTTTAAAATAAGAGATGGCAGGCAACCTGGGCGGGTTGGATGGGTAACTTTTGGTACTGGTGAAACGGGCCATGCGACCAGAAAACTTTTTGAGTATTTTTTAAAGCTTTCTTCTATAACTGCTTGTTGAGTAGTCCAATGCTTTCAGGTATGCTCCCACTCAATCGATTACTAGAAAGAGCAAGTAATTGGAGGTTAGAAAGCTGACCAAGACTAGTGGGAATGTTCCCACTCAATTGATTACCAGAAAGAGAGAGCCATTGTAGCTTCGTGAGTAGTCCAATGATTTCAGGTATGCTCCCATTCAATTGATTATTATCAAGATAGAGATGTGTTAGAGATGACAGGCCACCAAGTGAGGGAGGTATTGGACCACACAATTGATTAAATGAAAGGTCCATGGAAGAAAGAGAGCTCAAGGTTCCTATAGAATCTGGTATTCCCCCATGGAAGTTGTTAAATCCAAGGTTTAGATGCACAAGGCCAGTAAGGTTTGATAACCAAACAGGAATGGTGGAGTTGATTTCATTGTCAAAGAGATCAAGTTTGACAACATGACCGGTTCTCCGGTCACACCCAACTCCCTCCCACTCACAACATTCTAACCCGGTCCATTTTGACAGCCGATTTGATTGGTTCGTGAAGCCTTGTCTGAATAAAAGCAGTGTTTGCCGCTCTCTTTGGATACATGTAACGTTTGAGGAAGCTTTGTTCATGGTGTTGCTGCTGCTTGCGCCATATGTTTGAAAGAACAGGAATAATATTGTAACATTGACAATAAAATTAGTGGTTTCCATTTTGGAGTAGATGTTGTATAATTCAGATACAGGGTGAATGGGGCATATATATAACACAGCATGCCTTAAAATCTTTTATGAATGTATACTTAGGTAGATATCTACTTGAGTCCACAAGATATTTCATAGTAGACTTGGAGTCAGTCAAGGATCACCCAAAGTCTTCCAAGAGATGGTGGCCACATACAGAAAAAGCTTGTGGGTCAAGAACGTATTACTCCTATTATTGATGACAGTCGTGTTAAATGGGAGTCTAGTTGGGAGTTGTGACAGGTGAATTGGTACATCATTATTTACCGTGGAAGGTATAAGATGGCGCTGTTAGTCCGTAGACAGTTAAAAATGAATTCTGGTATATTTCTGAGCTGCTACCATTATGTCCTAAATGACTTCTATTTGCTCATATTGCTGACTTTTCTGAGTAATATATTTATATACACAACCTTCATCTTAATATAAAAAAACTAGAACGGTACCCGCACGATGCGGCTGTGTAATGACGGCGGTGGTGGTGGTGTGAGGTGGTGGAGGTGTAATGGCGGCGGTGGCGGTGAAGGGTGGTGGTGACGCGTAGCGGTAGCGGCGGCGGATTGGTGGCGGGGGAGATTTGTGGTGGTTGCGGTGGCGCCGGTGGTGGTGCCGACGATTGGTGGTAGCGGTGGCGGCGACTAGTGTAGGACGGTTATTGATGTAATTTGGTTTTGATGAAATGTTGAAACTTAAAATTTTAAACAAAAGGCTATTTACTTTATAATATACTCGTAGTATAGAAAACAACACAAACATCATCATGTCAACAAATCTTTCACCTTCTTCAGCCTTTAGATACCTTCTTTACAACAAGAAGACCAAATCCTATTTTCCACTTCGCATTACCTGACTCAATCTGGTTTTGGTGCAATCTGTACTTGAAGTTGTGTCAATTTAGACTGCAATTCATGTAAGTAAAATTTCAATTGCTTTTGGGTCTATTTTAGCTAGATTTAATGCTAATAATGTTGAGTATTCTTTAAGAGCATTTTCTTTAGGTGGTTTTGTTCGTTTTCCTGACAATGATCCTGATAGTGATATCCTAATTGACGATAAATATTTGTTGTAAAATAGGCCTATTTTGGATAGAGTTTTTGTTATTTCAGCTGGTGTGATGCCCAATATAGTTTTTGCATATGTTATTATCTTTACTCAAATTGTATTTGTTGTATTGCCTGTTCAAGAAGCTTTCTCTAGTGTGATTGTACCCGAGGTTTGACCCTTTTTGGCTGCTAGCCGGTGATGTTATCCTTTCAATTAATGATGTTGAGTTGCTTAAAAGTATCCCGGAATTTAGTTTCACAAGTTGTTGATGTCATTAAGAAAGCTAAAATCGACGGTGTTCTTTAAGGTAGATAGAGGTGGGAAAGATTTTTTAGTTGAAGTTACCCTGGATAAGAATCTTGATGGTAGTGGTCGAATCGGGTTTACAGGAAGATGTTTTAGAAGCTTTTAGTTTCACAGGGCGCGAGTTTTAGTGTTTAACTTTTAATGTTATGGATAGGTTGAAGCACACTGTTTTTTTTTTCTAGCTTTTCACAGTCCGCAAGCAAGGTTTCTGGTCCTGTTTATAGCTGTAGGTGCAGAAGTTGCAAAGTCGAATATCGATACATTGTATCAATTTGCAGCGTTTTGAATCTTAATCTTGCGGTAATTAATCTTTTTCCTTTGCCTCCTTTAGATGGGGGTTCAATGGCTTTAGTTCTTGCTGAGGCGATAAGAGGTGGGCGAAAGCTCCCTTTAGAGGTAGAGCAAGGGATAATGTCATCTGGGATCACACTTGTTTTCGGTCTTGGTCATCTATTGTACTATTTGTGTTATATTAATTCTCATGTTCCTTTAATGTTGTTTTTTTGATACATTCCTTGTTAATAACTTGAAAAGTATTATACTAGCATTGGAGATGGATCAAAGTACCTCAACATACCTTGATTCATGTTGATATTACATAACCAAATTGATTAGCAATATCTATAAGTTGGGAATGTGTATTCTGCTTGAAATAATGGTGAGAAAGTTTTATCTCGTCTACTTACGGATGGATCATATGGGTTGTGTTTTATTCGAAACGGGTCAAATAATAACGTCTACCAAAACAAGGACATATAATCAGAACCCATTTTGATATGTGACTCTAGTAGCTCATCTAGTCATTCCACTTGTCATGAGCTGCTTTCGAATGTATCAAGTAGTGTTTGTGTTTTTTTGTTTGTTTTTTAATCCTGTAAGAGTTCATGTGTTATTGTCATTTGCTAAAACTTGATACGAGCTACCAAATCTTTATATAATTGTATTATACTGGACTGAATCTGTGTACTACACAGTGTGTAGTAAGGGAAGCCTTAACTACTGCAGAGTTATCATGCTTATTCATAAATTTCAAGTATGTTAGTGATAATAAATATCTAAAACTAGTTAAATCGGTAGTCAAGTAGAAGCAGATCAGGAGTTGTCAAATAAAAGTGATATCAGAACTACTAGAGTCCGGATGATTATGAATGGCATGTCTCTTCTTGCAACCAACTAACTTATAGTAGGGTAAATATTTGCTTCTGAACCATAGCTTTAAGAGTCCTCTTTAACAAAAGTTGTCTCAAGCAACCAAAAAGGATCAAAAAGTTGACCCGGTGTGTCCTTGAGCATCATTAAAAGTTCACACATCAGACTTTAATCAACTGTGACATGTTACCTTGGTTCATTTATGCAGCTCCAACAACTAGGACTTTTAGCTGGGTCCGAATAAAAAATGAACTTAACTGAAACTTTCAAAGTAACATACTTGTCCTAAACCGAACTTAAGTAAAAGATACCTTGGCTCTTTTGACTTCTAGACCATCCATGTGTTCCTGGTTATAATTTATAAACCAAGAACTGGTTTAGAATTTTTTGCTATGATAGGATTTTGGTCTTTTATCAATGAATTCATAACAAGAAAGACAAAGAATTTCTGGAAAAATGATATACTCTGTAATCCGTATTAGTACACAAGAGTAAAGGGTAAATGCGAGTAGTTCTTTTTATAATAAAGTCTTAATCAGTTACTCGTCCAACAAAGAAACTAAAAAATTTATAAGTTCAAACAAATAAAAAGATTATTCATCAACAAATAAAAAGATTATTCATCGTTATTAATGGCAGATTTTCGGAAAGTTATTGCATACCTGTGTTGATTTTTATTCGTGGCAGATTTCCACTGGATCTGATTGTTGGACAAATCTGACCACCCAAGATGAGAGGAGATGTTCTGAAACCACTGTGGTATTGTAACTTTTATACTCAAATTTGAAAGCTTTAAATCCAACAAATTTGCTCAAATTGTATTTGTTGGATTGCCTGTAAAGAAGCTTTCCCTGGTGTGATTTTACCCGAGGTTCACCCTTTTGGCTGCTTCCCTAGACGGGTTGCTAGCCGTTGATGTTATTCTTTCAGTTGATGATGTTGAGTTGCCTAAAGTTATCGCGAATTCAGTTTTATAATTTGTTGATGTCATTAAGAAAAATCCAAAATCGACAGTGTTGTTTAAGGTAGATAGAGGTGGGAAAGATTTTTTAGTTAAGGTTACCCCATATAAGAATCTTGATGGTAGTAGTCAGATTGGGGTTCAGACAATATCTTTATTTTGGAGGTTGATATTATTATGCCATTACAGATTTTGTTAGCAAGGAAGTGAATTCAGTTTGTGGTATATTATACTTGTTTAGGTTCATTACCGGATCAAATCTACTATCCTCTCTAAGTAGACCAAGCGGAAAGAGGCCATTAAGTTTTTATCGAGAAGGTGAGTTATGTCCTACCCTTTTTGCTTCTATTTTCTATTTCTTCTTGAAGTGGGATAATGACTGGGTGGAGACGGTTGCGTAACGTGTCAAAAGGAGTTCGTTTCGGACTAGTTAATGTTTTATTCAAGATGGATTTACGTTGAAATAAGTAAATTCTTTTAAGGGGGTCATAAAGGGATTTCTTATTTACTGAACCAAGATGGGCTGGGTTGGGTTGACTAGGTTGAATGTGTTGAGTTTTATAAATAGTTTTGGTTTTAAAAGCTATACCACTAATATTCTTTTGTTCTTAATTAGTAAAAAGTGGTTCCTTTTTAGTGTGGTCAGTGTGACCACCAGTCTATGACCCTTCATAGTTAATACACCTTAGGCACTTTTTGACCATTTTCTTTTCTCTTTAACTATCTTTTGATTAGCCCTTTGGATCTCTTAGAGATAGAAACTAAGCGAAAGTGAGCCTTAGGTGACTTTAGTCACTTGTCGACCCATTCGATTTGTCTTTTTAGTTCTTAACTAAATCTTTTGACCCGCTCATTGGATCTGTTAGTGATAACAAGAAAGCTAAATTGAGTATTAGGTGAATGGGTTGAAATTGCTACCATTTCATATTAAGTAAGATGTCAATGAAAGATAAAAGATGTTATTTAGTCGATAAATGTTAAGTATGTTGATGTTGCATCTTAGTGTAGACATGACAGACTTGTGCTTCAGGTGACATAAAGTCAGTGTTATGAAGTGTGACAAAAACAGTTTGTTCCTTCTTATAGCGGCCATCTTCATAGTTGATAAATCAACAACATATAAGAATTTTAGACCCTTGTATATTATACATTTTTCAGAAACGGTCTACTTGTTTTGGTTCATTACAGGACCAAACTGTCTATCCTCTATCACATGACCAAGCAGAAAAGAGTGCATTAAGTTTGTATTGAGAAGGTGAGTTTTGTTCGACCCTTCTTGCTTCTGTTTTCTATATCTTCTTGAACTGGGATAATGGCTGGGCGAAGACGGTTGCGTAACGTGTCAAAAGGAGTTCGTTTCTAAATAGTTAACATTTTAGATGGATTTAGGTTGAAAAAAGTAATGTTTTTAAGGTGGTCACCAATTTTTTTATTTACTGAATAAAGATGGGCCGGGTTGGGTTTCTAGGTTGAATGTGTTAAGTATTATAAAAAATTTTGGTTTTAAAAGTTATACCACTAATATTGTTTCTGGTTTATTTGCATAAATTGATGAGAGGAGGTGTTCCAAAACCACTCTGGGTTGTATCACTAATACTCGAGTTTGAAAGATATAAAAGTTGAAGATCCGTTGATCTTTGAAGCCAATTTGGGAATTGGGGTCCGATGTTGAAATTGTAATTTTGTTGTTAGGTGCCTTTTATCAGATCCTTCAGTTGAAGAGATAACAGTTGAAGCATCTGCAGTTCCTATCTACTCCATTGAAATTCACTTGCTCCGTGTAGAGTCAATTATGGTTGGGGAAATGATAGGCACATTTTTCTCTTTAATAAACCTTTCATACATCACGTACCTATCGAATTTGTAAGTGACAAATCTTCACCTCTCCATAGATAGCAGATGGAGATGTCTGCCGTAATATGTCTCTGCCTATTTATGTCATGCTTCCCCGACTTTTGACATGCCCAACTGTGTTTGCTGGGTAAGTTGATAAATTCAGTGAAATTAGTAACATTATAAGCCTTGCGCTTACAGCGTTAAGTAATTGACTCCCTGAGTTCGGTGCCATAGTCTATTGAAAGTTTAAATTTAGAGGTTGCAACCTGGACGGTTGGATGGGAAACTTATGGTACTGGTGAAACGGGCAATGCAACCTGAAAACTTTTTGAAGATTTGATTGAGTTGCAGGTCATATAATGGTCATAAATCTGTACATGAAGCTGTGTCAAGTTTAACTGCAATTATAGTTGTTCATAAAGGTGGTCATGAATTATAATTAGTTGTCGCAACATATAAGTAAATCGGTATTTCTATTGAATTGTCCACCTGTAATTATGCTTCATTGTCATGTCCCTCCTATAGTTGAGTTACTCCTACCCTAAGGTAAGGGTTGCTAACACAAAGACATTCAGTCATATTGTAGGAAGTGATAAGCAAATCCTTGGCCTCTGTTTTCAAAGATGAGGAGTTTTAAGAAAAGATGATTTGAACTACCCAAAATACCCCTATTCTTTATTCACTAATTTAAACATCTCTACCTAATATACCTATAATAACCTTAAATCTCAACCATTCATTTTTTTCTCTCTCCTCAAATCTCAACCACTCATTTTTTTCTCTCCTCCATAAATCTTTTATTCCTCTAATTCATTCAAAATCTTTTATCTCAAAAACGTATATCGATAAATTATAAAAATTGTATGGGTGTTCTTAAAATTTCATGCTCTTTCATTAGAGATGTCATTCGATATACTTTCGACGAATTTTTAAATCCGATGGCAGAGCCCGTACGGCTAAAGCATTTGGCTATCACACTCTATGACTTATCACCTCCTATGACCTATGACCTATCACCTCACCATCTCACCGCCGCAACGCGCGGGCACTATCTCTCGTTTTAAAAAATACCGTACATTATAAATGCAAAATGCAAATTAATGTAAAGTAGCTTGTAATTGATTTTAGTTAGCTCAGATAAAGGAAAGACTTTAAGGGCAATGTAACATTGTAACTAAATTGAGTTATGTATCATTGTATGAGCTAACCAGGCTAGATGCAGGCCCAAAGTGTAGCATGAGTTCACTTTTGAAACTGAAGTGTGTGGAAGTACTGCCAATAGCCCAATAGTGTAGTCCCATGGCTAACGACTACATTAGAATGGAATCCATATTGTCATATTGATGAGTGCTAAACCTTTTCCAAAATTACAAAAGACAAAAAAGTCTTGTTTATTCGTATATGACTTGACATATTATAGCTTCTTAGCTTATAATAACGATAAGTGAAAAGCTTAGCTAATGCTAATTTGAAAAGGTGAAACATTTTTCATTAGAAAAACCCGAACCGTATCATATAACTTTACAAATTAAAATATGTCATCGTTGAATCAGAAAATATATCACTAATACATACACAAAGTGTTTTACACAAAATGTTTCTGATTAATTAATACGAAAATTTACAAGTAAATAAATACTGAAAACAAGCTGGAACCACTAACCCACTAAATCAATACTTCTATTAACTTGGTCTAGACCTTTTATTTATCACCAACCGAACAATAATGACCCAAAATAAAATGCCTAAGGTTACTAAACAAATTAACTAACAAACGTAACATAACATTAAGACATAAACGATGACATTTAATTCAAATAGTCGTATCATATAGCCGTATTTGGCTAACCATCTTTTAGCGTTATTTCTTGATTTTATGTTACACATGGATATCAAAAGCACAATTAGAACTACTTTTAAAAAACGATAGTTTTACAACAACTTTTAACTATCAACAAGTATACAAAACTTTATGAAAATGATGCATTTTATGCAATTAAATATGTTCATCCATCTTAAGTGGCGAACCAATATATTAGCAGGTATTCCGTAAACAGCAATCAATCGCTAAAGATACACATAAATTGGCTTAATACAGACACACGGTGCCCCTAACTAAATTAACTCCACGTTTTGGAGAAAACCCAATAAGCCGCCCAAACCAATTCTCAGTTTTGGCCTAGTATTTTATCCATGGCCAATTGATAACGGACATGGCAGCCTCTACACTTACGTGAAAGACAATGGTACGAAGAAAAGTAAAATTGATAGGATTCTGGTGACACAAAGTTTTCTCGATAATTGGCCGATGGCATCCTTCACGAGTCACCCTCGCTCCTTATCAGATCATAGACCTCTTACCCTCATCACCACAGCCATGGATTTTGGCCCTTCGCCATTCAGATTCTTCAACTCATGGCTTGAAAAACCTGGACTAGTCGATTTTATTACCAACTGTCTAGAAACTGGTCGATATTATGGCAAGCCTGACCAGATTCTAAATTCGAAATTCAAGATGCTGAAAAGTGAATTGAAAACCTGGATTCGAAACCATAATGCCCTGGAGACCAATGATGTTGCACTTCTTCTGGAAACCCTTGCAAATCTTGATTCAATAATCGATCAAAGAGAGTTCTCTGATGGGGAGATGACTCTTTGGATCGAGACAAAAGAAAAACTGTTGGATATTGAACGAGCCAAGACGCAAGATCTTCACCAAAAATCAAGAGCTAAATGGGTCCAAAGTGGAGACGAAAATTCTTCCTTCTTTCACAGTTTCATCAATTGCAGAGCAGCAACAAATAGAATTGTCGGGCTCGAGATTGATGGCAATTGGCACATCGATCCTCCTTCCATAAGGGACGCTGCTTACCGTTTTTTCAAAGAAAAATTCACCGAGCCCATCAAAGATAGGCCCAGTTTACAATGTCATGGGCTCAAGACGCTAGCTGCTGAAGACTCTGAATCTCTCACAAGCCCTTTCACTATGAGAGAAATTCAACTGGCCGTGTTTGATTGTTATAGTGACAAAGCACCGGGCCCGGACGGTTTCAACCTTGGTTTCATTAAGAAGTTTTGGGACTCTCTCAAGTTCGATTTTCTCAACATCATGCTGGAGTTCTATCGTACGGGTGTGATCAGCCAAGGTTGTGGATCATCCCATATTACTCTCATCCCAAAAAACTCCTCAGTCAAAACTCTTGGAGATTATCGCCCAATCACCTTAATAGGCTGCATCAAAAAGATTATCTCTAAAATTCTTGCAAATCGCCTAAAGAGGATTATAGCCAAGATAATTTCTCCCACTCAATCTGCCTACTTCAAAGAAAGAAACATTATGGACGGGCCCTTGATGCTTAATGAGATTATAAATTGGCTAAAAAAAACCAAGCAAGAAGCTTTTTGCCTAAAAATTGACATCGAAAAAGCTTTCGACTCGGTAAACTGGGGTTTTTTAATCTCAATTATGGGCCAAATGGGCTTCCCTTCTCGGTGGATACTATGGATTAAAGGCATTCTGAGTTCCTCCAGACCCTCTGTTCTTATAAATGGGTGCCCCACAAAGGAATTTACCTGTGAAAGAGGTGTCCCTCAAGGGGATCCACTGTCCCCCTTCCTGTTCATGATTGCCATGGAAGCATTCACTAACATAATGCAGCGCGCCTCCACTGTTGGACTGATTTCTGGAGTGAAATTGCCAAATCAAGGTCCAAATATTACACATCTCTTATACGCGGATGACGCCATCCTGATTGGTAAGTGGTCCATCACTCATCTCCAGAACATTACGAGAATTTTAAGAGCTTTCTACTTTGTTTCTGGTTTAAAAGTGAATCACCAAAAATCTTGTTTTCATGGCATTAATTTGTCTCGGGAGGATTTTAATACTTCATGCAAAACACTCATGTGTAATCCTGGGCAATTTCCCATTACTTATCTTGGGATAAATGTTGGTACAAATATGAACTTAGTGAAAAATTGGTCCCCTGTCATAAAAACCTTTGAAAACCGACTAACCCGTTGGAAAGCCTCAACCCTCTCCTTAGCCGGTCGCATTACACTTATTCGCTCGGTGCTTGATAGTCTCCCAACTCACTTTTTCTCACTGTACAGGGCTCCGGTAAGTGTACTCTCAAAACTTGAATCAATTCGACGTTCTTTCTTTTGGGGGGGTGCCTCTACCAATAAGAAAATTCATTGGATTTCTTGGGATAGAATAATTGCTCCAGTAAATTCGGGCGGGCTCGGGTTGGGTAGTTTACTAATTAAAAATCTTTCACTCTTGTCTAAATGGTGGTGGCGTTTTCGCAATGAACCCGATAGTCTATGGTGTAAAGTTATCACCGCCATTCATTCAACCCCTCGAAATTGCTCACCAATCCCGGTTAAAAATAGTTTGGTGGGAACTTGGAAATCCATTGTGCGTCTAAGTTCTCACCTAAACCACTTTGATGTCTCTCTGGAGTGTATGATCGCAGGTTCCATTGGCAATGGAGAGACGATCAGATTCTGGCTAGATACCTGGTGTGGTGACGAGCCTTTCTACAGATGTTTTCCCGAGTTGTTCAAGCTTGAGAAATATAAATCCTGTGTAGTTAAAGAAAGATGTACAGGTCACGGCTTGTACTCTCAGTGGGAATGGTGTTGGTCTCGACCACCATCATCCTACGACGAGCTACAACAGCTTGAGAACCTTTTGTCAAGTGTCCAGCGCATCCATCTGTCAGATGTTAAAGACTCGTGGGAATGGAAATTCGACCCGTCAAAGACTTTCACAGTAAAATCAATGAAGAACATGCTTCAGACTACAAAAATTGGTCCAAGTCAGTGGGTTTTGTAACACCCCAAGCCAAGGCTCAGAATATCACGGAAATCATATAGCACAAGGTGGGATTAATGTAGAACCTGAACTAAATGCAAATAAAGGATTCAGGGAATCCATACAATAAAAGAAACAAGTATCAAAATATAACAGAAGCAAGTAATCGTCAAGGTTTACAAAACGACATCGAAAGAATACTATCAATCCTAAGTACAATGCAACATAAGGCAAATGGATCCTTGATCCATATAAGTCCAGTCGGGTTCAACAGCAAGCAAACAATCAAACTCCACGTCCTGGATAACCTGGTTACCTGAAAAGTGTACTAAGCATAGTCAACACAAGGTTGGTGAGTTCGCAGTAATGGTCCATAAGGAACCATCGACAATAATCATAATATACGAGTAGAGGCAAAACATGACTTACAGTGAGTCTCTAAGAACAACACAACAACATCCACCACAAGATTATACACAACAATAAAACGCGTAATAAACATTATACCCAAGTAACGTTCATAACATCAATTCAAAACAGGTATCATATCCTCTTCAGTGGGATAGATACACAACATAAGTCATATCCTCTTCAGTGGGATAGATACACAACATAAGTCATATCCTCTTCAGTGGGATAGATACACAACATAAGTCATATCCTCTTCAGTGGGATAGATACACAACATACATACATCACAAGTCCATCATCAAACATCAAACTAAAGTAAACCATACGTACATACACTTAGGAGGATTCTACTTTCTTCGAATCCTAGATGCTTATATATAGGGTCACCCGCAGCCTTCCCACCACATCTAGAACCCAACGAAGGCATAACCGACTTCCATGTATGCACGTCTATCCTAGCAGTAATAATAATAATAACAATAATAATAATAATATATATATATAATAACAATAATAATAATATATATATATATATATATCGCAATCCTCTACTAAAATCAATCATAACTACATTGCACATACATTTCATACGACTTTACTTTTAAGGAATCATAGATGCTTATATATAGGGTCACCCGCAGCCTTCCCACCACATCTACAACTCATTAAAGGTATCATCGTCTTCCATGTATGCACAACATTACTAATCACAGTATCAATTCACTACAAGATCATAAGGTGTAAAGCAACCGCGTATAACAAATGAGTACGCGAATTATTAACGTCAGATCATGTATCATACGTATGTAATACCATAATGTATATCAAATGCGTATCAATAACGTCACCAATGCAACAATAAAAATATGTTTGAGTGTGCACCGCACAAGTCAAGTATAACAAGCGTATATGAATATCCAACACATTCTCAACATCCAACAATTCCTCTAAACAATGCGTACATCCACTTCGGAGGGTTTTACTTTCATCAGGTTCTAGATGCTTATGTATAGGGTCGTCCGCAGCCTTCCCACCACACCTAAAATCCTTTGAAAGTAAAGCCGACCTCTATGTATGTACTTCTATCCTAAAGAGTTACAATATCGCAAACAAATTCATAAACCATCACACGATCAATCCAAAACCGTCTACCAAACGACAATTAATCGGGAATCAACTAGACACACAATCAAGTCAACCAACCAAACAAACAACACGTATATGTACACTTTCAGCCCGAATCTCTATTGAGTAGGGAGCTACGAAACTCACCTTGATCGGCAAAGAAGCTCAAGTCGAGTAAATGAAGGATTAATAGCGAGTATTGGCCCCACGTGTTCACAACCTATCAAAGCATGCCATATATCATACTGTCAACTTTATAATCATAAACAAAGTTGGTTCCTTAGGTTTATGTTGAGTCACGAACCCACAATTACTTTCTTAACTTTACCGAGTGTGAAACATAACACTTTGACTAGACATTTTTAGAAATGCACGAAGATTCATACAAAATGAAGGTTACTACGAAACTAGACTCTCTTACGATTCCAACGATAGGTCATATGACTTATTTGGACTTACGGATCAAAAGTTATTAACGTTTGAAAACTGACGCGCGTAAGTTCCCAGAAGTATCTCACTGCGCCGCAGTCAAGGCATAGCCTTGCCACTGCGCCGCAGTGAGGCTATACGAAGCACACCAGAGAGTAGCCACTGCGCCGCAGTGGGGACTATGTCCTACCACTGCGCCGCAGTGGGGCAGCTCCCAGCCCAGCACCAGCAGCAGTTCAGCAGAAAATCGAACCTAAATGCCACAAAAACGACCCAATGACCTCCAAAACGATTTGTAAGGACTTAAAACTTATTTTGAAGCATATTTTAACATCATTACACATAACCTCACTAAACCCACACCTCAATTCCGCCTCTAATCACCAATTTACTCAAATCAAACTCAAACCCTAATTTTAACCTAATACAATTCTTGACCCAAAATCGGCCAAGATACGAAAGGGTCGTCTTAGAAAGGTGATTAACAACATAAAAGGGTAAGTTAGAAGTAAGGTTCACTTACCAAAGTCGTCTTCTCGGGCTCGAATCCGAATTTGACCCGAAAGTTTGTTTCTTTGAAGTTTTGAATCCAAATCTTTGACACGATGAAGATGAGGAGATGATGATAGTGATTCTTCCACTAATATAACCAGAGTAATACCGATCGATGAAGAAATCTAGAGAGAAGGAGGAGAGAAAGTGATGTTCTTGGATTTTTTAGAATAAAAGGGAAATAGAAAGGAAAGGAAAAAGAAAGAAAGGAAGAGATAAAGGAGGATGCCCATGGGTCGCGGGTCGGTCCAGCCCACGGGTCAACCCGATCCACTTTCTAGTTAAGTTTAACATCCGTCTCGCATCGTATAATGTTTCAAATGCTCGGTATGTGGTCTCTCGACCCATTAAGCATATCCTACGTCATTATGTCTCAAAATGAGCCCAAACAAGTCACTAATTAGATTCGGTAGTCAAATTACGCGTAAAGTCAAACGGTCAAAATTGCGGATGTTACATTATTCCCCCGTTAAAAGAATTTCGTCCCGAAATTCAACAAAACCCTAATTAAAAAATGCGGACCTAGATTTCACATGGTCCTCTCGCCTCCAAGTGGTCTCATTTTCGCGCCCAGCATATTGTCAAATCCCCAAAATTCGTGTAACAACCTTCATTGCACAAGATTTCCGCCATGGTCATAAGCACATTTTCTTCACATGTGATCAAGTCTCAAGTCGGTTTGAGTACCCGTTGCTCATTGAATGGCTCCCTGAATTGGAGTTAAGCGACTTTCTTTATCTGAAATGATAGAAATCGAATCTCTGTGCACTTACACCATTTCTTCTACATACTAATGTGTCAAGTTGTCAGATTTTACCGGTTTCGCCGTATCGTGACCACTTCTTGTCGTCGGCGACTTCATGGTGAAATCCATTACAATTTGTTTTCCTTCGAATCTCTCTCCGGTCTTTCACTACGAGCTTATTCGCATCTCAGAGGTCTATAAGGGTTTTGACCACGCGCGCGATGTTAAGTAGTTAAGCATATACGAAATTTAAGCTATCCAGATGGGACAAGCCCGGTAAGTCACCCAGAAATCGTTCGGAAGACTCAAGATTAAAAGAGACGACGTTAGTTTTCAGATTCTTGAGATGGTAGTTCTAAGGACCTTTAAGTTGGAAGATGTACATGAAACCCTAAAAACCCTACCGTTAGATATTTTTACATTAGTAACCCTACTATACAATTAAGAATCATATTAACCGTTGCATTCAGATTTTACTCACTTTATCGCCAGGAACCTTAATATCATAGATCATAAAGTACGTGAAGAGTTTGTTGTCTTCTAGGGTCAAGACACATGCACGGGGTATTTGATTGAATTTAGTTAGAGAGTCGTTAAACATTCAAAAATCTTAAACATATACTCCAAAACACGCGAACGAATGTAACCCAAAGTAGTAACGTTAGGATAAATGAGGTCATAGTCGGTTTTGATATCGAATAGTGCCATAACATCATAACCGTTTAGAGAAAGGTACCTTAACCAACGTTTGGATCATTTTGGCCTCCATTGCCAATTCCCGCAAAAGCTCGGCCACGAGGATGAACTTGATGGCCTTGTTGGCCACGGTTTTGATTCGGCCCGGTAATTTGGAGTTGATTCGGATGGACCGCCACTTCAACTTGTTGGCCAATCCATTGTGGACAATTATTCCGGTAGTGATCAGGGCTTCCACATTTAAAGCACGTACCCCATGGAAAGTTGCCTTGAGGATGAATGGTTTGAAGGGGTACTACATTCAATGGCGCCGCTTTCGGTGCTCTACAATTCTTGGACATGTGTCCAACTTGGTTGCAATTAAAACACGCCCTGCATTGAACGTTGGTGGGGTGGTGACTGTTGCATCTTTCACATAATGGGTGAGGTCCTGCATAAGCTTTCTTCACCGGTCCCGTCGCCGCCATCACTCTACCCCTATTAGCATCTTTGGGATTAAACTTTCCCATTTTCTTCACTCCACTTGATTCTCCCACTTCCTTTCTCTTGTTTGTTGAGGAGTTACTTAAAACACCGCCCCTCAACAAGTCTTCAGTCACACTCCCGGCTTGGTTAACAGCATCGGCCAAAGTAGTAGGCATGTTAGAGTTTACATATGATCGGACTTGAGGATTCAAGCCCAATACAAACTTCTGAATGGCCTGAGGCTCGGTACCCACCAAGTGAGGAATGAGGGTAGACAACTCTTGAAATCGTCTAACATAGCCCTTGTAATCGGCTCCTTCCATGTTGAGGTTAGCAAATTCGATGGTCAAATTTTGTAGTTCATAGGGAGGACAAAACTTTGCCTTCACTTTGTTCTTGAAGTCAATCCACTCCAAGTTATAAGTCCGCCCCAACGTTATCTCTTGGTTCCACCAACTCAAAGCGTCATGTCTAAACATGCCGGATGCATAAGAAATCCGGTCATCATAGGTGCAATGACTCCTTTCAATCACCGCCTCGATCGCCTCAAACCACCTTATACATTCCGTGGGACCACCCTTTCCATCAAACTCCGGTGCCCCACAACTTTTAAAGTCTTTAAATATACATCCTTGACGGTATCCACCATATTGATTATTCATGGGCATTCCGATATTAATTTCCACTGGTCCCTCTCCTTCACCCTCTACGGCATGAGGTTGAGCATTTTCATTATTCATATTTTCTGGGGCTTCGTTGTTTTGAGGCCCATTGTTGTGCCCAAGATTTGCCGTGACTTGAGCAATAATGGTTGGCATGATATTGGCGATCGTTTGAGCGATC
Source organism: Erigeron breviscapus (assembly GCA_034093135.1). NCBI lineage: Eukaryota > Viridiplantae > Streptophyta > Magnoliopsida > Asterales > Asteraceae > Erigeron > Erigeron breviscapus. The sequence goes on along the minus strand of CM067167.1, from coordinate 217,955,158 downwards.
ACTTCAGCCATGTTTGGCTCAGGAACTTCACCACGACCTCTTCCTTGGCCTCTACCACGACCTCTACCACGGCCCTACCACGGCCCCTACCTCTACCTCCTTGTACCTCCGGTTGAGCTTCCGGTTGAGGTTCTTCCGGTTCAGCCCTATAGTTCGTTCCAGCTCTTCTTGGTCTCACCATTTCTATAAAGCAAGTGACACGTTGACCCAAGAGTTAGTCTCAAATGCTCACATGTTAGTCACACAAGTTGTCAATGTTCTCATACCGATACCACATACTCATTTCATATCATTAAGCTAAGGCAAGAGTGCTAGAATCCTATGAGATTGTTACTTAGCATATTATCATGTCAACTTCATTACAATTGTTTATTATTAACTCAAGTAATCATGCTCAATACATCATAAAATCAAACAATTAACACAAATGGGTTAAGTATAATCTGAATTCGATATGCTCTCTAGTTATTGACCAGGTATGTATACAGGGTGTACCAACGGCTAACCCTCCACCCAATCAACTTCTATTAAGCATATCGGTTCCCTATTATACTCTAAGCCATGCATGCGCAATCCATGATGTCATTAACTTGTTATAATGTTGGGACCATAAAAGAGTTGATCGGGTTCTTTTAGGGTTGCCACAATATTATACTAAGTTAATACCATAACTTCATTTTGCTCTAAAGCATCCAACTAGCATTAATTAGTAACAACAATCCCTATCAATGACAGTCAAATTCAATCAATGCACACCTTAACCATATTGTACCCATTCCACATTCATCATGTTGAATTCAAGCCATCACATAAGTGGTCTTAACTACGAACTCACAATATACACTTTATAGGGTTCACAGAATTCACGTTGCACACAAATTTCCTAACCATGCATGATATATGAAGAGTTTTAACTTAAGCCGTAGTCTAGGTCAAACCGCCTAATTCTCTACGACCACGCATGGGCCACCATTCTGTAACACCCCAAGCCAAGGCTCAGAATATCACGAATCATATAGCACAAGGTGGGATTAATGTAGAACCTGAACTAAATGCAAATAAAGGATTCAGGGAATCCATACAATAAAAGAAACAAGTATCAAAATATAACAGAAGCAAGTAATCGTCAAGTTTACAAAACGACATCGAAAGAATGCTATCAATCCTAAGTACAATGCAACATAAGGCAAATGGATCCTTGATCCATATAAGTCCAGTCCGGGTTCAACAGCAAGCAAACAATCAAACTCCACGTCCTGGATAACCTGGTTACCTGAAAAGTGTACTAAGCATAGTCAACACAAGGTTGGTGAGTTCGCAGTAATGGTCCATAAGGAACCATCGACAATAATCATAATATACGAGTAGAGGCAAAACATGACTTACAGTGAGCCTCTAAGAACAACACAACAACATCCACCACAAGATTATACACAACAATAATTCATATCCTCTTCAGTGGGATAGATACACAACATAAGTCATATCCTCTTCAGTGGGATAGATACACAACATAAGTCATATCCTCTTCAGTGGGATAGATACACAACATAAGTCATATCCTCTTCAGTGGGATAGATACACAACAATAATTCATATCCTCTTCAGTGGGATAGATACACAACATAAGTCATATCCTCTTCAGTGGGATAGATACACAACATAAGTCATATCCTCTTCAGTGGGATAGATACACAACATACATACATCACAAGTCCATCAATCATCAAACATCAAACTAAAGTAAACCATACGTACATACACTTAGGAGGATTCTACTTTCTTCGAATCCTAGATGCTTATATATAGGGTCACCCGCAGCCTTCCCACCACATCTACAACTCATTAAAGGTATCATCGACTTCCATGTATGTACAACTATCCTAGATAATAATAATAAATAATAATAATAATAATAACAATAATAATAATATATATATATATATATCGCAATCCTCTACTAAAATCAATCATAACTACATTGCACATACATTTCATACGACTTTACTTTTAAAGAATCATAGATGCTTATATATAGGGTCACCCGCAGCCTTCCCACCACATCTACAACTCATTAAAGGTATCATCGTCTTCCATGTATGCACAACATTACTAATCACAGTATCAATTCACTACAAGATCATAAGGTGTAAAGCAACCGCGTATAACAAATGATTACGCGAATTATTAACGTCAGATCATGTATCATACGTATGTAATACCATAATGTATATCAAATGCGTATCAATAACGTCACCAATGCAACAATAAAAATATGTTTGAGTGTGCACCGCACAAGTCAAGTATAACAAAGCGTATATGAATATCCAACACATTCTCAACATCCATCAATTCCTCTAAACAAATGCGTACATCCACTTCGGAGGGTTTTACTTTCATCAGGTTCTAGATGCTTATGTATAGGGTCGTCCGCAGCCTTCCCACCACACCTAAAATCCTTTGAAAGTAAATCCGACCTCTATGTATGTACTTCTATCCTAAAGAGTTACAATATCGCAAACAAATTCGTAAACCATCACACGATCAATCCAAAACCGTCTACCAAACGACAATTAATCGGGAATCAACTAGACACACAATCAAGTCAACAACCAAACAAACAACACGTATATGTACACTTTCAGCCCGAATCTCTATTGAGTAGGGAGCTACGAACTCACCTTGATCGGCAAAGAAGCTCAAGTCGAGTAAATGAAGGATTAATAGCGAGTATTGGGCCCCACGTGTTCACAACCTATCAAAGCATGCCATATATCATACTGTCAACTTTATAATCATAAACAAGTTGGTTCCTTAGGTTTATGTTGAGTCACGAACCCACAATTACTTTCTTAACTTTACCGAGTGTGAAACATAACACTTTGACTAGACATTTTTAGAAAGGCACGAGGATTCATACAAAATGAAGCTTACTACGTGAAACTAGACTCTCTTACGATTCCAACGATAGGTCATATGACTTATTTGGACTTACGGATCAAAAGTTATTAACGTTTGAAAACTGACGCGCGTAAGTTCCCAGAAGTATCTCACTGCGCCGCAGTCAAGGCATAGCCTTGCCACTGCGCCGCAGTGAGGCTATACGAAGCACACCAGAGAGTAGCCACTGCGCCGCAGTGGGGACTATGTCCTACCACTGCGCCGCAGTGGGGCAGCTCCCAGCCCAGCACCAGCAGCAGTTCAGCAGAAAATCGAACCCAAATGCCACAAAAATGACCCAATGACCTCCAAAACGATTTGTAAGGACTTAAAACTTATTTTGAAGCATATTTTAACATCATTACACATAACCTCACTAAACCCACACCTCAATTCCGCCTCTAATCACCAATTTACTCAAATCAAACTCAAACCCTAGTTTTAACCTAATACAATTCTTGACCCAAAATCGGCCAAGATACGAAAGGGTCGTCTTAGAAAGGTGATTAACAACATAAAAGGGTAAGTTAGAAGTAAGGTTCACTTACCAAAGTCGTCTTCTCGGGCTCGAATCCGAATTTGACTCGAAAGTTGTTTCTTTGAAGTTTTGAATCCAAATCTTTGACACGATGAAGATGAGGAGATGATGATAGTGATTCTTCCACTAATATAACCAGAGTAATACCGATCGATGAAGAAATCTAGAGAGAAGGAGGAGAGAAAGTGATGTTCTTGGATTTTTAGAATAAAAGGGAAATAGAAAGGAAAGGAAAAAGAAAGAAAGGAAGAGATAAAGGAGGATGCCCATGGGTCGCGGGTCGGTCTAGCCCACGGGTCGACCCGATCCACTTTCTAGTTAATTTTAACATCCGTCTCGTATCGTATAATGTTTCAAATGCTCGGTATGTGGTCTCTCGACCCATTAAGCATATCCTACGTCATTATGTCTCAAAATGAGCTCAAATAAGTCGCTAATTAGATTCGGTAGTCAAATTACGCGTAAAGTCAAACGGTCAAAATTCACGGATGTTACATTCCCTGGAACAATTTAGTACCTCCCAAAGCCAATATTCTGGGCTGGCGCATCGAGATGAATAGAGTGGCAACCAAGGACCAACTTCTGATCAGGAATGCACCTATTTCTTCACCTATATGCACACTATGCGGTCTGCAGAATGAGACAGTCGACCATTTATTTCTCCTGTGCCCCTTTACTGATTATCTTTGGAGTGCTGTAACAGCTTGGTGCCATGTCCCTACTAGGAAACCGCTTGACAGGAAGGAGCTCATGGAATTTCATCAAACTTCCTCCCAAAACCCCATGAAACAAAAGATCATCCAGGTCATTGTCCTAGCATTCATCTGGGTCACATGGAAAATTCGGAATGACCATGTCTTCTCAAATAAGACCCCGTCCCTCAGGTTTGCAATTAAAGAAGTAAAGGCGACAAGTTTCCTTTGGTTCTCCAATCGATCGACCCCCTCTTTTCCCAGTATTACGTGGGAACAATGGAATTTCTTTCAAATTTAGCTCCTTGATGAAACTTTAGTATGCTCTGTTTCCTCTTTTGTATGTAAACTTTAGCATCTTGCTGGTTTTTACATATATTAATAAAATTCTAAATGTTCGGGAAAAAAAAAATTGATAACGGACATGAAACTACCCATACCAAAATTTTATTATTTGACGCCCAAACTAAAACTTTTTTTTGAACAGTAAAACTGAACTCAAACATAAAAGAAAAAAAAATCTCAAAAAGTTTGGGGCGCGTTTAGTTCGAAGAAAACACCCCTGTTTTCCATTTTCATTTTTCAAGAAAACATGGAAAACAGGAAACGCGTTCAAATCTTTTTCCAAAAATTTTTTAAGAAAACAGAAAACATGTTTTCACTAATCTATGGAAACTTGAAAACACTTTTTTTATTGTTTTCCACTTTTCATTTTACATTTTCTAAATTTAAAAAACCTCATATTATATTAACTACCCCTACGCCCCGCCCCCGTCCCCTGTTACCCCCGCCCCCACTCCAACTTCAACCTCCCACTTAACCAAGTATATTAGAATATATTTTTTAATATGGAAAATGAAAATAACATTTACTAGTTTTAAAATCGTTTTTAAAATTTTTATATGTTTTCTAGAAAAGAAAAATTCATTCATTTTCTAGGAAATTAAAAATGGAAATTAGAAAACATTTTTTTACAAACGCTACCTTCACAAATATTAAGGTATTGATTGAAGTACGCGGGGTAGACATAATCGATCGGTCGATCATCACGAAGGAAGGAAGTTGTGTTTTGCTGCTTCTTTTCTTATGAAAAATGGTTATTGAAATAAAACTCTCCCGATCCAATCGTACTTATCGCCCAAATGTGCGTTTAACACTTAAACCTAATCTATTCTTCTTCTTTCTTGTATGATTATTAATTACTCGTAATATTTTAACAAAATTGATTGATAAATTGATATCAGGAAGCAATTGAGGGAAAAATATTCACCAAATTCCCTTCTTCTATTTCCCACCGTGGTATTCATCTTACTGCTAATGCTTCTGTTAATTTGCAGGTACTTCTTTCCCTATTCTTTAATTTTAACTTTTTTTTTTTGAAATAGTTTCTAGTAGTAAATAAAAATAATATATGCAAAATATTTGAATTTATCTAATGTTGGCGAGGAGATAGGTTCGTGGAGGTTCAGCTGGAATTATTGAATCAATTTATGGTGTTCTTAAGCCTATTCCTATTCTGTATGTATCTCTCTACTTATTATATATACTAGTATTTTATATGTTTTTCTTGTACTCAATCTTCGATGTAATATACGAATGTGTTTGTGTACACGGATACATATCAAACTTTCAAATGTTTTCCCATCGAAATTCAAAAATATGGCGACCGAAAAGTTTTATGCGGTATAAAAAAATTAGGCGGGTGGTGAGTATTAGAATAACATTTGAAAGTTTTTTGTGAAGTAGAAAAGTGCGTTGTTCATTACGCTGATATTTTATAACTTAGACGGTTATTGTAATGCAAAAAGTTGTAGTCAATGTAGAACTGTTGTACTTGATCAGGCTAATTCTGGTTTTCACTTCTGCAAGTCGTTTTCATGTTGAAAAAGTTGATAGTATTAATTTTCTTCAGGAAGAGGAGCATAGAGGTTCAACCTTCGGGAAAGATCAGTGCAGGCACATCTCAGGTATATAGTTTCAAAACAGCTTGTACAATGTACAGTTGAGGGCATCATCCTAATATGTTTATTTTAGCTATATGTCTTCTTATATTTCAAAGATTAAAATAGAAAGGGAAATTTCATATTTTCCTAATGTCTGTCATATTTCCGTTCTGTTGAAAGTAAAAAAGAATTTCATTTGGTACCATTTTTTTCATTTGATACCACTTTTTTCATTTCTACACCTACCATGACGACCAAACTCTACAAAAACAAAATTGCGAAAGGGTTTTAGCCGCTTATTAACTTTCATTTAAGTGTTTAACCTGTCGATTTCATTGTAATATGTGAGTTAAAATTCTAGGAAATATCGGATCTTGAATTTGACAGATACCATTTTCAATAATTCTTAAAAATGGAGAAAAAGAAGATAAATTCTACGATACTTTCCATGGAGCAAACATTAGCATCCAGGTATGCATTCTTCAAAAGTTGATCTCCATTCCACATTTCACCACTTATGCGTAGTTATAACTATTGGATTTCTACCATACTTGTGATAGTATCTGCTAAATGTAGATGTTGTGAGAGGATATCTACATAAAACATTGTCTGCTACGGTGGAGTTTATAATTGAAAGTGAATTAGGTAATTAGTTGCAGTCTCTCTGTATGAGTTATTTAGAAATAAAGACTTGCGTTTCTTAAATGTTTTTTTTTCTCTTAACAGCTGGTCTACCCGAGAAACCTATTTCTCCTGAAATGGTCTTCTTTTATATCACTCAAGACACACAAAGGCACGCATTGCTTCCTGAACTGAGATCAGGTCTTTTCATGATTACTACTTTTCATGGAAGACTGTTGCACGCTACATTTGAACTTAATATGGATGTACTTTTTGTAATTGAGGGTTACAATTTGTGATGTTCTACTAAAAATATCACTTTGGTCCATCCTTGTAAAATGCAAGAGATATATGTGGTTAAAGGACCCTAAGTAGTCAATTTCAGTGGGATCTCGGTTTTCGGTCATTAACTGGGATCGCAGTCCAAATTTTGTTCCAAAATTTTCAGTAATATTTTGGTCCAAGTTCCGAAATCCCACTGATTTCAGTCCAAAATTTCGGTGGGATTTCGGTTTTCCCAGTTTTATTTTTTTTTTATTTTTTTTTTGGGTCCAAACTTAAACACAACATATTAAACACTAAATTTAACAAGTATTATCACTAATCTATCAAATATTGATACTTTTAAGCTTGACTTTTGATATTTCTACCAAGTAAATGTTCTATTTTCTGAATATTAAATTTACCGAAATCCCCCGACAAAACCGATTTTTCATATCCCGGTCCTTGAACGAAACACTCAAATTTCGGTCCTTAACTACATAGAAAGGACCTTATAGAGCATAATGGACTCTAGTCATTGGGTAAAGGACACATGTTAGTATTTACTCTTGTTAATTAAACTTAGTTACTATACAGAGTAAGTTTAATGGGTGTAAATAACTCACATATATCACTTAGATTTATTGCACTTGTAATTTTGTTGTTAAGTTAATTATGATATTGTTATACCTGACATATTTTACTTTACGTAGGTGGCTTTAAGGTATCCGGTAGAATTTGTACTCAGTGCCTTCTATCAGATTCTTTAGTAGGAGAGCTAACAGTTGAAGCATCTGCAGTTCCTATTTACTCCATTGAAATTCACCTGCTCCGTGTAGAGTCAATTATGGTTGGGGAAAAGATAGCGACAGAAACATCTACAGTTCAGACTACTCAGGCACATACCTTTTTTCTTAATAAACTTATCATACATCATGTACCTTATGAATTTAGAAGTGACAAATCTTCACCTTTCCATAGATAGCAGATGGAGATGTCTGCCGTAATATGTCTCTGCCTATTTATGTCATGCTTCCCCGACTTTTGACATGCCCAACTGTATTTGCTGGGTAAGTTGATAATATTCAGTGAAATTATTAACATTATAAGCCTTGATCTTTTCAGCATTAAGTAATTTACTCCCTGAGTTCAGTGCCATAGTCTATTAAAAAAGTGTAAAACTAGAGGTGGCAGAGTGGCAGGCAACCTGGGCAGGTTGGATGGGTAACTTTTGATACTCGTGAAACAGGCCATGCGACTAAAACTTTTTGGCTATTTTTTAAAGCTTCTTTGTATAACTGATTGGTGTGTTAATAATGCACAAACTATATAATATTACTCTAAAGTTTTCTACCAACAGCCAACAGCTAGTGGTGCCCAGGGTGGTTCAACTCCCGTTAGGAAAACGAGGTGGATATGGTGTGTATGTAATCTCTGTGGTTTTAAAAAATTTTCTACCAAGTTTTACAAATAGATATTTTGGAGGTTGTATGCATTATGAAGGCATCTGATGCGGCACTCACCATGGTGCATGGTTCACCTCCATGCTGTGATGCCATACCATTACCACCATGGTCTTGGCGTGGTGGAGGGAAGTAGGGAACCATGGTGTTCTTCTTGCCGTATATGTGTGTGTATGTGCAATTGTGCATTAGTAAATATCAGCGTCTTTTGGGTAAAAAGTGGTTCAGTTGGGTGCCCTTAATAGTTGATACACTTTTAGGCACTTTTTGAGCCATTTGTTTTGTCTTCTTAACTAAATCTTTTGATTAGCCCATTGTGCCTTTTAGAGTTAGAAACAAAGCCAAAATGAGCCTTAGGTGACTTTAGGCACTATTTGACTTGTCTTAACTAAATCTTAAGACCAGCCCGTTGGATCATTTAGTGATAAAAAACAAAGCTATAGTGAGCATTAGGTGAATGGGTTGAAATTGCCAGCATTTTAATATTAAGATTTCAGTGAAAGATAAAAGATGTTATCGAGTCGATAAAACTTAAGTAGTATTTTGATGATGTATCTTAGACACGACAGACTTGTGCATTGGTTAACATAAAGTCAGTGTTATTAATTGTGACATACACAGTTCGTTCCTTATGAAATCATGGATTGTTCTTAGATGTTTATCTGAATTAAGATTATTGCGACCATCTTCATAGTTGATAAATCAACAACATATAAGAAATTTAGACCCTTGTATCCACGAATTGTTACTTAATGCTCCAGATCTTTACTGCTACGTACCTGTCTAGTCTTTGAAGCTATGCGTCATCTAAATGTTTGAAATTATCGGCATTGGGAATGGTGAAATGAGTAACTGTCTTCATTGAAAAGGTTATCTTTTTTGGGGAGTAAGTCAGGAAAACCCACTCGAGCAGCCAACTTTGTTGACCTAGCAGGCAAACCCAAAGCTGCGGAACCGGGAAACCAACCGCCATCAATGAATCTGGCTTATTAGGTTGGGGCGGGGTGGCCATAATAAAAGCACTAACAAGTAATTTAAAGCATATCGCCCAAAAGAATATCCCAAGTGGCGTTCTTAGAATAGGTTAGACTATTTTGTTCTTACTATAGTTTAGATGGCTTACTGCACCATTCCTTTAAAGCACTAGTGATCTCAATATACTACCGGAAAGGTTGATTGTTTCCCTCTGACTTTGTAATTTTCGCTTTTGAACTACACCCACTAGGGATTTTATTTGCTTCCAGTCATTTTATAGCATCTCTCATGTACCTTGGTGACAGCTAAAATGTATGTCATTCTTTGCCACCTTTTGTACAGACCATTCTCAATTGAGTTCAAGGTCACCATCCTTATTACATTTCAGACTGAATTGTACAACGTGCAGCAAAAATCTGATCCAAAAGCTTTTAGAAAATGGGTACGTGTTGGTTTGTAAGTTTTCATCATTCACTATCTATTCTAAATTCTGAATATTTTGTTTGTTATAAAAATTTCAGGTTGCAATGGAAAGCCTTCCGTTGGAGCTGATTTAATCAACGGAAATGAATTTGTAATATCATAACTTACAATGTTCAGTTTTTATATGGAAATTGGAAAATGTTATCTGATGGTGAGGAGTTACCAAAATGGCGTTGTTTGTAATATTACATGGGTATAACCTAAATGATTCCATTAAAACCGTAAAGATAATTTAATTTTTTTTTTTTTGAAACAGCAAAGATAAATTTAATTTGTTCTAACTTATGTGTTACTCCTACATCTTATAAAATTAAAAATCTTTTTTATAGGTGTCATCTTTGTGACACCCCAACTAAGGCATAAACTCGAGGTGTCACGATAAATACGCGCACATATGAATATTACATGGGTATAACCTAAATGATTCCATTAAAACCGTAAAGATAAATAAATTATCATGAATTCAAAAAGCATAAGTCAATCATCATACAATGAATAATAAAAAAGGATACTTTTTGTGAGTCATGTTTGATGTGTTAAGAAGTCAACATAAAAAGATGGGATTTTTCAAAGCTTGTTTAACATATTGTTGCGCAAAAAGTGATTAACTTGCGCAGTTGAGTTCACAGACTTTTAAGAATAGTAAATGATGCCCAAATATTGACGAAAAATTCATGAAAAATACTAGATATACTGAAGTTGATATGGTAAAAATACCAAGACCCTAATAATTGATCTTGATCATGAAAAGTTAATCACAATTCATACCAAAAAGTACAATTTATGGGCTATGTACAATTGAAAGTACAAAATATAAAAAGGTATCTTTTGGGAACAATTTCTTGAAATGGTCATTTTTCGATGTCCTTTTGTCAAAAGAGTTTTCGCAAAAATTTTTTATGAAAGTGGGGAATCCGGCACTCCCACTACCGGACTCAAAAATCAAACCCGAGACCGGTGTTGCCACTACCGGCCTCGGTTCGATTAGCGAGACCGGTAGTGGGAATACCGGCCTCGAGGAGAAGACGACAAGGTAGCAGGCGTGGCAGGCAAATGGCAGTGGAGAGAGACCGAGACCGGTATTCCCACTACCGGTCTCGCTTGGAATGTTTGACTGCTACATGGCACGACAGTGAACGACAAATTTTTAAGACAGTGAACGACAAAAAAGTGTATAGATTCGTATATATATATATAGTTTGAAGACTTTTATATCACACCTTTCTTCTTCTTCTTAAAAAAACTGCCGCTTCATTTAATACTTTAATTTCTCAAATGGCAGGTCCATCTTCAGCCCCTAATCTCAGACGGTTTGGAGCACAAGAGAATATTCGAATTCACGGTATTGATGATAGCAAGTGTAAAAATAAGGTGACAACTTTAATTGATCATTTGAAGGCGAAAAAGTCGGAGTATGAGGCTGAGATTGATGAACGTGCAACAGTGGTCCAACCTACCAAAGTAGACAACAGGTACATGGACTACCTGCAGGAGAAGGTCCAATGGTTGCAAGTAAGCATTAACCATCTTACTTTGGCCGAGTCCTCAATGATTAGCACGATGCAGCACGAGACTAGCTATCGTTATGAATTTGGCTCGGTTGGTAGGCGGCCTAGCGGTTACGTGACTGACCCGGGAGAAGAATACGTAGAAAAAAACCCCGAAGCTGCACCCTTCCATGACTATGAGCCCGGTGAATACATTCACCGTAATGATGGTGACAGTGACGTGTCGTCTAATGATTCCCGATTTGGTTCGCCATATTACTCGGTTCACCGTAATGATTGCAACCTTTAATTGTTAGGATTTATGTAAGCTTTTTCGTTTGAAATAAAAGTAGTTTTATTTAATGTAAAAAACGGATAAAAACAACACACAAAAACAACACACAAAAACGGAAATAGATAAGCGACAACATTATTGCCATATTCAAAGTTCAGGGCATGTCTTCCTGTTATGGCCCAATCCGCCGCAAAAGCCACATCTAGCTTGTTGTCTTGAGGTTGAAGATCTGCTGGTAGAACTCTCATCCATCTCGTTCCGGTACCTTCTGGTGCGTCTCCTACCCCTATGCGTGACCAGTTTTGCCGGGTCTCCCTGGATCTGCCAATCTACCTTCGCCCAGTAATGCACGTCTCGGAGGGGAGCAAGTGCAGCATTATACTGATTTATCCACGTCCTAGTTGTGTACCTCTTACTAGGAAGATTAGCAGCTCTCTCTTGTCTATATCCGCAAACAGCAATGACATGAGAACATGGAAACCTTTGATGTTGCCAAGCTCCACAAGAGCATTTTTTCCTATTTTCCGCCATGACAACATTGCATGTGTACTCGCCTTGTGCATTTCTTTGGTTTGTTATGACCCATTGGATCAATTTCATCATCATGTTGAACATGTACATCGTCTTCATTGTCATTGTCTTCATCATCGTCATTGTCTTCATCATCTTCGTTATCTTCATCATCTTCGTTATCTTCATCATCTTCATTATCTTGTGGCTGGTTACTCCCTTGAAAAAAACATTGGCTTTGAGTCAAGCTTAACAACTGGTTTGTAAAAGTAGGCACGAACTTCACTTCAAATTGCGCTTCACCCAGATGATAAATCATTGCCAAAGTATTATCATCCGTAATTAAATTTCTAAAAGGAACACCCTTAAATTCATACCATAAATATAATTGCAGTCTGAACTCTTGTTTTGAAACACCAAAACAACTGTAAGTGACATCACAAATTTCAGCATAACTCTTTATGTGAAAAAGAGGAAAACTTCTTCTTTTTGATGGATCATTATTTTGAAGGATCCCATTTGCGAATGATACACAATCATCCCATATTAACTGAACCATAATTGGGTTGAATGATGAAGAAGATGTCATTTTTTGGGAATTTTTGTTGATTATTGTTGTTTGAGTATTATCTGAAAATATATTTAGTACTGATAAATGCTTGAAAATACATCATCACATTTACATAGTATATATATATATTTAAATCACATTAGGGTTTCACAAGAAGTTGCCACGTGTAGGGTTTCAGACACTATTTTGTCGGTTCACTGTATCAGTCAAAAAAGGACCAATATTCCCTGCGAGACCGGTAGTGGGAATACCGGTCTCGGTGTCACGCTGCCATCTTCTGTACACTCTCCTGCACCTTTGTCGTCTTCTCCTCGAGGCCGGTATTCCCACTACCGGTCTCGCTAATCGAACCGAGGCCGGTAGTGGCAACACCGGTCTCGGGTTTGATTTTTGAGTCCGGTAGTGGGAGTGCCGGATTCCCCACTTTCATAATTTTTTTTTGCGAAAACTCTTTTGACAAAAGGACATCGAAAAACGACCATTTCAAGAAATTTTTCTATCTTTTGGTGAATAGGAATGACGTACAAGTTTGGGTTAAAACATGTAATAATTAAATATAATTCGGATCATTGCCACTGAATTAAACAATCGAACTTATAACTCATTTACAAGTCTCATTCGGCCTAAACAGCCGATCTGTCCATAAGTGCAATATATAGTAAACGTACAAGTGAGAGTACTTATATATTAGATATAAAGAACACAACAACAACAACAACAAGGTACCCAATCCCGACATAAGCCGGGCTATGGGGGAGGTATGATGTAGACAGACCTTACCTCTACACAAAGGTAGAGAGGCTGCTTCCAGATCCACCGAGGTGGAAGGGACCTCCGGCCCGGGTGAAAAAATAGGGTTAGATCCACCGGAGTGGAGGTCTAAACCGGATCTCTACTCCTCTCTGGGAAAGCCAGGGCTCTCAACCAGAGAGAGCTTTCTAACTAACGGCTCTTTTAGAGAGAGAGATACTATGATCTTAATTATCCTTATTGTATGCATGTGAGTACTATCGCAAGTCTTTTCACTATTATTAATTCAATCCCACAGTCGTGAACGAACCGAAGATAATTACAGATAGCGCTATTTAGGGTAGGCCAGCCCTCACTCTAGCCTCTGTCGTTCTCGAGTGCATGTTACTTAATGATAGAGTATGACTTTGTGGTCTTGTAGTTTGGGTCGTAAGGTTTAGTAGTGGAAGCTCAGCACAAGCAATATATAAGTATATAAAACGTACTTTTGCTAGACTTGTTTTAAAAAAAAGCGGTCAATGTTATGTAGATCTGTTTAGGCCTTGTATGGGAGGGGGTTAAACAGATGTACATAAGATTACTCGTT
>CM067167.1:217934339-217940043 GCA_034093135.1 Erigeron breviscapus | reverse complement strand
ATAGAATTATAACTGTCTACATCTCACATCTCTCATACCGGATATTATTGCTTTTGTACATTAAAATGAAAAAACAAAACCACAAATGCTCCTCCAGCGTAATTCTGTAAGCCACACCACGACACCAAAACCACATGGTTTTCGGCTTTTGCACAACCACCTAAGCTCACGCCGGATGCTCTAAGGGTTTAGGATGATAATCCTCTCATTTTGCGACAACTTGAGAGGTCAAGTTAGAGGACCCTCAACCCTTAAATTAAAACCAAAGGTCAAGATTCGAACTTGATTATCTTTTAGTTATAAAAATTTAATATGATCGGATTTGCTAAAAAAGATTAGTAAAATTGTTAGTGAGTATAGCATTTCTCTAAGTAAAAATGATTAGAAGTTTTATTTTTCTTAAAAAAAGTAACATAAATATTTTTGAAAAAATAAATAAATAACAATATAAAGTAATATCAAACAGGTTAGTTGAATAACCACATTAAGTATTCAGAAAAGGATATACAAATTTGTTAATTTATAAACGTATGCTCATTTGTTTGTTAGAAAAATATTTTAAGTTCTACCGTTTAAAAAATTATGTAAAAGTTTTAATTTTTTTTTTTAATTTGTCCTTATATTTAAGCTTTACATTTCTAATAAAATTTTGTCACTATTTGTAATCATGTTAGATATGCCACAATACATATGAAAACGACTGCAACATTTGAGTAGATCTTCCGATCCCGTTCTAACTTGTAAATATGAATAAGATCAAGAGTAAGATCTTATTAGTCTCGACTCTGGAGAACCTCAACTTGAGTGAAAGTGATGGGAACTACATTTGCTATATAAAAGAAATCACTAACTTATTTCAAAAATCATACTTACACACATAGGCATGGCATGATGTGTGAAATCTAGCTTAAAAATTTATAACAAGATCTACCGTTACTGACTACCACACACTTACGGGCAGTGTACCCGTTCGTATGTAATATAGTTAACTGGCAAGACCAGGATCGAACACAAGGACTGATTGTTGTACTAAAGGTTGTAAAAATGTGAAACAAGTAAAAAGTTTGGTGTGACCGAATTGTCACTTTGCGTTTCCGAAAACTATGTAATCAACAAGTAAAATAAAGTACTCAACCGGCGTCAATCGAGAGCACACTAAAATAGTTCGAGTGTAAACAAATAATTAAAAGGCCATCTATGTCGAATCCGCTACACAAGAAGTCTAGGTTGCATATGGTTAAGCTCAAAATTCTTATCGTTGGTGATAATAATCGTGACAAGACAAAAACACAAATGGCGTGCACTCCGTTTGTACAATCGACTCAATCACCTAATCAATACAATTTCTTGCAACAAGTGGTACCACCATCCTTATTACAATTCCTTGAACTGACTAGTTTATTTGATTATTTAAATAACAATTTTATCTTTGTGAAAGAAACGTGGTACCACCATCCGTTAAATCCACTTAACAAAGTAATTTCTATTAAACTTGTATCTTTGCTATCATACCATGACCTAGCAAGAGTTGTTCATAGACAAACAACTAAAACAATACTTGTATTCAACTAGTACCACTATCGAAGAACACAAATATCACCAAGAACACAAGTTTAAGTAGAAGAAATCACTTCATAAAGATCTTGACAAAATGTTAAGTAAAACCAACTTGAATTCAAAATATTATGCAACCATGACTAATTGTTTCACTTCATCTTCATAGATGTAAGGAGGTTTAGCTACTCAAAATGAAAAGAATAATATTCAATTAAAGGCAAGACATAATGTACCAAATATAGAGTAGAAATCCAAATCGAGGTTACAACCGAGCCACAATAAGTAACTATAGCCAAAATAAGTCTTCAAATCTTCAAATGATGTTGGAGGAGTGAAAACCCTTAGAAAACCCTTCAAAAACTGCTAGGAGTTAAGTATGGAGGCTCAAGTGTCCAAGATTAGGTTTAGGGTAAAGTGGGGGTTTGTATTTATACCCCAGGAGAGAGAAATCTGACAGTCCAGCGTCAGGTCGCGCCGCGAGTGGGTTTCTCGCGTCGCGAGCCGTACCAAAACTGGAGCCTTTCGAGACAGGGACTTTTGTCGCGTCGCGATATTCCATGTTCGCGCCGCGAATGAGATTTTGTGCTGTATCGCGCCGCGAGGCCGTCTGGTCGCGCCGCGAGTTCTGTCAGGTTTTGGAATTTCAGCTTCGTTCTTCATTGTTAGTGCATATGGACCATTCTTAAGCTATTTTCTACCACTTGTGAGCGATGTACCTGTTGTAATCCTGAGACCACTAGCAAATACCATAAAGCACCACAAACATGTATAAACGGCCATAATTCGTATCGTCACCAATATAAGAGTACGATTGATTGTTCCATTGCAACTCAATAGTGGGAATCCACATAGTTCGTTGTTCCCTTTTAACATAGCAGGATCCTCAAACGAATGGTTTCCAATAGGTAATGGACCGGGTAATTTATTGAATGATAGTTTCAAATACGCTAGTGAGTTCAAGCTATCTAAACTTGGAGGAATTCAACCACAACATGAAACATATATTTAGATAAAATTAGAAAAAAATGGTGTTTGTGAATCCGGCCAAATACCTCATTAGAAAAACTTCTTTAGTCGAGTAAAAGTCACTATGATTGAAACCATTAGAAAAACGTAAACATTCTCTATCGTTTCAAAGTAAGTTATCCTCCAAATCTTAATATATTGCAAGCTAACAATAAGTCCCATGAAACCTACAACGAATCCTGAGACCATACCAGCATAAAACCATGAGAAATCGTGCGAACCAATTTGACCTTCATCATTACCAACATGAGTGTATGATAAATTGTTTCCTTTGCAACTCAATAGTGGGAATCCACAAAGTCCATTGTTCCCTTCATATGTAGCAGGATTATCAAAAGTCTGAAAATGATTTCCCACCGGTAATGGACCTGATAATTTATTGAATGATAGGTTCAAATAGCCTAGAGAGTTCAAGCTAGCCAAACTTGGAGGAATTCGACCAGACAACTTGTTCGTCGACAAATCTAAAGATTCCATTGACTTTAGATTTCCGATCATTGTAGGAATGTGTCCAGTTAACTCGTTCCTTGAAAGATTCAAATTAGTCAATGCTTCAAGCTTTATCAGCACATGAGGTATTTCACCAATAAGTTTGTTGCTTGAAAGGTCTAAGGATATAAGAAACCGAATTGTGCTGGTGTACTTCAGTTTAATACCTTTTATGTAAGTTTCAATATTTTCTTCATAACTAGAAATTTTGTTTCCCAACTTGTCGTCACTCTTTACCATACCAGTTAAATTACCAAAGTATTGAGGGACATTTCCAGTTATGTTATTATCTGCTAGGTTTAAATATTGAAGAGTTTTGATATGACATAATTCAAGTGGAATTTTACCCATAAACATATTTGACTGGAGATTCAAGATTTCAAGGTTTGATAGGTTTTTTCCAATCCATGAAGGGATCTTACTTGTCAACAAATTTTTCCCGAAATCCATAGTGACCAAGTTTTTCAAGTTTTGTAAAGACACTGGAAGAATACCCTCAAATTTGTTGTTATGCAAGTGCAATGACTCAAGTTTTGATAGAGAACCCAATGAATTCGGAATAACGCCTGTTATAGTGTTATTTGTAAGGTCCATCACTTGCAACTGAATCAAGCTCCCTAAGCACTCGGGAAGATTTCCAAAAAACCGATTATGCGATAAATCCAACAACTTCAAGACCTGGATTGGATTTTGAAAGCCACTAGTTCAGTTAAAATTTATAAAACAATTTGGGTTGGATTAGCTTGGGCTATCGTCAGTCTACTAAAAATTTATTTGGAAAAGTAAACTCTAGTCCAACAACTTTCATAATACGACTACTACCATAAAAAAATACTGAAACGTGAAAAACAGATATTACCATATAGAAAGCATAAACAAATATTTTTTTACTTTCAATGATGGAAGTTAGTGAAACCAGCTGTTGCCACCTCTAGGTGCGTTTTCAGTCGAAATTTAAAATCTATTCTAAAACTATTATTATTATTGTTGTTGTTGTTAATAAATATTATCTAGCAATAAATTATAATTTTATAATATTTTTAAATAATTTTTTAAATATTTACTTTTATTTTATAAAATGTACTTGAAGTCTTTAATGAATACCACCCCATAAGTCAATTAAATCCGATTTGAATCAAACAAAGCCTTACATGGTCCTTGTGTAGGTACTAATGTGGTATAAGATATTAAGACATCCCTTTCGGTTTACATTAATCTTAAAAAAGAAAATAAATTTTGAAATACACATTTATCAAAATCATCATGGATCTCCAATATATTAACAGTAATTTAATAAAATAAAATTTTTATAAAATATAATAACTTAATCAATTTACTGCTTATATAACTTACCTCATTAGACTAAAATAATCTTTTACAAAAATAAAATATTATTTTATATAAATTAGTAAATATTTATAAAAAATTAAATTTTTTTCAATACTATAACTTATCGCTAAATAATAATTATTAAGAATAATATTTTTATATTAATTATAATAACAGTAATTATAAAGTAAAGTAATAATACTATGGATAAATTATAAAGATTATACCTGAAGTATAGTGAAAATTACCTTTTCATACATATTATTTAAATAAAGTGTGTAAAACTTAACACCCAGATTGATTTGGGTATGGGCCGATTGCGTAAATGAAAACCTGGAGTATGACTAATGTAAACACTAGATAGACAATGAGTAACATGGTACATAGTTTAGGAACCATTTATGCTATTAACCCTTATCCACCACCATCATCATGTGAGTAAGATATTGTCTTTTATAACAACAACAACAACAACAACAACAACAACAACAACAACAACAACAACAACAACAACAACAACAACAACAACAACAACAACAACAACAACAACAACAACAACAACAACAACAACAACAACAACAACAACAACAACAACAACAACAACAACAACAACAACAACAACAACAACAACAACAACAACAACAACAACAACAACAACAACAACAACAACAACAACAACAACAACAACAACAACAACAACAACAACAACAACAACAACAACAACAACAACAACAACAACAACAACAACAACAACAACAACAACAACAACAACAACAACAACAACAACAACAACAACAACAACAACAACAACAACAACAACAACAACAACAACAACAACAACAACAACAACAACAACAACAACAACAACAACAACAACAACAACAACAACAACAACAACAACAACAACAACAACAACAACAACAACAACAACAACAACAACAACAACAACAACAACAACAACAACAACAACAACAACAACAACAACAACAACAACAACAACAACAACAACAACAACAACAACAACAACAACAACAACAACAACAACAACAACAACAACAACAACAACAACAACAACAACAACAACAACAACAACAACAACAACAACAACAACAACAACAACAACAACAACAACAACAACAACAACAACAACAACAACAACAACAACAACAACAACAACAACAACAACAACAACAACAACAACAACAACAACAACAACAACAACAACAACAACAACAACAACAACAACAACAACAACAACAACAACAACAACAACAACAACAACAACAACAACAACAACAACAAC